>OX578139.1:113980965-114323465 GCA_951213105.1 Amaurobius ferox
CTCTTCACTTAACAAGCTGCGTAGACTAGAAGGAGAAAGGGCGCGGGGTGAGCGCTAAATGCGATTTTTGTATCTGTCTCCCGTATCACTTCATTTTTCTATACTACATACATTCTTGATTTTTGTGCCAAGGTCCACTGTATATTAAGGTTCGTACGCATTTGCTGCCTGGCCATTAGCCATCGCACCTGACGACCAGTAGCGTAACGTGAGATTTTTGACTGGGGAGGCTGAAAATTTGGCAACATTTTGGTATTACAAGTGAAATTTATATTGGAATTCGCATTTTCATAAATTATATTTCAAGAAGTTTTATTTATTGGCGAATAAAATAAAATAATTTTAAATAAAAATGCAAAGAGTGGATGAAATGCACAAGACTTTAAAATGTTATCTACGTAAGATGAATACAAAATATAACATTTTAAATGTTTTCTTATTTCTAAATTAGATGAACTTTTGCAATCATTTAATTAAATATGAAGTCATGGTCGCCCATAGGGGATGTAAAGGGGGGGGGGGGCACACTCTCCCTTGGACGTATTATTATAACAAAGGCGAGCATCTGGCCTGTCGATGTTGTACATCATGGGCTTGAGTTTGCCCTCCCCCCTCCCCTGGAAGCGAGTTTTACAGGCGCCTATGTATGAAGTAGAAGTATATTAGAATATAATTAGTAATTAATAGAAAAAATATATCAGTTTTGTAAATATAAACAGCTAGAACTAACGAAAGAAAGCAATTCAAAGGAGTGCACTGAAAATGGGTGAGAACACTGTAGTCAACAATGTACTTCAACAATTTTGTATATTAATTATTTACAAATACTATAAAAATAAAAACTTAAAAATATCCTAACCACAATATGCTAAAAATTCGCTAGGAAATTATCAATGGCTTTTGTTTAATTGAGATTCTCTTGTAACGTGATTTTTAAAGGGAAATCAGATTTATTCTTTCTAAAACTCACAAATACGCAAACGGATGCTTAGCCATATTGTTGCTATGACTAAGTCTACTTCACAAACTACTTAAGTTTAATGGTAGTCATTATTAGTGTGTTTCCTTGTTTTGATATTGTTTAAATTTGGGCGAATGTCATGTTATTCGTGGAAAATGATTCATATATTTTAGTATTATTTTATGACTTTTTTCTGTAAAGATTAGTTAATAGAACCATGTTTGACCAAAAGGGCGGATCCATTCGCCTTGCCCAAGAAATTTTCATTCATGAAATGTCACGTCCCGTATCCAATCATTGTCTGTCATTAAGTTGTTTATAAAGGGTAGAAAATAGGGGAAGAAATAGCCACGCCTTCCTGTAAGCTAGCTTATAGTTCTAGCTTATAAGCTAGAGCGGCGGAGTGGCGGGGATAATACCATGCTTCTTTCAATGAACCGTAAAAGCTAGATGACTCCAGCTTCTAGATATGCGCTTTAATGCGAAAAATACTTTGAAACTTCTTATTTTAAGTAAGTAAAGTGTAATCGTTTTTTAAAAAAGACACATACAGGGTGTCCCAAAAACATTGACCTCGGATTTTATTTCTTAAATATTGATCTTAGACATATATAATTAATTATAAAGTTGCGTAAAAAAAGGTACAGAATTTTATGAAATCGATAAAAATATTCAGGGGATTGAATTTGGAGAAATGCAAAATTTAAGTTTTTATGCGGCCCCCGTAAGAAAACATTTCCAATGAGTAAAATGTGCCCCATACACTAATAATGTGATGTACAAAATTTCAGCATTTTATTATAAAAAGTCCCAGAGATATGTTTGAACAAAGTTGGTGAGGGATTAATCAAAAATTAAAATGCAAATGTTTACAGCAAGAGTGCAAATGACGCAACGAAGAAATGCATCATGGGCAAATAATATCTGCCTTTTATCTTTAATGGATCTTTGGCATGGATGGAAAATATTTTGAACAAGCTTTGTAATCTTTGTGTAAAGTTATTATTTCCACACAGTGTAGATACTTTTGTGCCAATATAAAAACAAAATTATTATTTATTTATGTAATCTTTGTTTTCTTTCATAATTTGTGTATGGCCCCTGAAACGCGATCTGCCGACATGATTTTTCCCCTCTGAGAACCCATGTCGATGCACCGAAAAGTGGTTTAAGTCAGCTTTTTTGTCATTTCATATCTCTGGCACTTTAATCGATTTCATAAAATTCTGTACCCTTTTTTACGCAACTTTGTAATTCATTATATCTAAGATCAATATTTAAGGAATGTCTAAGTTATGTCTAAGTTCAATATTTAAGGAATAAAAGCCGAGGTCAATGTTTTTGGGACACCCTGTATATTCACAAAGTTATATTAAAAAATAAAATAAATAAAAGTATCTTTAAATTAGATTAGAAACAGGAGAGGCTCAGCTTCTGAGCCTCAATGGGAGCTACACCACTGTTGACGACAACATTAAACAAAACATCAGAATATGAAGAGCATGTGACAGTCAATCTGTGTCAATAGCAAATCATATAATCGATATTTCTGCCTTATGGTCATTTTAAAATTAGACATACAAACGTGTCTATTTGTCAAAAAAAGCAAAACAATTTTTACTTTCTCGTATATGTAAAAAATATTATTTCACAGAAAAGCTTAGAACTCGAGATTTTGACGGATAATCACCTTTTAAGACCTCCTGAACACATTTGGAAATATGTCCGTTTGTGTGTGGACACATACTTAACAAATGTTTGCATGGAACACAAATAAAAGGAACGCCCACCAAATTTTGTGGAGCTAAATTGCGTATCCAGCCATATAACATGCTTAATGCCACTGAAATAGCACCGGCAGGTGATAACTGACTGAACCGGTTGAAGGGGAGTCAAAATGACGGTTACATTAGCCTGTATATATGGAAGCCTTAGGCCACAAAATACCATATTCAAAAGGTTTACTTCCATAGGAACCTATGGCAACATTGTTAACATAGGATTTCGCATAGACACTAACGTTCGAGGAGTCATCCATCGCAGCTATGACGTAAAAAGAGCTCGAATGCTAAATTTGGCGACTATCGCTCAATTGGCGATTTTATGCTAATGCAGCCAAAAGAAAAAAAATTACGTAACTGTACTTTTATCATTTTTTTAAACTATAAACATGATAAGCATTTAAAAATCCTTTTTCTATAATATGTGTAAATTTAAATAAATAAACATAGATATATATTTAATTCATGTAATCATAAATTGAATAAAAAATTGACGCATTACATCACTGTAAATCATTATACACCAAAAATTACGAGCTAATATACCCAAAAGACTGAAATATTATATAATATTTTCAGCCTAAAAAGTATACTAGCGTGTTGTTAAATTGCTGAGTTCTTAATTTATTCTGGGATACTGTTAATATAATTTTTTTTTTAAATGCACTTATATTCTTATAATAAATAACAAATTTACATAAATACATTATCAAAGGTATCGAATTTCAATATCAATTTTTATACATTTTATATAAATGCGGAAAATGTTTTTTAACTAATAATGCCACTGCTTCTTGATAATACTGCACCATTTTCTCATGATGAACACGCTCATAGGATGAAATATGGGATGCAAAGCAAATAATCTTTTTATTTAAATAAAAGTAAATTACATACCTTGTAAACGTAATCCCTCTTCCTTTAGAAATATATAAAAGATAAAATAATTGATTATATATAAAATACGAAATAGAAGAAAAATGATTTACATGTATAAACATACGATCGATGATAGAACAAAATTATTCCAAGTGTTTCGTTTAGTGCCAAATAGGGTTATATTAGCAGAACGTCTTGGCGAAAACCGCCACAGACCAAGCGTGCCAATCTTGATATTTTATTTAACTTTGGTTGGCGGTTGAGGGCGCTGGAGTAGCAGTGAAACATCTCTATATATATATATTCTGTGCCTTAGGCAATCCCGAGAAAGATGTTGCAAGGTAAATAAAATTTTGACTCGCCTGTTTCATCGCCAAAACTGTTAGTATCTTCCATGGCTGTTTACGCCTCGAAAGATACTCTGCCGTTTTAGATACTCTTTTACCTAGTTTGTTGAATTAAATTAGGAGAAAGCTAAATCCTTTTCATATATTGTAGAAGGGTAAAAGTTACAACGATTTTCAAGTTTCGTTTTTATGTAAAAAATAAATGTTTTAAAAACCTACTTTTACAATATTTCAACTTGCTTTTATCTTCCGTTGAACTTATCGATCTTCAAGTGCTGTTTGGTTTTGAGAATTCCCCGAAATGTTCCAGTGAAATTTTCATCCGAGGTTTGCATCTTAAATTAAGATAACTCGAGATATTCGCTGCTAGTAAAGTATTAAACAAATATTTAATCCACATATTTATAAAGGTTTATGACCTGTTTGAGGATCATTTTAAAGGTCTAGTGTTACTTCTCGTTTCGGATTGGCTGGTGTGTTCTTCCTGCTCTCCGATTGGCTCTCAAGTACTCTTAATCTAGGTCTTGGGTACATAAATTCATTTGTTTCTTTTATGTGAGCACATTTCTTTTCTTCTTTACTTCGGTTTTGTTGGTTCTCTTGCACTGACAAAGAAGATCCAGTGTATCCTCGAAACAGCTGTAGGCTGCATTATTATCTTATTTGTGCTTAAATACGTTACTCAACGTGCACAAAGTGTTTAATTTTGCTTATTGATTCCCCCGGCTTTAACATGCCTTACTTTTCATTTGTTCATGATTTTTAAATTTAATTATTTTTGCAATGTACGTTTCAAAAGACAAAATTTTCGTTTGAAATGTAGGTGTTGTAAAATTGTTCCAAAATCTATGTCTGTGAATTGTAGCCTATAAAGCTTTCTAATAGAGTTCGTAAAGCTGTGTTTAATTTTCGCCCGTACTTTCTTAGGGCGGTTATTCAAGACACTCGCAGCTATATTGTTGTCACTGAAAAATAGTTGCTGAAACTTAATTTGGAAATTTCTAATTTCTTTCCCAAATTTATCTGCTTCGGAGCATAATTTTTGACCTTTACACAAAACTTCTGTGGATTAACATTTTTTGAAACTTTGCCAACATTTAGCTCCCCGTTCTATCAATGTTCTTTCAGTTGTTAATGAAAATGCTGTAGTAAATTTACTTAGGGTTCTCCTTACAAAACTGAAACTAATATCTGAAAACTAAATAACAATTTTGCTGTTACTCTTAAATTCTGTCTCTAGTTTTATCGTTCCTGTTGATAAAGCTTTCAAATTCTAGCGCTTCATCTACCACTAGAAAAGACTCTAATACATCTACTTGTCAATACTGTCAAATTCAATAACATTTCTAAATCGAATATTAACAAATCTAAAAAAGATATCTTTAAAGCATTGCTTGTCAATTTTGATTGAGCCATCGCTAAGCTGACAAGGGTGGTCAGATTGTTGTTTTGGATAAAAGCATGTATTTTGTAAAAGTTGAAAATTTAATCAACGAAGGTCCGTATTAAGCTATTAACAAGGACACTAATTCTGATTTAAGCAAATTAGGCACAATTCGATAAAGTTATACAACAGATTTACAAAGTCGATAAAGCTATAACAACTTACAAGACCTTCTTGAAAAAAGCAAGCAAATGTCTGTTAGATGACTACAATTGTTGCGAGGGCATTATAAGCCCTACTTGAGGCCAAAAGATCAATATGCGCTCTTAACAACCGCCAAGAACGAACTGCCCAACGAACGACAGTAGTGGTTGTTAATTGGTAGTAAAATTAATAATTGGTTGTTAATTGACAGTAGTGGCTGTTATTTTGGTCTGAAAAAGGGAGCTAATAATGCCATCGAAGTAACTGTAGTCACCTAACTGACATATATATGCTTTCCTCGAGGAAGTTTTGTAAGTTACTGTCTTACAAGCAGGAGTTTTGGAGTGAGATAATAGATTAAGTCAAGGGGATTGTACTCAGAGGACCCAAGTTCGATTTCCGGTATTGTCTAAACCAGTCGTGCACAACCCGCCGCGCTCGGCCTAATCGTGTACGGCCCGCCGCCACCCTCAGCTTGGCGAACACATAAAAAAAATTCCAAGACTTTCGCAAAAAAAAAGAACATCTGCATTATAACATTTTACAAAAAAACATTTTATGTCAAATTTTCTTTAAGACTAGCAGAAAATCTGCAAAATGAGTTCAGTCGTCGATTTCAAGATATCAGAAAACTTGAGAAATCTTTGGAAGTGTTTGCAACACCATTCGCAACAAATATTGAAAAAGCGCCCGTTAATTTTCAAATGGAGCTTATCGAAATTCAGAGTAACTCCGAAATGAAATCTAAATTTTCCGAAGTTTCTTTGCTAGCATTTTACAGAAATTACTTGTCTTGTGAAATGGAAAAATTGAAAATTCACGTTCAAAAATCGATAACATTATTCAGGAGCACCTACTTCGGGAGCACATGTGAACAATCATTTTCATTAATGAAACAAGTGAAATCAAGAGGCCGTTCTCGTCTAACTGATGAGCACTTGGCTGGAAACTTACGGATCGCTGTATCCAACATTGAACCAGACATTGAAAGAATAATGAAAACCGAACAATGTCAAATTTCCCACTAGCTCTACAAAAAATAAAAGGATTTTAGCGATGTCTGTACGTTTTTGAAGTGAGTTGTTTTGGTCATTTCTGTATTTGTTTTTAATTTTCACTTTTAATTTTTTGTTTCGGTATTTACTAAAATATATTGCTGGATGGGACCCCCCCCCCCTCCTTGCGGCCCGCCGTTGCTTAGTCCATATGAAATTGGCCCGCAGGTGCTGAAAGGTTGTGCACCCCTGGTCTAAACTGTCCCCGTGTACGAACACGTTAAATTTTTGGGTTTGAAAGTCCTTTCGAGCCGTTGGCAGTAAAGGAAAGAGGGTCGGTCCCTGTGGATGTCGCCCTCACTGGGTTCCAGTTTAAGCGGTTTAAACAGATATCTTACACTTTCGGGTAGGTCGGACGGCCTGGGTCGAAAGAAAGAAATCAGCAGTTTTATTTATTGTACGATAAATATTTTTAATCTTTTTAGGCATACCCCACTCTAATTTACCATTTATACAACATGAGCTTTTGGACTCTTGAACTCACTCCCTTTTTGACGTACCAGATGACATCGTCAACTCATTGCATTTTCACCCTTCGAGGAGCAATTAAGTGTTGAAAGTGAAGGGGGGGGGCTACTAGTGCTTGTAGCGTTGCCACCGATAGAGGTAACGTTTGCAGTCCCCCTAGCAAGAATCCGTCACATTATACTTTTCAACATATTGTTGATTACCCACACCAGACCCAGATATGGTCTGTGGGATATCTATAGAGATTTCCCGATGGGCCGGCGCCATTGCATGTAATTTTTCCCATAATGCGTATGATGGGCCTAATGGGGCAATCATGCCCTGTTTTTCTTGGGCCAATCTCGAAGCTAGTATCCGGGCCTGCACCACACCCACTGGGAGTAAAAAATTATAAAGTTTCAAAACAATAAAATAAAAAACAGTAGTTATGATATGTAACGAAACCTTAAGATTTCGTTCCATATAAACTTATATGAATCTGTACGCTCATCTCATCATATGAGCAAGATATGTAGAAATGAGTTTTATTAAGGAAACATAAACGTGTAAATGAAAGGCTTTTAGAGCGCCAACAGGACTCGCGGCACTTTTTGCCAAACTGGGATTTTCCCATCAAATAACACTTAAATGTATGCAGCAATTTCTGGAAAAATCCTATTTTTGTTAAAATTATAGCATTGTCATGTTTCAGCAATCCCTTTAAATGAAAGATCTAATATAGTTATATTATTTAATTAAAAAACACACCTATCAGTATAATTTCATAGAATCCGATGCGCAGAGCCATTATAACATATATACTTACCAGTGTTGCTCTTAAATCAAAATCTGCATCTTTAATATAATATGTAGGTCTTTCAGCAGTTTGGGGGATTTCTCACACAAAAAGAAATTTTTGCTGTTTTAATTTAAATTTATCCATGAGAAATAAATATGTTTATATTTAATTACAAATTGAAATATAACCTTTACGAATAGCACAAATATATTGCGTTCTTTTTTCATCATAGACCAAAATGAAACCTTTATTAAAAGAACCAAAACCTCACACTGCCCTGCCTTCAACACCACAACCACAAACATCACTCATTTGAGATCACACCAGTTGAACATATGCCAAGACCTGCTACAAAACGCAACCATTTTTCCTACGAGTCCGATATTTTCCATTTACTCGTAATTTATAGTTCTAGCCTTCTGGTTGGTCTCGACTTTGGGCGGTTGGCTGTTAAACGTCTGACGCTCACCAAGAATAAAAATACCCGCGGGATTTGCAGCTTCAAACGGAATGGATGCCACCTGTAAAGACGGCACTGTACTGGTATATAGAATCGAGGAGTAATTACAGATAAGATCTCTTTAGGTAGATCAAATAAGTCATCTTTACTTCGTGGTTGTCATTTATAGTTGTTAACTGGAGAAAGACAACTATTTTTTGGAAATGACAATCCCATGACTGTAAATATTCCGTTTCTCTTTGAATTAGGTGGTCAGTCGTAAAAGTTATGGTAACCAGGTGTTTTTGTCATTGGAGAAAACATGTCTCCTGGGAGAAAAGAGGAGCTTGGTTTGTGTGCAATATAGTTTACGGCTCTATGGTAAGGAAGTAGGGAAGAAGACTGAACTGAAATGTGACATTTACGTTGAAAAGATTTTCTTTCAATTATTTTTATGTTTAAAAAATTTCATTTTCTGGTATTTAGTAAAATATGAAATTAGAAAAAAATCTTGAAATTTCCCAGAGGGGGCAAAGCCCCCTCTGAAAAAGTTCAGCGGGGGCTCGTGCCCCTGTGCCCCCCCCCCCCCCCCCCGTAGTCGGCGCCTATGCTACCAGCACTTGTTTATAGCAAAATTCTTTTGTCTTTTATGATAAATTCTACAGTATGTCTGATGGCTTGTCTATGGGTAATCCACTATATCATATTCTCGATGACATATATATGCATTATTTCGCTTTTCGAAATTATTCAGATTGTTTTTTATACCCGGTATGTTGATGGCAGTTTTGCTCTTCTAGATTACTTTTCTAATGATGTTGATGGTATTTTGGATATTTTGAATTCCAGTGATCGCTGCATCCAGTTTACTTATGAAACAGAATAGCACAATTGTCTTGCGTTTCTGGATGTCTTAGTCATCCGCAAACAATGATGAATTTTTTACTATGGTTTTTCGTGAACCTCATTCGGTTTCTCTACCTCTACATAAAAATTATTGCCATCCGCCTAACTAAAAAATCTGATGTGGGCAACACATGACTTTCCTTATATAATGTAATGAATTTACTACTCTTACAGTAAAAAAAATAGGTTTTTCTTATAGTAGATACTAATATTCTTTCCAAGATATTGAATTTTCGACAATTAGTCGTCATTTTCATTGATTTAGCGTCATTTCTATCCATTTGGCAACATTTCAGAAAGTCGCCAAGTTGGCGATATTCTGCCAAATTCGTCGCCAAAATCTCGCCAAGCTTTACTGACGGAGAAATAAGTTATTCTTACAGTAGATAAATGACTATTGGCGTTCAAATACAAAAGTATTACTCAAAGTATCTTTTTTCATGAATGGAACGAGCTAGATCCACGAGAATGATGTCACCCAATTTATCGCATGGTATTACATATGAAAAGTGAACATGTTTCTCAATGGGAAATTTTTTTTTTCATTTTATATGACTTTTCAATAATTTTTTTGAAAAATGTGCAATATCTCGAGAACGGTTCATGTTAGCGTTCTAAAATTTATGTCAATCGTTTTCTAATGAAAAATTACATAAGAAATGTCTATTTGCGTAACTTTATTAGTGGTTTTGATTTTTTGACGATTTTTTCAAAATTTTATTCGAAAATATATAGGGGTTCTGAACATTCGATTACGTATAAAAACAATAGGCTTCCAGTGTTTACGAATTGTGATTTTTGTACCAAATTTGGTTCGAATCAGTCCATTCGTACGTCAGTTATCGTCTCCACAGACTCACTGACACACACACACACACAGAGATCACTTCAAAAATGTTTGATTCGTGATCAGGGATGTTTGAAACGTGCTCTCCCGTCGAAAACTCGATTTCGAATTTTTGACCCCGTCACAATACTTTCTTTATACATATTATGCATATAAGGAAAGTAAAAATTACTGCTTTAAATACGGTTGTCTACCGTGCTTTGAACATTTGTTTTACTATGGATTTGCTTTATTATTTAAAAGTTGCTACTGTCGATCGTGCTTTCTCTTCCAGTAATTGTTGATAGTGCTATTCAAGCAGAGGCGAATCTAGGTTTTTCGGGGTCTAGGGCTTATTGAAGTCCAATGGGACCGACCCCATTTTTTGTTAGATAGAATCTTTAAATTGGGGTTTAAAATTCAATTTTAATAACATCAAAATCAGAGTTGAAATATATTTATTTATGAAATGGTGTTGAATAACAAACATTATATCTTATATAAAAAACATAATAAATAAATAATTTTATTAACAAAAACGTATAAACAAACAAAATTTTTAATAAAATAAAATACATTAAAATAAATATATCATCACGCCATTTACCCATAGCTGGGTGTTGTTGTTGAAACCCAGACCGTCCGACCTACCAGAAAGGTGTTGTTGTTGTTGAAACCCAGACCGTCCGACCTACCAGGAAGGTGTAAGGTAACTGTTTGGACGGTCGGGAAGTGCCACCCAATTTTGACCGGAACCCAGTGGGGGAGGCATCCACAGGGACCGTACCCTCCTTCCCCTACCACCAACCTCTCGGAAGGACTTTCGGACCCACATGTTTAACGTGATCGTACTCCGCATGAACACGGCGGCAGTTTTGGCAGTGGCTGGAATCGAACCCGGGCCTACCGAGTGCAACTCCAGCGCGCTAACCAATGGGCTACCGCGCCCAGAAAGGTGTAAGGTAACTGTTTGGACGGTCGGGAAGTGCCACCCAATTTTGACCGGAACCCAGTGGGGGAGGCATCCACAGGGACCGTACCCTCCTTCCCCTACCACCAACCTCTCGGAAGGACTTTCGGACCCACATGTTTAACGTGATCGTACTCCGCATGAACACGGCGGCAGTTTTGGCAGTGGCTGGAATCGAACCCGGGCCTACCGAGTGCAACTCCAGCGCGCTAACCAATGGGCTACCGCGCCCCCCATAGCTGGGTGTGGCATTCTGCCAATTTTTAGTTAAAATTTAGTGTTTCTACATTTTTTACTAGCGTAATCTTTTATAAAGTCGTCATACATGAGCGATCTGGTAATATCGTTTTCTACTGATAATATGCATAAGCCTGCCAATCTTTCATTATTCGTAGTGTTACGATATTTGTTTTTCATGTAGCTCATTCTGGAGAAAGATCTTTCAACCTCACAATTTGCAATTGGGAGGGATGGGAAATTTTTTTAAATTGTGTATAAATTCGAATATGTATGTATTAACTGTTTTTCATATATTATTTTTAGCATTTTGGCGCAGTCTAGATATTGTACGTATATCTCTAAAAGACCTGCGGTTTCCAAATATTTTTTAAAATGTATACTTTCATTTTCTAATAAATCTGTAATATCCTGATCATAAAATTTAGTTATTTCTTTAATATTTTCATTGTCAATATTCTCACATTCCTTGTTACCAATATCAAACAGAAATTGAAATTTTTTACTGGTTTCTTCACATATTTGACCACTTTTTTGTAATTCTGTCGTAAATTTATCAAGAATTACATTCATAATTTCAATTCTAAACTTATCTCTCTCAATTAATAATTCGCAACTGGTTTCACTGTCAGCAATCTTTTTTTGTTCTTTTTCTTTCACATCTGTAGTCTTGACGTTTTCACTTAATTTTTTTGCAGCTGTTTCATAGGCAACAAGTTTTTTGTTAATATTATTTCTAATCTCAGAGATAAAAAGCACAAGTGAATTAATTAAATGTGATCCCTGCCATACATCTAATCCAGGCATCTGTAATTTTTTATTTACTTTGTTGATTCTTTCTAAAATTTCTTCCCAAAATACTATTAAAATAGCATTTTCCAGAGAGATTAATTTAGAATATATATTTTTTGCATCTTTTTTTTATTATCAGTTTTCTCTTCGCTGTTGTTATAAATATTGTAGCTAAGTGCTCTAACAGCATCATGATGGCTACTTCACCCAGTTTTTCCTAATTTTTTTGGGGAATATACGTAATCTCTCTTTTAAAATTTTCCATTAATACGCCCCACTTTTGAGCCGAAGAAGAAAAATATACAAATAATTGTTGAACAAGGCCAAAGAATGAAACAACTTTCCCTATTACACTGGCAGCCTGTACACCTACTAAATTTAAACTGTGTGCCGCACAAGGAGTATATATCGCAAATTTATTTTCTTTTTTTAGATGTGCCTGCAAACCATTATATTTTCCTGCCATATTTGCGGCATTATCGTATGATTCACCGCGACAGTTTTTAACTGGCAGATTATTTTGCTTTAGTATGTCTTTAATAACATTAAATAAGGAAACATCAGTATGAGATGAAATCGGGCATAGTTAAAAATCTGTCATAAATTTCACCTTTATTATTATAGCCTTTATTATAGACAGTCACCTTTATTATAGACAGTTGGTCTACTATATGAGCTACGTCTGGGGTTGAATCAACAATTAGGGGCAAGTATTTAGTGTCGTCATTATTAATTTCTTCTGTAATTTTTCTCAATGCCTGTTTTGCCATAAGTGTTACTATTTTCTCATATACTGTCTTTGATAAGTAAGTTATAGAATTTTTTGACTTATTTTGAATGTGTTCCTTAAGAAATGGATCAAATTCTGAAATTAGTTCTAAACATCCCATAAAATTTCCATTATCTGAAACTCCAAATTTTTCATTATGACCGCGAAATGGTAAGCCTCGCTCACTTAGAAATTTAATTACTGCAACGACACGCTTCAAAACATTATAAAAATATTCCGTTTCTCTTTGAATTACGTCTCATTGTTTATCTATAACGTTTTTATTTTCCTTTCATGTCAACTAATCAGAGTTTTTATGTATTTTATTTGCTTCATCACTTTCAATGTATTTATTGGCATGTTTCCAATCAGAATACCCTTTTACAAAATAATTAGAAGTTGATCTGTGAACTTTCTGGCCGTTTTGAAGAGTTTTTCAAAATATTTACCCGAAAAATGAAGCAACTAATTTGACCCTGGCGGATTTCTATTTTGTAAAAAATTATTTTCTTTTGTTAAATAATGATTAAATCAGCATTTAAAATATTTGGGCATAATCCCAAATCGTTATCAACCACATAATTCACTTATTTCACTTTCATTATCATTACTCGTGTAACAGACTTACGTTTACGTCATCTTTAGTTTCATTTAAATTTTCTGGATCTGCAATAGCCATTCCTTCATTGTTTTTTTACATGGAACTTTTATAATATTATCTTCTTTTTCAGTAGTACTTGATCCAGCAGCGGAATCAGTCTTCAAAGTAAAATAATTGGTTAATTTTTTACATTTCTTCAATTCTTTTTTATTTTCAGTTAGTTTTCTTTTCTCATTCCCGCTCAGGTACTTTCTTCCGGACATTTTAAAATGGGTGCAGTACACTAAGAATTAATAAATCCTATTTATTCGTATTACAAATAATTATTTTAAAAATATTATTTACAATGTCACAATTTAGTGAACTAAAAGTCAACAGGTGACACTTGAAACAAACTGATAGATGGAAGCTTGATTGCCGACGCTAACAAAGCGGCAAAACGCCAACAAAGCGACTTCGCGGCGTCACTCCCTGCGAAGAGTTGCATTGCCATTGCCTTATAAAGCAGGCTGGCCATTATTATTAGTCTCCTTATAGCATTCGAATTCGAGACAGTGGATTTAAAATTGAAACTTGGTGACTTGATCAATTATGTTACATTGATTAAAATAAAACAAATACTATAAATTATCATTATTATTATATTATTAATATTAACTATTTTTACTATACGATAAGTGCTCATTGTTAATGAAAAAGTATTAAATATTTGATAATAATTTAATTTTTATGGGCTCAGGGCTTAAGCCTTATTAGTTCCTATGTAGATCCGCTCCTGTATTCAAGCATTTTCTAAACCTTCCTCTAAACTTGCTTCTGAAAAGGATTTCACCAACACTGTTTTATAATTTTTTCCAAAAATCAGTCAGCAGATTGATAAAATCCTTAAAAAATTCAAATTTAATAGTATTTAAATCTTCTAATAAATTTAGTTATTTTAATCTTAAAGATCCTTTAGAAATTTCTAATAGCTGAGGCATAGATAATACTTGACAACAGTTATGCCAGCAGTGCGATGTGTTTTGATGATGTTCGTTGTCGAGAATTCTGTCACCGAATCCGCTTCACCCATTCTTGAAGTGATGAGCCGCCACTGTTTGCTAGTGTGGTCTTTCTTCTATTGGTCAAACTAAACGCGTTTTAAAATTTCGTATTATGGAACATGAAAACTGTCAAGAAAGAGGAATTTAATAAATCTTCAATTGCTCAGCACTGCTATAATTTTGACCACCGTTTTAGGTTTCTTCAGCAAGGATATACAAAACTGCACGCCAATCTACGATCTTGACTTTTTTGAAGCCTTCCATATTTAGAAAAATTCTAGGAATTTAAACTTGTCCAGTACTTTATTTTTGTCCTCGGTCTGGCGGATTGCCCTGTAATTTTTTCAATTTTCTTTGTTCCATTTCTTAGTCTTTGTATTGTTTTTAACTTATTTGTCGTCTTGTTAGGTCTCATTTATTTTTGTTCGGAATTGACTCATCTTGTCGGGATATTTTTGTTGTGTTTTCATCATCATCATCATAACTCATCGTGCCTAGTGACACATAAGGCCTTCAGCTTGCATTGCCACCCTGGTCGATCCTGTGCCGCAGTCCTTGCTTCTGACGAGCTCGCCCATCCCATCAAATTTCTCTCCTGCTCCACCAGTCTCCTCCAAGTAAGCTTGGGTCGACCCCGAGATCTTTTTCCTTCAGGCGCCCAAATAAGTGCCACAACAAGGATGTTATGCTGCGGCATTCTCAAGACATGTCCAGTCCATTTCCATCTACGTTTTTTCATCTCCATCTCAATTGCTTCCTGTCCAGTACTCTTGTAGAGTTCAGTGTTAGTAATAAGGCCAAAATACTACTAACATTTTCCTCAGACATTTAGTCTGCCAGGCATTTAACTTGTTGCATTGGCCTCTTGTTAATTTCCATGTTTCGGCTCCATATAGTAAAACGCTTTTCACTAAGGAATTAAAAAGGTTGATTTTGGTTTTTAAATTAAGGTTAGTAGTTCTCCATATTTTATTTAGTTTTCTAAAAAAATTCTGAGCTTTTGCAATTATTATTTTGATTTCTTCATCTGTTCCACCCTCCTTGTTCACCAGTTCGCCAAGGTAAGTGAAGCTATTTACATCTTCAATGGATTCATCATCTAATTTTACATTTTCAGAAGTTTTTTCATTAATTCTTAAGATTTTTGTTTCACTTGTGTTTTAGAGGATGCCAATCTTGATTGTTACTTCTCATTTCGGATTGGCTTTACTGTTCATTTTGCATTCGAATTGGCTCTCCCAGGTGGACTCAATGCAGGTCTTGAGTATATAAACCTCCTTTGTTTCTTTTATTTGTGTCTATTTCGTTTTTTTGACTTTAGGTTCGCTGGTTCTCTAGCAGTGACGAAGGGGATTCAGCATATCCTCGAAACAGCTGCATTATCTTATTTGTGCTTAAATACGTTGGTTAAGATTTCCTTAATCCTTTGCACAGTGTTTTTTTACTTATTAATAATTATTATATGCAGCAGTTTACAGGAAATGGGCCCAGTTGTTGGAAATTTGAAAATTGAGTTTTGTACATTGTCGAGTATAGCTTTTCAGGCTGATTCTGAAAAGCAAAACCGCAATAACTACAACTGATCTCACAAATTTTGCATTACTGACCAAGATAGAATATTAAAACAGCGAAGCAACTTTTGGATTGGCAGTAAGGATGGCTGGTTTAAACTAGTTTTTCATCAAAAGAATGTCAAAACTTGGTTGATAGAAATATATATATATATTTTAAATTGGCTAAGCATAATGAAAATGTTTTTCATATTTGATAAGCATGTGGCTACCAGAATCCTTAAAAAACTAAAAAGGATACAGTTGTTGGTATAATGGCTATAAATTATTCTATCTCAGAAGTAAGATACTAACAATTGGATTCTTTTTCTGTAATCTATCACATACGATCATTGTCATCTAATACAATTACAAACATTCAACCTCAGCCTAACAAAACACAATTACATTAAGCATGCGTGCTCAAGAACTTTCTCCATGGTGGAGGAATGCAAACTCAAGAATAAGACATGACTAGCTTGATGCTTACCTATGTGACCTTGAACAGCCAGGGTGGCAAGCACTCCTTTGCCCTACCCTATATGTGCCCATGACATTAGACTCAAGTTCTATACAATTTCCTAACAGTTCTTCATCCAACAACCATTCTATAATGTTCTACAAAAAGTGAAACTGGCCATGTTTTTAATCAAGAATAATTCACTTATAATTTCCACAGAAAGACAGGGATTATCAAAAAAGTTAAATTAAATGTTGAGACATTGAATTCATAGTCAACATAAAGACAATTGCTAAGTCACCAACAGATGAGATTGCAACAAATGTGTTGCCAAATTTGTTTCCTAGCAGTACAGATACAGAGAATAGCTCTTTTTATAATATTGCAGGGCCAGTGTTTATTTTGGCCATTCATGCAAAAGACTATCACATAATATTGCACTATCCATAGAAAAGGGAGCCATTGTCTCCGAAGAGGTTGCAGGTATGCACCAACATTGGCAGAGACTGTGATCAATGCTTTTGAAGGAATCTAGACCACTACTCCACTACAATATTGCTTATCCATGGACACGCGAACAACAACATGCAAGACTGAAATCGGTATGGCACCCTTAATTACATATTTCGGTTCAATGGATTAAAATTACAGATAAATATAGCTGAAACTTTGCCAGTAAAAGTCTTTCAAGAATATTAATACTATATGAAAAATAACAGAATATATGACGAATCACACAATTTTTGCAAACAAAATTTAGTCCAAATTTCAACAAACTGTGGGAGCAGAAATAAGTATCCACCAATGGCCCAACTTAATTACAGAATCAGAAAAGCTAGATTACATAAAATAATAAAAAAAAATTCTTGAAGTAATTTGAAGTTTTTTTTGGAGAGGGTAAAGAGACCTAAGGAAAATATTCATACCTGTTGCAAGAGTACAGATCCGAGTAAAAATAAAAAAATAAAATAAAATGGCGTCTTTTAATATCAAACTAGCAGTATACCTGTTCTTTGTACGGGGGTATATAATATAAACTTGAAATTCACGATTATGTGCAAATTCCTATAGTATACTAAATGACATTGTTAATCAAAATATTTAATTTAATGCTCCTAAAAAGAAGTTTAAGAATATTTGTTCTTGCTATACAAAATTACTTTCACAGGTAGATCTGAAGAATAAAACATTCTGGTCCCGTTTGTAAACAAATTTACAAAAAATATGAAGTTGAACCAATATATGCAAAATAAAAGTGCTAAAAATGTATGGGACCTGTACAACTTATATTCGCGAATATTAGAAGATATACCTGTGCATTAGTAGAAGATTACACATATTACATGAGTTTCTAAAATCTTTGAAAAATAAGATAACGTAATAAATTGAAAACATTAATAATCCTGTAATCTTTAAACCTAAAGGCCGTAATTGATTCCTATATATGCCAATATATGTCAAAATATGTGATAATATACCTGTACTACTTATATTCTCGTAGATTAGAAGATATACCTCTGAATTTGTAGAAGATTACCCATATTAAGTACAATATACGAGTTTAAATAATTTTTGCAAAAAAAAATATATTAATAATCCCCGAAATTATCAATAATAATGATGTTTAAACCTGAAGACCGTAATTGATATAATCCAGTCAAAAATGCAATATAAGTGAAATTTATTTTATACATATTTTTATTATATAAATCGGAAAAGATTTAATAAAATTCGTTTGCCACATAAAGACATTAGATTTAAATCCGTAGCTAAGTGATATACAATTTTCTTCAAATAAATTGGCAGAAAAAATATCATCTGTATAATGGAAGATTCTATGGAAGATTTAATTGTTTGTTTTTAATTAATATCTAAACAACCCCTGGTCTTAGAAACTCGAAACATGGACTAAATTTTAAGTGGGGCTATTTCAAAGCTACCTACAAAAAAAAATTTCATTAAATTCAGTTCAGCCGTTCTCCCGTGATGATAAGACAAACACACAGACAGACAGATTTTCAGTTTTATTAATATAGATATATGAACCAGTGGCGCACCCAGAATATTCCTAAGGGGGGGGCCATTGGTGCACAAAATTTTTATGAAGGAGGATGACTCCTCGATAAATTTTCCGAGAAAAAATGATCAGAGGCCATATCAATTAACAAGGCGGTTGTCTTTTTTTGTACATTTATTTTTATCAAATTACTAACAATTCTTTAGTGCAGTGCAAGAGAATTGAATGATTAGAAGAAGTAGTAGTAGATATTTATACAAAACAACACAAATTAAGAAATAGATGAAGATAAAATTATTTGTTCTGGTCTGCTTATACTGTATACTTGTTTTCAACCACTCTCTCATGATTACATATTGTTATATTATTCAATTATGATCTATACATATTCATAAAACGAAGTCCAGCCTCCTGTTTTTCTTTGTAGCCAGAGCATTAATTATCTGGTCTGGATCAATTTCCACTTCACGGTGAATGTTCACTGACGCAAGTCCATTCAGTCTGGTTTCACTCATACTGTTTCTCAAGTAAGTTTTCAACCTCTTCATTGTGGAGAATGACCTCTCAGCACTGCTTGTTGATACTGGGAGGGTGGCATACACTTTTAAAAGTTCAAACACAGTTGGAAAAGTCCTTTGGTCACAAAAGTTAAGCAGTTCGATTGGGCTTTTAGTTTTTTTGTTCAATGCAAAGACCTTCATGTACCACAGATGTAGTTCATCTTTTAGAGTATTATCTGATCTGGGTCCTAAATCATCTGCAAATTTCCTTGATAAGGCAACAAATCTCTCGTTTTCTTCCAGTGTCGGCTGCCTTCCATTCGGAATGACAGATGCAAAACTTTGTAGAAATTCCTTATGTTTGAGAAATTTTTCATGGAGGTGAGTGATGAAATTATCAATCCATGGAATGAAAATAGAAAGTCTGTAGTATTCTTCAGGAGTCTGTACGTTGAAATTTGATCTATAAATTTGTCTGGTGGCACGGCGTGGTAGAGTAATGTTTTCTCCATGCTGTTCCAGCTTCTTAACAGCTTGTTCAAACAGATGGTGAAACTCGTTCTCTTCGTTCTCTCGAATTATAGATATAGCTTTCAAAACGTCTTCTACGTCACTCACAGCAGTTGCCAGATCAAGGTTAACTTCCTGCAGCTTTTCACTCAGACGAACACTGTAGCTGAGTAATCTGTCAGCTGAAACAAGTGCTATGACAAACTGTGATGTTAACATTGAACATAACAAGGTATGAGCCTCTGTTGATGTCTCCTTGTCATTCCAGGTAGTAATCTCCTCCAGAGCCTCGATTACTTGATCAAACAATGAAACCATAACTGTGACGGCATCATGTCTCTCCACCCAACGAGTAGGGCATAATTTCTTCAGTTTTTTGGCACTGATTTCTGTCTCTCCCTGATTAGCTGCATTAATTTTGCTGGTGAGAACAAGGTTTCGTTTTGGTGTGTTGAAAAAACTAGAGATTTTCCCTATTATTCCAAAGCTGTTTCGGATATCCGGAACTCTAGATGAATAAGTTATGGCTAAGTTCAAACAGTGTGATGCACAATGAACGTAGGGGGCTTTGGGGTGTTGCTCATATATAATTGCTTGGGCGCCATTGTACTCTCCACTCATTGCAGAAGCTCCATCGAACCCTTGTCCACGGAGGAAAGACGTATCAATGTTGCAGTCTGCAAGGCCTTTAAGAATAGCATCTGCAATTGCTCGACCTGTAGTTTCAGTCAGGGGCACAAACTTAAGGAAGTTCTCCACTATCTTAAATTCAATTTTATACTTATCATTTGTTTCAAACCGTTTCAAATAACGAACGCAAAGTGTCATTTGCTCTACCGTTGCAATATCTGTGGTTTCGTCACATAAAACCGCAAAACATTTGGCCTCATTCACCTCAGTTGCTATGTGCTTCACAGTGGAATCATTGCATGCTGAAATAATCTCATTTTGTATATTCCAACTTATGTAAGTTGCATTTTTTGCACAACCTTGTAGATGAGTTTTCAGTATTTCTTCTCCTGCATCAACTCGGAGTCGCAAAAGGGCTCTAAAATTTCCTTCGCCTTGGCATGGTTATGACAATACGTCCAAATCCCCACAGTCTCTATGCCCTCTCATGGCCAGCCCTTGCCTTCCACAAAAAATCACTGTTTTGATAATAGGTTTAAGAATAGCCCTATTCTGCAAAACTTGTTTTTGCTTTCCTCTGTCCATTACTTGATCCACAGGAACCGTTTTTCCTTCCGTGACCCTTAAGAACTCATCGGCTTTGAGAACTGAATCCTTATGATAGAAAAAATTTTCATGTTGACTGAACTTCTCCAAGGCCTTCTTCCAATTATTAAATCCTTTTGAAACAAGTTGACCTGTAGCTTGTGTGGATCTTAAACCGACTTCATGGGGTGCAAAGAGAACACAAAATTTGCAATAGGCACTGTCCTCTGCCTTTGAGTAAGCTAGCCAGTTATGCTTACTCAGCCAAGATGAGCAGAACTTCCGAGTGTGGTGAGGTTTTCCTTGACTTGATACAGCACTAGTGACAGTAGCAGGAAAACTGTAATTTGCATATGGTTCCCAAAGATTTTTTAACGCTGTTATCCTATCTTTATCTGTGAGGTTAGATTTCTTGACATAATTAGAAATATCTGCAGCCAGAATTTCTATTTCAACTGTGTTTGGTATTGTGTTTTGTCCTACCTTTACCTCCTCACAAGCGTTTGAAGACAGCCCAGGGTCACGGCTGTTGCTTGCTTCGACTGCAGCCTCATCAATGTAACAAGAGCTCAGGGAAACGTCGTTGGGAACGTCACTATTTTCAATCTTACTTTTTTTTTTTAAATAATTTCCCAGTGTCTGTTGACCTAGCCCTTTTCGTTTTTCACTCATTGTCTTTTTTTTTTACCTTGCTCCTCAGTTATTCAAGAACAAAATTTGCTATATAGCCGAAATACGCACATAAACACACACACTGATCGTTAAAGATGCATTTCACTGTAAGATCAGTTGAAAGTTCAGGACCATTATTAAATTCAGCTATTCACCACGCAGGCCCTCGTTCCGAAACTACCAATTCACTGTTATCACCTTGTGTCGTAACGTCGCACTTTATTTCAACTCACAGCAACACTTAATTCGCGAAGCGTTGGCACGATCCATTTATTCACTTCCACAATTTTCTCACTGGGTAAACGAAATCCTCGAGTTTTCGAGCGAACAGCCGCTTCCCCGCCGTTCACTCTTTATATAGGGCCACGGAGGCGCCTGTGACGTCACTCTACACAGCACTGGTATAGTACGACTCCAGCGAGAAGGCATTTGGGTCACGTGATTTTGGACGAGTCCATTAGTTAAATTCAATCACAGGTAGAAACGTCTTAAGAAGAACGGGTTTCCAGAATTGGCGCCTTTAGTGCGAATTAATTTATAATTTGTACAGTACGATAAAGAGCTTTATATGTATAATTACATTCAGTGTAAGTGTTGGGATATGCTGGAATTGTTTTCTTCACAATGATTAAAATTATTTATTACAATAATGGTTGTAAATGTTTTTTTTTATACTTTCTCGAAGGCAGACCTAGTTCTCCCTTGTGCTGACAGCGCCCTTCGCGTTTTGCTTTGTCAGCCCAAGGGGGGGGCCAGGGCCCCCTCGGCCCCCCCCCCCCCCCCCCCCCGTGGGTGCGCCACTGATATGAACAGCAATTTCAAAGATACCACAACTGTTTGACAGATTTTATTTCAGAGATTTTGAAACTGTATTACACGATTCAGAACTATACAAGAACATAAAAACTAATGTTTGGATACTATACATCATGAAACATGTAAAAGCTCATAGACAATAACCACCCATTCAAACAACTTACCATCACACATAATAACAATCTTACTTTACAAAACCATATCAAAGGTATATAATTGTATTTTTTATTGATTTCAAATATAGGGTGTTCGGATAAAAGGTATCCATGAATATAAAAGTATCTCTCAGAAAGTTTTGTTATATACACTTCTAGTTTGTGCCATTGCAGAGGGAATCCTTCAAAGATGTTTTTATGCACCGCCTAAAATCCATGTCAATTGGTACCCAGTCAAGTGCATGCACCAGCTAGTGACCATAGAAGAGATTGGTAGCAGATTCACAGCACTAGAATATTTTTTATGTGTGGTTGTTAAAAATATTGTCTACCAGATTAGGGCCTTTAACACCTAAAAGCCTGCAGAATGGACACTGTGGCTACAGTTACATTGAGCATGCTTTAAGCAATGTGGAATAAAGTCAACTATCATATAGTGTTTTGATTATTAATTCATCGTTGGGATGTTGTCGTGTCACCATGAATTAAGACAATTATAGTGAGAATAAAACATTCACAGTTTTCCTTTCATAATGGTGTAAACCACAAATGTCTATAATAAATACTTTTTCGAGATATAATTTCATTATTTCGAATAACTTTTCATCGACACCCTGTATAAATACACAGAAATATTTGGCTTGACAAAGTTCAACTATAATTTTATAAATTTATACTTAGAAATAGGTTACAAAAATGATAATTTAATAGGTTTAGATAACCAAAGTTTTACTGTATAAATTATTTTTGGCATATGTAGTAATTTATATTATTTTTATAAGTTCAATGTAACCATACCAAGTAATAATAAGTATAGTGTGATGTTTAATTCAGTTGGCCATATATACAGAGAATTCACCTGATAAGGACATTCACAAAGCTAAGATCTCACCCCCATTGCAGATACCAGCATCTGTGGACTGGCTTTTTATCTCTAAAATGCAGGAAACTGGTCCACAGATGCACATATCTGTGATAGGAGTGCAATTTACAGTTGCTCTCACTTTTCTTTTATGGTATAAAGATTCATACCTTACATGTTCATATGCAATTTAATAGCTAAAAAACAGTATAGTTTTAAGTTTAATAGATACATAAACCACAATTATTTTTATTAACATAATTTCTAAAAGCTATAGGGCAATGGTTCCCTAAGTGGGGTCTGTGATAAACTCTATGGGGGTCCGTGACTAACATAAAAATTAAATGTTACAAATAATAAAAAAATTTTTAAATCTTGTTTTATTTTTAATTAAAAGTTATTGAAAATATTTTTGCTGTCCCTAGAGAAATGCCAACTGCAGAGCCTACAGTTTCAAAGTAGATTGTAGGGCTACTCCTAAACCAGTGAATAACAGCTCAATACACGTTTGCAAATATTGTGATGAATATATATATATGGAAAATCTAAGTTGATGAATAGATTGGAAGTTGAGAATGACTTGAGAATAAAACTATCATTAATTGAACCCAACCTTGCTATTCTAATTTCTAAAAAGCAGCATCATTGTTTACATTAAACAATGTTGACTGTTATTAGCATGATACAATAATTTGGGGGGACAGAAAATTGGATACTAAAATTAGCAAATATAGTTTCATGCTATATATTTTAGTATGGTTACAATTAAAATAAAATATATAGTAAACTGTACTATATAAAAAACTGTACTGAAATATATAGTACTGATAATCCGGCATGTTTGGGATTTCAGCAGTGCCAGACTATCAAATTTTTGCCAGATTATTGGATGTTAAACTAAAATTGGGTACAAAACAGAAAAAGTGAATGCAAAACAAATTTATTAGTATCATGTTTATTCTACACCAAAATTATTTAATTTTAGCAAAACTGTACTATGAAACTAAAAAAAATCACGATTTGTAGAACATGGAACAAGGGTGGCCATATCATGTGCACATATTCCTGATATGGCCACTAGGTAGACTTTTGGAATTTCGTTTTTTTGAACCAGTAAAACTATTTTCATGGGTAATGAAACATTTTTTTGAAAGTCCATTAGCTTGAGAAAGATATATATATATATATATATATATATATATATACATATATATACATATATATATATATAAAACAAAAAAAAAACACTATTACTAGTTACAAACTAAATGTGTATTTTATTACATCCAATTTTCATTTATAATTATTATTTTAAAGATATACATATGGCCTATTTCAATTTATGATATCAAGGCATCCACAATTATTTTTTTAACTGAAAGGTCCTTGAGTAAAGTTGGGGATCTACTGACATAGGGTATTTACTATAACTCCCTTTTTTATTGACATTTGGTCAAGAAGGGGCTTCGGAATTCAGAGGCACATGAATGCTGCTAGTTGCAGCTGTTCTATTCCATTTTAACACCATAGATTACTGTTCTAAGTCTAAATATGGATTTAAATTTAGCACTTTTAGACAATCTTAACAACCCCAATGTTCTGATTTGGAATACTGACTTTGTTTCCCAATTAAATAGAAAGAAAGAAAGAAAAAAATCCAATGCAATTTAACAGCAATTATATTGTTTCCCCCCAATTTCTAATTTATGTAGCCATAAAAAATTGTCTCTTACTTCAACCATTTCAAAGTTAGTATTTCTAAAATGTCTTTAACTTATTTAAACTTTTTCTTATTTTCAAGTTAGTTGAAATCTTAACTATGATATTATACACAAAATAATCATGATTAAACGTGGCATCAAAAGTTTCCAAAGTTTGCTTTTTCCTATTAATGGTCAATTATAACTATCTAAATAAATTATTTGGATAGATGCTGTTTCCCTTGCCATACAATTAAGACAAATCTTTTTTGGAATTAGATCTGCCATAGCTTTAACTGATTCTTTTTGCAGTTTGTTAGTTGATTATTCTTTCATCCAAACATGCACAAAGCCATGTTGAGTAGCTAAGTAAAATTAATGTGTAGTTAGGGAAACCTATTTGTTGTTTGCATATAACACCAACTGCTAGTGTCTGATTAATTGTCTACAAAAGTTTCTAAGGAAATATTAGATATTATTTATCATTAGACATGAGCTTTTTCTAAAAATCAACTAAATTTACATTGGTTATTGAATGACAGCATACTAGAATGAGCAATAATGCTTATTTCGTCTGGTGGCATTTTTGCTTGAAGTTAAACATTTTTAAAAGTGAATTTTTGTCCCTGCGGTATTTACACCTGCATTTATTCATCCATAAATTGTAGTATAACTTTCTCTACATAACCATTATTGTAATAGGTTTAGTGGGAAAATCTGTAACAGGTAAATAAAAAAATATATAAAATTAAAACAATTTTCAACATTCAAGTTTACAAAAAAAAAAAAAAAAAAAAAAAAATAATTACAATAACTGTACATATAAATAATAACAAAGGTAGCTGTATATGAAAAAAAACTTTCTATAAATATAATTGTAAATAAAAATTAAAAATAATTTTATAACTCAAAAATGCAACAGTCTATCAAATAAAATTGTTAAAAAATATCAAATTCACTGGTTGTTTTAACAGTTGTCACCTATTTAGCTGGGATCTGGGCTGTACAGTAATATATACACATATTATAAAGGCAAATATATAATAACAACCAAAATTAGGTGCTTTCACTGAGTTTCAAATGTCACTGTAATGTAATACAATAAAGAAAAAAAAATGACATTTATCTATTTTAACAAAGTCCAATGCTTGTTTGCCTGCAACTATTTTTTCTTTTTAAAGTAACTTTTTATGCAGTAGCACATTCAAAAATCACATTTAGTTGAAATCCTATCAAAACATTCACAAGCATTAATTTTAATTTTCTTAAAAGGTAATATACATGAATTCTTTTAATCATATTTTGGAGGATAACTGAAATTATACAGAATAAACTATATAAGAAGCAGTGTTTTAATATGCAGTCAAACGGAGCTATAATTGAAAAACCCATTCCAATGTTTCCCCCAATGAAACAAAAGACATACAAGTTTTGAATTATAACTTTAAACAGTTATCCTATATAACTTTGTAACTTAATTGACAGTTTTTCCTAGTCAGATAAATTATACTACAACTGCCCGAGATTATTTGCCCTTATTTTACTTAGCTATCTGTTCAAGTGCAATAAAAACTTAAAATGACTCCATGGGATGCAAATTCTTCATGATCAAGGCCTCCTACTGCAAGAGAGAAGGTGGATCATTCTGCTTATTAACATAAGGGAGATGGGGCGCATGTAATGCCAATGGTGCAGGCAGGGACTGAACAATCGAAAATAGTTCTATACTTTACCCATATCCAAATAATTTTCTGCTTGCCTCTGCTTTAAATTTTTCAGAGTGCATTTTTAAAATGGTAATTTTGTCTACTAAGTGTATAATTTTTGTTTTGTATTGAATTTCTTTGTCATTTTAGGACACATAAATTAAACATATGAACAAAAGCAAATATAACATTGAACTGAAATAAAAAAAAAATATGGGCAGTGGATAAAGAAAAATCCTAAAATTATTTTATGAACATAAATTTTATTATAGAATTCTATTTTTTTACTCTTATAGTAACTTTAATAAGGCATGCGCAGGCCATGCCATTTTTAAAATACAGAAACCAAAATGATTAAGGTTAAGAGCAATTTATCACTCCTAAATTAACAATCCTAGCCCTAGCTACAAAATTAAAGATAAAATATTAAATATACACCTTAAAAGTACAAAATCTTTACTAATTCTATCTCTTTTTAATTGTTTTGAATTATCAAAATTTTGACAAAAAATTCAAATCTTGCGCAATTAATTTGAAAATAAAATTATGATTGGTACATTAATGGAAATACTTGTATGGGGCACATGCGTGCTGTATTGAGCATAAAGTATGAAAAATACTAGTTTATTTTCAAATGCATAACACCAGTAGAATATGGATTTTCAAACATTAGAATTCTAGAATTTTTTCCAGATTTAAAATTACTTAAAAGTTTTTAGTTAATGATTCTTCTATGTACTGTGCAATCTGTTTGAGATGGAGTTACATGGGATATAAGATAACTTCCATCTTAAACAAATTATGTTACATCACATCCTAACTTTCAGATTCTTCTTCTTTGACCCAGACCGTTCGACCTACCATAAAGGTATAAGGTGGGTAAAGGAAAGGTATATGTTTGGATGGCCGGGAAGTGTCACCCAATTCAGACCGGAATCCAGTGGGGGAGGCATCCACAGGAACCGCACCCTCCTCCCCCATCACCAATCTCCCAGAAGGACCCACATGTTCAATGTGATCACACTCCGCGTGAACATGGTGGTGGGAATCGAACCTGGGGTGTCGAAGTGCAATTCCCATGTGCTAACCACTGGGCTGTCGCGCTCCCTAATTTTCAGATTGAAAAATGTTTCAGGATTAAGATAAATTCTGTTTTATTCATACTCCACTTTATTCCATATCTTATTGTACCTTGATCCATGCCTGCACTATAGCTCTATTAATCTAACATTCAGGAACGCTTCCAATTTGATAAGCACACTGACTGCACATTGAAAGCATCTAACACCAAAGAATATTTACAGGATGATTTAAGCGATTAATAAGATCAAACAAATTCCGAAAGTCATTACTATGAAGTCCTGAATTTTCAATAATCAAGCACTGTAAGTCCCTATGTTTTAATAGAACTTCTTGAAGAAAATTGATACTGACTAAACTTTCAGTAAAATCAAGCTGCATTAATGATGCAGGGCAGTTCAGTATCACATCTTCCATTTCTCGCCCTATGAAACAGCATTGCAGCGACATTGATTCTAATTTAGGACTAGACTGAATAATAAATGCTGGCGACTTTATATCCTCTTCAGACAATAGGGAACATCCATAAATTTTGAAATAAGTGAGTTTCATAAACTTGCTTGAGATTGGCTCACTTGACATCTCTTCGAAAGCAGGATCACAGAGTTCAAGAAGTTGAAGATTAGGACAATTCTGCACAAGGACATTTACAGACAGGACAAAATTATCGAGACTTAAGTTGTCGATGCATAAACCACAGGTTTTAAGAAAATGATCAATGCACAAACTAGAACGTTTACCAACTTCACAAGACAAGCACACTTCTTCCAGCTTTTTAAATGCACAGCAACTTAAAAGCTGTTCATCATTTCCAATGCTTTTTATAAATAAGTGCTTTATGTCAGGACAGAGTTCAGAAATTGGTTGAAGTTCAGACACAGGATTGTGTATTTCAATATAAGTCAGGTTCAAATGCATATCCTTGGGAAATTCATTATTTTCAGCAGCATTACATACAATACGTGATAAGTTTTCATACGTTATAATCTGAAGAGATGGAATATTTTTCAAAACCATTAACACACCACTGTCTTTCACATGGGTTCTGGATACAGTTAATGATTCTAAAAGTAATTTATGTTTTTCTGGGAAACATAAGTACTTCATACCTTCATCACTAACGATAGATGCATACACACTCAACTCAGTTAATAATGGGCAATTATCAGCAATAATTTGCATAGTATCATCAGTACAATTTGAATACTCTAATTCCAATTTTTTGATATTAGGTAAGTAACTTAAAGCAGGCTTTAAATGAATAAAATTGAAAGCTCCCATAAGAGATAATCTGGTCAGACCCTGAAAATCAATCACGAAATTAAAAACATGTTAAAAAGAAAACAAAATACAATGAAACAAACATGATTGATTAGTATAATGTTGAAATAGGCTTAAGCATCCAATGTAAAGTTAACCTTTGTACTAGAAATTGTAAATTGGAATAGTTGTTAATAACACAGCATATAATAAATAAGTAATGGAATTAATTGGTTTCAGAGGCAATAAACAACCTCTTTCTTCAGGACAAAGAAGCAAAGCTACCACTAGGGTTAAGATTTCTATGGTAGAAAATACAAATGTGGGCAGAATATGTATGTAGAATACATATATAATATGTAGGGAACTTCTCATATATTGTTTCTTTATAGTATAAAGATGTAATATAATTTCTAAATGCTTTTCCCTACATTTTTGTTATTCAATATGGTTTACTTCCCTCAATTTTTTTTATTACAAAACAATACATAAGGAAATTTATAATTTCAAAATATATGAAAATTCAAAACAATACAAAAAAGTAATAGAAAACAGAATAATATATTACTTTATTATGGTATAAAGATGCAATATAATTGCTAAAACTATAGTTTATTTTTATATTATTCAACATTGTTTACTTCTCCAATTTCTTTATTTTAAAATAATATATGAAAATAGTTCTATTACTATTGTTTACCAATCTACTATACTACTGCAATAAATATGTGCAAAGACTTGTTATCTGCAATTGATGCATACAGGATGTTTCATTATTGGGCTATACATATATAACATGTCCGGTTTTATGTGAAATTTATAAAATTCTTTACTAGACACATGAACTTGTCAAAAAGTTAAAAAATTAACCTTTATTAATATCATATATTCATATCTAGGGAAGAAAATAATTTTATAATCAAATTCTTCAAACCACCTCAATTTCTGTGATCCACAGCATGGGGCAGAAAAACACGACTTAAACCTCATCATGAGTTCTAAAGCAAGCATGCACAGAAAAGTCTACCAACCATCAGAGGGAGAAGCCCTTCATGAGTATAATAAAAAATATCAACTTTTATGCATTTGCTTAAAAAGATAATAAATAACATAATGTATTAATTAATTTTTTTGTTTGCTAGAATGCAAAGATATGCACAAAATTTTGCCAAATTATAGAATTGTGCTAATCTTACTTGTTTCGATGCTTTGAAATAAGTATCAGATAACCTAAAAAATGCAAATTTTGATGTATTAAAAAAAATTACATATGATGGAATTGTCCTATGGATTCAGTTTAAACATCGTGGAAAAAATGCTTTTCGATCTTTCCAATGGTGTCAAGATGGAAATTCTGTGATATTTCTGGTCGCTAAGGGACCGATTTGTGTGAAAATCACTCAGAATCATGCTAAAATGTAAAATAACTAAAAAACTAATTCGAATTAAAAAAAAATCTCACCAAGGCATATTTTTCCAGGTCATGATGTACCTCTGTACCAAATTTTATCACTGTCTGACACTTACATTTCCCGTTATAGATGGCAGAGACAAACATAAATGTAAGATATTTATATACACTAAAATTTTGATATGTACTCCCTTACCCCAAAACTTGGATTTGTTTATGAAATGCTACCTTTTTCATTGGCATTTAAAGTCTGAATTTAGGTATCAGAATCATTATTCTCCCAGATAATATATATGCATTTAATTATAATAAAGTTATAAACAGATAATGGTAATATTAGTTTTTTTTAAATACTAAACTGTTAAAAAATGTTAATATTTTAAAATATCATACATGATTTAAAGTATTAATATTTTGTTTACGTAACATGAAGAGCAAAATTATTGATTAGGTTTTTTACACTGCAGAATATGTAGAAAACCTGAGGTTTAGGATGTAAAATACATCAGTAGAAAACAATGTATTATGCGTCAAATGTAGAATACACACTCTACATGCCCAATCCTGGAAACTACACTCAACAAAAGCAAGAACACATCTATGCAGAAAAACAGAAACAAGTATGAGGAAACATGTCTTGGTTTAATGAAAACCATTTTAATGTTTTAAATGCATGCACAATTGCTATGTAATAAAATCACATAGCAACAAAATATAATATCTGAAGTAGATTTTATTATATATACAAAGTGTATTTGTATAGGAATTTCTCCTTACACTTTTCATATTGCAGATTTATCTCTATCATGTAAATTAACGAGGGGGTAGCAATGGAGTTGGGAGTAATGTAAAAATGCAATTATTTTAGACAAAAGATCTAATTGCTCAAATCAGTAACATTTACATTTTTTTTACTGTGGCCCACAACAATAGTTCAAATGATCCCAGTCCTTCAATTGTTAATACGCATATTTTTTCATACAACAGTGGAAAATATTCTTGCACTACGATAGATTTTTTAAGAGTCCAGATACATTTTAAAATTTCAGTACAATTATTTAAATGCTTTACTAATATATTACCCATTACTACAGTCATGATGTTTGAAAGGAGAGGTTATTGTGAACTGACAATGGAGTCGAGTCCTACATCGAATCCAGTATTCAAGGTTACTGACTTTGCAGGTTGGGTTTCCTTTATTATTGAAGTTGCTGCTTAAGTTTCCTTTACTTTTAAAGTTATAGGTCAGGTTGCAGAGTTGATGTGCAAAAATTATTTTTAAGGCAAAACTTCATTACATTGTTTTATGAGAATAACTGGATGAATGAGTAAATAAGGCTACAAACTGTAAGCAGCAGAAAATTGTATATGCAATAGAGATTTTAAACGGACTGAACAGAATTTTACAATACCATTCTATTGTGGGTCACAGGTAGATAATCTTCTCTGTTGCGGTTCAGGTTAGGTTGTGGGTCGGCAGTTTTCTGTATTGCAGGTTCAGGCCAGGTTGTAGGTCAATATTTTCCTTTGTCGTGGGTGTGGGATAAGTCAAACCCAACCCGTGTAGGTCTCTATAGCTGACAGTTGTAGATATCATTTAACCAATGGCGAATAAATGTGCAGCAAATAGTGTTTAACCCAGGATCAAATTTGGGCATGACAATATGTTAACGAAAGGGCAAATTATTTTAAAAAGGAATATTGAATAAATATCCTTTTGTTATATTTAAAAAAAGCAACACAATTTGGAATAATAAGCTTATTTTCACTGAATTAAATAAGTATATTAGATAATTTTATTTTTCAAAAGATATTGTGATCTCTGTGGAAAAGTAAAATTTCTATAATATATTCCGAGAACGGTTGTAAATACCTTCTAAACAATATCAACTCATTTCTGGTTGAAAGTATTTCAAAAGCAACTACTCATTTTATATTGATAATTACATTTTTATAATTTTCTCATTTTAGATTTAAAATCATGGATCTTAACAGCTCATATTTGCATCCTAAATTATATTAATTTTTAAATGAATAATTTCATATAAAATGACTAATTGTACAAAAATTTTTATTATAATTATCTATTCAATGAAACTATTTATTTACCCCAGTCAATAATCTTCCTCTACGTATATCCCTAAGTGATGCCTTTTAAATATATTTAAATATTTTCCTCAGAGAAGCATAATTTTTTAAGAACCGTCTTAACTGTAAAGGAATATAGTGTTTAAAACAACTTACGACAACTTAACTGCAAAGGGATATACATTGGTACAATATGACACAATTTATGCCCCAAATCGCACTTCTGTTAGAGTATGGATTAGCTGCTAAATAAAAGTGGCATAACTTTGCATGTTAAGAATTTTTCACGCAATTTAGTCTCTAAAAATATATTTTAGAGACTAAACTAACAAAATATGTTTTTAAAGACACTTTAAACAAAGAGTGTAAAAATATGTGTTTACAATGCAAAAAAAAAAAACCATGCTGCAACTCGTTAGTACCTAGTGTAAAATGAAATGACTCTGCGGCAGTTTCAGACAAAGTCATTGAGGAAATTTTTGGGAAAAGCGATGCTGCTTAAAAATATTAAAAAAAAAAAGAGGCTCTGTAAAGGAAAGATGTTTGAGAAATGAACATAGAGAGTGGATTCCCATAGAATTTTCTTTTAAAAAAAGTGAGGACACAGGGTGTGGGAAGAAAAAAATGGGCAGGGCACTGCACCCTTGTAAAAATACCTAGGGAAAACACTTGTAACTGAAGGCTAGGACCAGTGGGAAATGCTGCGATATGGTGCCAGACCAAATTTGTGACAAAAACCATGCTTTAGTTACAATATATAACACAATAGCAGTAACATTAATTGCCATTACAGTATATACACAATAGCAGTAACCAGGGCACCCACAAAGGGGGTGGGGGCGTCAGTTGGTACCATGGTACTGGGGCCCGGCGACTATTAGGGGCCCGTGAACATTGCTGAGGATAAACTATTTATTATAGAACATCTGTGTATGAATTTATAATTTTTTTTTTTTCTAAATTACTTGAAGATTGTTTGAATTCTAAAATAGTAAAAAAAGGCTCAAAGATGGTATCCTTAGTTGAATATAAGTCGCCAGGGTACAGATAGCTTCATAGTGTCATTGTGTTTAACCACAGAATCTGTCCATTATTTTTTGTTGTTAAGAAAAGCGATGTCAACAAGACAATAAAAAGGACCAATCACGACAGGGAAAGCAGGGAGCATTTTTCTAGAATTGCACTCATAAAATAGACACTTTTATACTCCTAGTGGGCAAGTTTGCTCTCTCTCATTCATTTAAGTTTACAGCTCATATGAATTACATCCAGCTGTCTACTGAGACGATCCGTGTCTATAGATTTCTTCTGTGAAATTATAAGTTTAGGAAAGGGTGATCTTATCATCCCTTCTCTAAACCAATTAATGCAATGGGGTGTCCTGTTGTCCAACTGTATGCAGGGTTGTAGAAAAGAAAAATTCTAGCTTCTTTCTACAATCTCCGTATGAACCAAAGAGCTACTATCAGATAAAATTGCTCCGTGAAGGCATGACTTTGCCACCCACATTGTTTCAGTGATGTAATAACCGATATTTCTTAAAGAAAGTGCAAAAAGCAAATTTATTTCAATTTCTGATGCAATAATATAATAATATTATACATGTTATCAGTGCTAGTGCATCTCCCAACATGCAACTAAATCTTACAAAAAATTATTCGCTGAAACAATAGATTAAAGAGGCAATATTTATCCCAATGCTACCATCTAAGACTTAAGATATGTTCAAAATAATTTTCTTATGTTTTTCAAATATTATTTTTAGATATCTTGATCTTAAAACAAAGTAAATCATAGAATAAATTAAATTTATTTTATTACATTTCTATACTGCTTTGTAAATTTATTTTTTTAAAACAACAGTAGTTAAATATTTACAAAACTTCAGGCAAAATATTAAATTATTAAAGGAATATGAAGGCTTTAGTGATTATAATGCATTTTTAAACTTTATATTGTAGGATTTTATGTTGAACTTGGTAATTAGTAGGAACTGTACTCATTGAAAGAGAAAATTCATACATTTTCTATTATATATTACATTTTGACAAGGCATGTCCAGGATAGGAGGGGGGAGATTTGGGGGTTTGCTCCCTCCTTTGAAATCCTAATTTAAAAAATAATTTTTTTTTATTAGATGGAATCTTTTGTACTTACAAATGGTGTTGTTTGGCCTTAACAGTTTGTGTGACTTCACTTGCTCGAAAAATAATTCTGGATACGCGTTTGACATTTTATTTCATAAACATCAGAATTGATACATTTTGGAAGAAATATTTTATGAACATAATGAATGAGTTTTGAATCATGTTATCATTCTCTTAATGTAATTATAGAAATAAATTAGAATAAAAGAATTAGCTATGAAACAAAAACGTTTTTGATGAACTTTATTTTAGCAATGTTATATTGGTGGATTGTCCGAATGTGGGAGTATCTAGGTAGTTTATGTATTCACTGTAGTTCAAAGGATATTCGCAAAATTTCTTGAAATTTGGTAGCTATTTTGGTTAGGCGTTACTCTTGAGCTGATTTCATTTTTGGTGAAAATCAAACAAAAATAGTGGGACTTAAAAAAAAAAATGAAAAAAATGAGAAGGTTCTATTAAATTATACTGTACACTGTAAAATAAGAAGTTATAATACTATAAAATAAAATATTACTACTCCTGCTATGCTGGTATAAACTGTTCTCAACACTACCATTTTTTCCACTGTGTGTGGCACGACACTTAACGAATTGGCATTCAAATAGAGATAACTTACCATATAAAAGATAAAATTTAATGAAAAACTTCAAAATCAATGTAATTTAGGAAATATAATTTTGTAATAGACTAATACAATGTATTAAATCAAAAATGATTTCAATCGGTTAAGTTTTCAAAAATATGTAGATTAAAACCTCTAAAGATAACTTTAGTTGAGTATTTGAAGGATAAAAACTTTTATTGCTAATTGTTAAGAAATAGATTTTATTCAAAAGCAGAGAACTTTGCGTCTTGGCATTTTTCAGTGAGGCAAAACAATTGATGCACAAAAACGGCATGTATCAGTGCGTGTGCTATTTTCATCTAAAAAATTACGAAACAAATGAAAGTAGTTGATCGTCTGATAAGATCCCGAGATATTTCGAACATATTTTATTTTATTATTGCAGCTGAACACTGATTAGAGGTAATTCAGCTGTAACACTAATAACTGTTTCTTTTGGATGGTTGTGGTGGGCAAAAATGTTGCAATACCATGATATGATATGATATGAAGGTGGGTGGCTCCAGAAGAGCCCATCGACCAGAGGTCTATTGTACTACTTGCAATACCATTGATTTTACCAAAATAAATTTTGAAGCATCAATTTCTCAGGATCGTATCTATTGTAGATAAAGCTTGGATAAAGATCTAGCATCCTATTCTGGTGGAGGTAGTCGGCTCCATATCCGGTTCTTTTTACATTTCTAGTTCAAATTTTTTCCTTTTCCTTGAAACATCCATTTTCTAAGATTGGCTATAAATAGAGCTTTGGGGATAGAAGTAGAGGGATTCTAGAATTTTTAATTCTGTTTCAAAAAATTTTCCTTGCAGCATTTATTTCTTGGGATTGACTATGGATACAACTTAGATGATGAATCAAATTTCGAAGGGGTTAGAGGAAATCAATAAGAATGTCAACTTCTGATAATGAAGATGTGGCTTGCATTTAAAAAAATTATATTTTCCTTGTAACTATTTTTTTAAATCTATTTTTTTTTATGAGCTTAGATGATGACATATGGATTTAGTATCAAATTTTAGAGGAAGCATGGAACCGCCTACCCTTTCTGAAATTTGGTTTTCTAAGGATTTCTGCTTACGGTTTTTCATCTTATGGTTCAAAACATTTCCTTAAAACATATATTTCGATTGATTATGGGTAGATCTTATCAAATTTTTTAGGGGTTAGGAAAATTTATTAAATATTTCCACGTTTGGTTCTATAGATGTCACTTCCAATTAAAAAAATTACAATTATTTTTACAATACCTATTTCTCACGATTGACTATAGGAATAGCCTAAATAATGACTGATATGGATTCAGTATTGAATTTTGGAGGGAGTAGAGATCACAAATGATGTACACTTCTGGTTTGGGAGATGTCACTTCTGATTGTTACAAAAATTTGCATGACTATGCGAACTACACCTGCAAAAGAGCATAAAATATTTCTTCTAAAATGAAATGTACACACCACTTGCCATTATATGAAAAATCGTTCATAAATTTCTTCTGTGTTATATTGTGTTAAACCATGCACTTGATAAATTTCATGAAATTCAGCTCTACCCCTAAATAAAACAGAAAAGGAAAGAAAAGGGAGGTATTCCAATTTACTTTTTATCTAGGGTCTGCGGCTTCACTTGGTATTCCGGCCCAAAATTGGATGTGGGGGGCCTGGCAGTAACATGTAGGAGGGATGTAAGATGCATTTTTGCATGGTCTGCTTTTTAGACCAGGATTTGCCACTGATTAGGATACCTAAATCTCCTTGATATATTTTCCAAAATTATATAATAAAAATTTAAGCGCAAATTTTGAATGATCTTGTAATGATCAGCAGCTTCTTATATAGGAAACATATGATAGTATACACCAAGATGTAACTGTGTGCCTTCATCATAAATGCAAATTTAACAAGAAAGATCAATCATGCATAAAGCATTGATTATGAAACACTTTCCAACTGCAATGCAATTTTATTTACACATATCTAAAATGCGATACATTTAGCGGTATTATTTTAAAAATTATCACAATACTACAATAATTTATTATATTTGAAAACTTAAAATTTCATCTAAAAGAATGAACTTTATTCAAATGACGTCATTGAAATATAAATCACCTGGCTCTCCAAGTAAAAGCAGTAAATATTTCATTCATACACATTTATTCCATTCCTTTCATTCATCCCAATACTACAATAATTTATTTTACTTAAAAACTTAAAACCATGGAGGTAAAAGTACTTTATGCTTAAAACTTTATTAAAAAAGTCTCTCATAAAATCGCCTGCTTCTCTATGTAAAATCAATGAATATTTCATTAATATCAGCTTTATTCCAGACTCCAGAGCTAAATAATTTTGCCTTAAAAAAATTCAGCAATTCTTATACAACTCATCTTACAGCTTGATGTGTTTACATTCTGCATACATTAAAATTAGGCTTTGTTGTAGAAATAATCAAAGTTTGATGATCATTTTAACTCAAATATATTGTAATTGCATTGTTTTAGAATACAGATGCACAGAAACTAAGCAAAAATAAAGCGGCTTTAGAATGGATACAACACTATATAAATTAAAAAGAACTTTAAAAATCATGATTTTGACATAAGATGGATGCCATATTTTATTTTGAAATGGGTCACGTGATCTCTTCATATAAGATTGGTGTAATTATTATTTTAATTTTTATTTAAAAAACTACCAAATATATTTTGCTGAAATTTTTTTATATTTTTTTATGGGATAATTTGAATATTTCCTAAAACTTTCAAAGCAATTTGTGAATTTTAAATTCGCTTCAAAAATGTTTGGAAAATTAGGTCCCATAGGGTTCAATGTATTTCATTTTTTTAACCCAGGTTCAATCCAAAACTAATTGGGTGATATAATTCATTTATATTCCCATAGGTCCCACATGCCACCTGAACAACATACTAAAATTTCATTTTGATAAAGTCATTTTTACGGCAGTTATTATGCGAATGGACAGACAGACAGACAGAATGAACAAAGTCATAAATACTTTTCAACTTTGTTGTAAAGTGTTAAAAACGGATTACCAATTTTTTTATATCGGAATTTTAAAACTGATTCAGTATGTAGATGCACAGAATTTAAGCCAAAATATAGCGGTTTTAGGACATACTGAACAACATACTAAAATTTCATTTTAATTAAGTCATTTTTACGGCAGTTATCAAGCTGACAGACAGACAGACTGAATGAACAAAGTCATAAACACTTTTCAACTATGTTGTAAAGTGTTAATATCGTACAGGATCTATTATCCGGAATGTTTGGGACTTCAGGCATTCTGGATAAGGGGTTTTTCCGTAATTCGGAACACTTTTTCTAAAACTTACTGGAATGGCCTCAAATGTACTTATAGAAAATTATAATTCATTTTAAAAACATAAATGTATTAAAAAAAGCTTTTTTACAATCTATATGGGTTAACTAAAATAAATGCAAATTACATGTAATTATAGTATCAAATTTAGTGATGAAGAAAAATTTTGAAAGAAAAAAATGTCTGAAAAAAGTTAATTATTCAGGGTAATTATTAGAAGTCTTTTTTTTTTTTTTATTAACATTTCAACTAAAGTGGGCCCTCACCATATTCATCTAATATTTTGGCAGAAGCACCTTTGTTAATACGTTTCAAAATATTTTAAAGTACTTTTAATAAAATTAAGATGAGAAGAATGTTCATTTGTAATTGAAATGAGATATTCAACTATGGGTGCAAATATATCAAATTCTAATTTATGCTCTTCAAATGTATTTCTAATAAGCCTTATAATTCTAAATGCCTGAATAAATAAAAAAAATTTTAATTTCGTTATCCTAAACATATATCTCATTTTCACCAACAATATGTTTAAAAGATAATAACCTAGCATAAAAAGCACAAAAAATATAAAAATATTAGTGGATGGAAGCAGATTGAAAAAATGGAAAATATTTAAAAATAAAACGAAATATACCGGCGATCGGGTTTAAATAAAAAATTTCGCGATATTGCTAAACTGTCTTCTATAAATTACTAATTAATAAATGCAACATGGAACTCTTTGCTAGGGTCAATTTTCGGACCAAAATAGCCATTTTCATCCAAACAATAGGATTTAATTGAAAATGATTTTGATCTTGGAATTCCATCAACGTTTTTTAAAATACTGAAGATGTGTATATTTCCACGGAGATGACAAAAAAAAAGGATTTTCCCGAGAAAATGACAAGTTTATTGCTTAGGTTAAATATTTAAAGAGATCAATCAGAAGACCCTGAATGACGTTTTATAGCTGCTATACTTTTCTCTGCATTTCGGCAAAAGTTAACTCTCATTAATTTCGGGAATTCCTTACTTAAACGTACTTTCTATCCTCTCGTAAATGCGCTGATGACTCTCTTTTTTTTATCTTTTCCAATAAACGTTTATTAAATTGTGCAAAATAGTGTGAATTCTGCGCAGCATATCGCGTTTGAAGAGCGTAGGATTTCTTTAGCGATATTGGGATATTTCTAGCGAAAAAGTTGGAATACTTTTACCGAAAATCAAAGTCCCGGAATAAAGAGCAGAAAAGAAAATGTAACGAATTCGGAAAAATCGAAACCTTTGTGCCTAGTGTGCTCTGCTTTATACACCCAGAAAAAAAATGAAACTCCATTAAAAAAGCACCTTGCCGTGACTTGTCGGTAACTAACTCCTGTATTATACTATACAGCAGTTAGTTACGGACAAGTTGCGGCTCCTATATACTATACAGGAGACTTATCCGAAACTAGTGAAGAATACAATGACGCGTCTCGCCGTCAATGTGACGGTCACAGACTATTATACAGACCTGTCACTCTTGATAGTTTCGTTTTCGCGGCGGCCATTAGAGATAGACCAAACAGAGGGTTGGCGCGCTCTTGGCGATGGTCTGGTTTGGTCCGAGTGCTTGGCGATGGTCTGGTTTGGTCCGAGTGCTTGGCGATGGTCTGGTTTGGTCCGAGTGCTTGGCGATGGTCTGGTTTGGGTCCCAGACGATTTTCAATGTTATAACCCTATTTCGCTCGGCGAAAACTTAGAACAACAGACTAGCGTGGTTTGAGTAACGTGAAAAAGGATTATTTGTTAAGTGTTTAGATCATTTCATAGAAATGGATTGATAAAAGAAAACTGGTTGCGTTACAGGGTATGTAATTTATGTTTATTAAAATTGAAATAATTTTAGTTATCACCATCCTACATACGTGTTCATTATAAGTATACACGTGTTCATAAGTATACACATGTTCATATAAGTATACATGTGTTCATCGTCATGTTTCGCATATATTGTTATCAGATTGGAGGTAAAAGCCAAAATGGCTAGGAACTCCGTGAAAATCCACATTACCTGGCGATACGAAATTAGTTCTGTGTTATTACTGCCGGATTAGACTAAATTTTAAGAGGTAGTGGTATAATTAGTTAAAAAATATTTTCCGTATTTTTATAAAATGTGAAATAATTGATATTTGGATAGCTTTTTCTTAGTTGAATGTGATATAGTATGTGTATATATTTATGTAAAATTTTTATTAAGTGCCTTATCTTATGGTGGAAAATTCACCCCCTCCCTCGGGTAATTAATGATTGAGTTCCACAACTTCAATAGTGCATTTATGTAAATTTGATATTTACTATATGAATATTTTTATATTTAAAAAAAAAAAGTTTATTATCAGTATCCCAGAACAAATTAAGGATCAAGTAATTAACGATCAACACGCTAGTATACTTTTTAGACTGAAAATATTATATAATATTTCAGTCTTTTGAGTATGTTAGCTTGTAATTTTTTGTGCATTATGTTTTATAGTGAGACAATGCAATGTGTCTATTTTTTAATCTATTTTATGATTATTTGAATTAAATATATAACTACGTTTATTTAAATATTCTTAAACTAATGAATATATTTATGTTGCAGATTAATGTATTTTTAAATCCTGAAGTTTCAAAAATTATAAAAGTACAGTCCTCAACATTTTGTTCCCCTCCCGTTTAAAAAGAAAATCGCCAAGCGAGCGATAACGTGCCAAATCTGGCAGACTCATCGTAGTTCAGTTGGTCCAACTCACGAGCTCTAGTGTCTATGCGACATCCCATGTTAAAAATGTTGCCATAGGGTCCTATGGGAGTGAACCTTCTGAATATAGTATTCTGTGGTGACGGTCTCGCCTGTGACTGATTGTCACCTCCGAGAGCTACTATCGGGGGTGATGGCCGGATGCAGCCGCTTGGGAAATTTTTGGGAAAAACGGTGCTACTTCGGATATTTTTCGGAAAAGAGGAATTGTGGAACTTCTTGGAAAAAACATGATCCACGGAATATTTTCATTCGCTATCGCGAGAATTCCTCGCGTTCGTTTTCAAAATTTAAGAAGAATCAGTGGCGGCGAGTGCGTGCGGCATTTTTTTCTGCGCGGGAATTTTGAATTTCGTGCGCGGTTTGCGCGTCCTATTTCAAACCCTCTAAAATAGTAGGTTTCAATGCATTTGTTTTTATTGATATTGCTAATTAAAGCAAAAAATCATTTGGCGGGATTTTAAACAAAAAATCGCTATTTGGCGCAATATTTAATAAATAATCGCTTGTTGGCGCAGAATTTGACATTATTTTGCCGTATTCCGGTTTGGGGAGAGTCCGGATATTGGAACGCCGGATAAGAGGTAGCGTACTGTAAAAGGTTTCCTACGCATCCAGAAATGTGCTGTAATCTTTTTAATTGCCACAAGAATGATATGAAATCAAAACTAAAATGCATTACATTACAACTTGTAAAAAAGTTAGAATGTTTACTTTTGTTAAAAATCTGTAGCACATGCCAAAAAAAGAGAAGAAAAAGAAAGTAAAACAAAAATAAATGAAGATAAGTTTGATGTTGGTGATTCACCTACATCTACTACTGAAGAGTGTGAAGGAAGCCCCAGTTATATACCGGAAGTGTGTAATGAAGAGAAGCAAAGTGCTGAAGCACAAAATTGTGTTCAGCAACTTCTGCTTTAAAATCTAAACTAGTTCTTGTTTATGTAGAACAATAGAAATTTGTACAATTTCAAGTACAATATTTAAATTTTAGTCAAATGATGAAAAGGTTAAGAAAACATAAATATATGTTAATCAGTTAAATATTTTAATTAAATTAATCACTAAAATTCAAAAGAAAGTCAGGCAAGTTATTTTGAAATTTTTCAGTTATAACCTTAGCTCCATTATCTTGGATGCACAATAAAGTCAGTGAAACTATTGAAGTGACTGACTGTGAAATTTGCCAGTCCTGTAAATTATTAAAAAGGAAACTTTATCTTTCTCAAAGCTAGAAAAGGAAAATAAATTTTACAAGTGATTATACAATGCTGATGAATTTTTAAGAATAATGCCAGAGCTGAAAGAAATATAAAGTCAGTGTTAATATAAAAAGCAACAATATCCAAATATGTTACTGATAAATAGAGTTTGTGATTTTAAATTATCATTTCTGTGTGCACAGTTTCTTTTATTTATGATCATTAATAACTAACCTTTAGTCAGAACTTACCTTTAGTCTGACTTAATCTTTAGTCAGAAATACATATTTATTCTTTTTTTCTGGTCACTGGTCAACCAATGTTAGCTATTCACAATTTCTATTTATTCATAAAACAAATTCTGACAATTTTGAAATCCTAGCCAGCAATTGTGGAAATTATTTTGTATAAAGTTTAAATGTTGGTTTTCTATTTTTAGGCTAACTTTTCTATTTTATTTTTATTAAACATTTTTCACACATTAATAATAAAAGACTGGCAATTTTGGATTTATATACATACTTTTTAATTTCAGAATTTTTTTTTGAATTCAATTTTTTTTATATATTTTTTATGATCATGAACAAATTTCATGGCCTTGCAGAAAATTATATAGTAATTCTGGCTAATCAAAAATGAATTTTAGTAGCTTAGTTAATGGGATAATTGCCCAATGCGACTGAATTTGATTTTGAATTGTTATGTTTACCTATATCAAATAGCAGAACTCAAACCACTACCTATTGAATGTTAAAGACCCAGACCGTCCGATTCGTCCTAAGACTTCAGCAGCTGTTTGGACTGCCGGGGAAACCACTACCTGTGAAACAGTGATCATAAAAGCTGACTAATGTAATGCTAATTAAAAAATAACTTAAGACAATTTGAAATTATCAGTTGGAAATATTGAAATTAAGTAACAATCCCCCACCCTCCTAAAATGAAATAAAACATTTTTTTAAATCAAGGATATCATTGACATTTACAGATAAATAAAATTTTCTTTATCATTTTAATATTTAATATTTACCCTGTCTTAAACATATGGCATTTAGTTATCGATTTTATAAGAGGAATGATTACAAGGAAATATTTATCTTTTAATTTACTGTATTGATACCTAAATTGACTTATTTTGATCATAGATCTTATATATATGAATTTTATAGCTATTTAAACCAATAACAGAAAGTTTACTGTTATTGGTTTACATAGCTATAAAATTCATATATATATATATATATATACAGGGCCCCCACAAAGGGGGGAGAGGCAGTTGGGACCATGGTACTGGGGCCCGGCAAACGATAGAGGCCTGTGAAGGTGCCTGGAGAAAATATTTTTTAAAGTATTGTGCATATGAATTTATAATAAAAATTCTTTTATGATACAATACAGCATATTTTGTGCAATTAAATTATATAATTGCATTAAATTGCAATTATTTTTATAATTGCAATTATAAAATTACAAGTATAGAAAAAATAAAAAGCAAACGCAAGTCTTTTGAAACCATAAAATAAAATCCAAAGAATTGTAGAAATTAAACATGTGATACGTTAGGGAACTTGTTCTATTTCTTTGATTCCACATTTGTTGCAAAAAGTGAAAAGAAAAAAAAAAGAAAGGGGTCCGTAGCGTGCAAGGAAGATGCCTTGTATGCTATGCCATCAACACAACAATAAATACTTCCCGTAAATTGCCCGATTTTGAAGGGAAGGGAAGAAAGTTTACGAGGCACCAGCTTCCAACAAAGAGTCCTCTTTGGTTCCCAAGGCAATAAAAATAATTGTTTGATATTCGGCTTCCGAAATTTGCAAGCATTGAACTGATAAAATAAATGCCTTTATAAGAAGAAAAAAAAAATCGTAAGAGTGAGCACTGATGGTCATCTCTTTGTCTAGAGGGGTCTTTTTCACTCCCATACAAATGAGATAGGATCTTATGGGAACGGTCAGTTGTCCCAAAGCAATTAACACATCAGGGTGTCCAGTCTAAGGGCTTTCTTTTGCAGTTCTGGAGGACATTCAGATTTTCAGCTCTCAAGTTCTGTAGTAGATACCTAAAGGCAAAGTGTTGTATATCATCCTGGAAGCCAAGGAGTCGTCCTTGAAAGACCTTTTGTCTAACAGAATGTTTCTAAGCAAGGTTCATGTGAGTAGTAGGCCCTCTGAAAATGAAGTTGTTCAGTTTGCGTTGATGAGTAAGATCTCAGTATAAGGAAATGTATTCTTCAATTAATTATTTGTAATTAAAATAATTTTGAAACATCATACACAGGTCTGTGCAGCTCTTAGTCTATGCTGATGATATCGATATAGTTGCTAGGAGTGTTCCGGCCTTGAGAGAAGCATTTTCCTCCTTGGAGGTAGCTGCAAGTCGAATGGGATTGATTGTAAATGTTTCTAAAACCAAATATATGCCAGTACAGAAAACACCAACTGGTGGTACGGCCAACTTTCTGAAAAGTGGCCCACATGAGTTTGAAACTGTTTCTGGTTTTAAATACCTGGGATCTTTTGTTAATGCAAAAATTGATATTATCCCTGAAGTTCAAAATCGTATTTCACTGGCCAACAAGGCATGTTTTGGACTTCGCCCTGTTTTGAGGTCTTGTTTTCTCTCTAGAAAAACAAAGTTCCTTATCTACAAAACTATCATTAGGCCGGTCCTAACGTATGGTTCAGAAACATGGTCTTTAACTAAAAATGGAGAGGGTAGAATTGCTGTTTTTGAGTGTAGGGTTCTCAGAGGAATCCTTGGTGGAGCAAAAGAGAATGGCCTATGGCAGAGGCATTTTAACTCAGAGATTTATAGATATTTTAAGGAACCCGATATTATTAAATATTTTAAAATTAAACGAATGAACTGGGAGAACGAATGAGAGGCCCACCTCTCATATTGCTAGAATGGATGAAAGGGACCCGGTAAAGAAGATGTTTGCTGCAAGGCCCTTTACTAGTAGAAAAAGAGGAAGACCAAAGCTGAGATGGCTTGATTCAGTTGATTCGGATTTTAGAGTGATTGGAGCAAGAGATTGGCAGACCAGGTCTAGAAATAGACAGTCCTGGAGGAATCTTCAGTGGAAGGCCATGGCTCATCCTGGGCTGTCGTGCCAAACATGATGATGATGATGATGAATTAAAATAATTTAGTACAGGGTATTAAGGTATGTTTAATTTAATTCTTATATTTTTTTTTCAACATTATTTTTAATTGCTGTAAAGTCTTGATCTTAGAATGAACGATATTTATTTTATCAGAATTTTATATTGTTTTATAAAGTTATTCTTGTAAAATAGTTGTATATTTAAAATTTGTATAAAACTTTTGAACTGATTTACTCATTGAAAACATCCCAGAAATGTATAAACTAGTAATTCAATAATATCTGGGAGTATAATATTTCTCGAATAGATTGAAATATTTAAACAAAGTATCATCTAATTATTTTATCGCCTAAACATAACGATTTTCAGTGAGATCGGACCAAGAGAGGCTTTTTCAAATATTTATTCTTAAAACTGAAGACACAAAATAATAATGTTACCAATATATGTACAGAAATAGAGATTTAATACTGAATTTCTTTTTTTTTAATTAGTTTAAAAGCAAATGACATAATTTATAGGATGTACCATCGTCCAGACATTGAACTTTTTTATCTGTGTTAAAAAATTAAAAAAAGTTAAATATATTTTTTATCAATTGGATGGATACTTTAAGAACTTTTAACTGGAAATAAACTGTAAATGTATTTCGAATTTATCACAAACTGCTTTTGAGATATTAGACATTTTACTTTTCTCACAATGAGCGTAATATCTCTCCAAGAGAGTTAAACGATTTCCATGTGATTAGGTATATTTATTTTAATCGGTGTCAACTAAGGCCATTTATTTTCAGCCAATTTGCATCATAAGGAAGTTCTAATTTTTTATTGTTTATGGATATCAAAATATATTCATTTTCTGGTACAGTTTTGTGTGAGATACATCAGATATTTTAGTTATTGGCTCTGTGGATAATTTTTATGTTCTCTGAGAAGTAAATAAAACAATTAAGATTTACAGAAAAGTTGTAGTTTCTTCCAAATTATCAAATAACTCATAATAGTTGTAGAAATTTTTACAATTGATGTACTGTTGAACACAAAATTAAAAATAGTTAAGGGAGATAGGTCTCAGATACCTGTCATACTACAAAATTAATCATATCAGAAGATCATAGGATGCAAATAGGACTTTTTCTTCTCCGGTTGGACATTTACATACTACTAGAACAAATCAACCCACTGCTGTCTGGGTCCTAAATAAGCTTCCGCTACTTAGATAACACACTTACAGATAAAACCACTCAATTTCCACATCGCCTTCAAACCGCCTCAATTTTCAACTCATTTCTTTCTTTCGTTTCGCAACTGTGGAAAGCAGGAAAATAGAATAAATAAATAAAACAAAATGGAATCCTTTCTTAGGAGAGGAGACTTGGCTTAAACCACACAGTGAGTTCCAAGGCTTTGATGTTCATGAGCTCAAGCGTTCACCAGGGAGAATAAAAATATATGCATTTCATTAATGATACCTAAACTTTAATTTTTATGCATTTGTATGAAAATTCACAAGAACTAAAATAATGTAGTAATTATTTTTTTTTTTTGTTAGAATACGAAGTTATACACACATATTTAAAGTATCAAATAATCTAAAATATACACATTTTGATGTATTTTAAATAAATAAATAAATATGTTTACAAATGCCGGTCGTTTGGCCACTAGACCATTAGACAGCAAATAAATATAAGGATTTGTTTGTTCTACGGGTTCGGTTCGAACATCATTGGAAAGAATGTTATTTGATCTATCCGATGGTGTAAAAATAGAAACTCTATGACAAAATTTTCGATCGCTAAATAACCAATTTGCATGAAAATTGTGCTTCAATATAAAATAACTAAAAAACTAATATGAATAAAAGAAATTCGCTGAGTTGTATTTGTCCGGGTCTTGAAGTGCTTCTGTACTAAATTCCTTTGTTATCCACAGCTTAGATTTTCCGCTACATACCTTTTTATATTAAGTAAAATTAACTTTTTTGTATCCCTATGATAGAGACCAGTTGATTTAGAAGATTCAAACTGCTATTACCTACTTTAAAAAATCGTTTATCATAAAAACCAGAAACTTTGCCTATATGAGATTTTGATACAAAAAATTGATTAATACACAAAATCAGAGTGCCTTATATTACTTTTGTTAAAAGAGTGGCAATAGGGATAGAAGTTGATCAAATAATGATATTGGAAGTTATTTTGGATAAATCTTTTTTATTACTTTATTGATGAATATACATTTAATTTTTCGTTTCATTAAGTGATTGTTATTTCTGCTGTGTTTTACTATTTTATAACTAGAGAATGCAACTTTAAATTAATTAAAAAGAAAAAGCAAAAATTATTCTACTAAAGTTAGGTTTGCTGAAAATGCGTTGGATACAGGGGGAGGGGGTAATCACTCCCTTAATTTACATGGGGTCCAAGACACTACCTGGTACCCTGTCCCACAATTTCATGTGGGGGGGCCTGTATGTATTTATATATGATCAAAATAGCGTAGTTTAGTTATCAATACAGAAAATTATAAAAGAAATTTTTCCTTGTATTTATAACTGCATTCCTTCTATAAAATTGATATGAATCAATAATTTTTTTAAATGTTATGTTTTTAATATATAAACTAATGTGATCAATTATTAATAAATTATTTACTATGTCAATTATTTTTACTATTGACTTAATGAAAATACAGCCATTTTTTTACATTTTCAAAAAAAAAACAAAAAAAAAAACCCTCACATTTTCCAAAAAAAAAAAAGCCTGTTTAAATTTTTATTATAAGATAGTTACTTATAATGAACATGCAGAAAAATAATCAGGGAATTTAAATATGGACACATCTTGAAAAACATTGCTTTTGCTGAAATTAATTTTTTCTTTTTAATTTTTACATTTTCTAACTTTAAGGCAAAAAATAATAAGGTTCTAAATAAAAAGTCATCAAAATGCATGCTGCTTGACAATAAGCATATATTCTAAAATATACACAAAAGATCATGTGTTTCTGACAATTAGGGTCAGAGCAAGGAAGGATTTTATAAAACACAAGGTTTTCATTTCATGCATCCTCAAAGTAGCACCTAGTGAATTCTCCATTTCTTTGAAAATTTATTGCAAAAAAACTAATGCATGAAATCAACTAAAATTTTGTATGGTATTATAATTCTGTTATATGTAGCTTTGAAAAAAATTGAGAAAAATCTAAGGGGGGTCAGTGACATTTTAATATTTTTTAGATGAATTAATATGGAAACAACCATGCAGACAACTGGCATCAAAAAAGAAGAGAATTAACATAAAAATATTAATTTTACATTAACTGAATGTTAATAAATGCAGATGTTGTCTTTCCCACATTGGTATCCTATGTATTTTTTTTGCTAAGTTTGCCTCAGCTGGCAAATTTTCCTGACCACCCAGCTTTAAAATATTTCTGGGGAGAATACTGTATCTATTGGGAAATTTTGTAAATGTATCAAACCTTTCAATGTATCAAACACCCACCCCTTACCTCCTCTACTCAAAACATTTTCTTCTATACAGCTATTTAGGAGATTCTGCACAATTTAATAGAAATTGATATAAAACTAAGTAATTATAATAACATTCATTTTCAGACAAATATAAATTCGCTTTTATTATAAAAGTACAAATATGAATAACTTACTTTTCCAATTTCAATGACTTTTTGCTTTATTGCCTTTATCTTACATTGGTTAGGAACTGACTTCAAACTAATTTCTTTAAGATGGGAATTTAAGACAAAATCCAAATATTCTGATTTCAAATTTCCATATTCCATTAAAGTTTTGAACAATTGATGAGAATATTTTTTCTCTAAAATTAGGAAAAAAAGTTAAAATCTTAAAAATAACAAATATATACATATAACATAACAACAAAACATACATTAAAACACATCTTTACTGTTTATAGAACATTAATTATCTGCAATACTTTGCATTCTACGAGTACTTTTTCGAATAATTGATTTATGACAATTTAAATCTTGACTTTGAATGATTAAATCAGTTTAGATAGAGATATCTTAAAAATTTTTTGCTCCAAATACTATTTCAAAATTGCATAATTCATATTTGAATTTAATTAATAATAGAAAGCTTGATATGACACAACTGAATGTTAAGTCCATTATATGACAGGGTGCAAAATAAGGAAATATTAATTAGTAGCAAACTGCTAATCAGAATTTCATTTGTGTAGCAGTTTTAACATTTTGACTAGTAGTTCACAACTATTATTTTACAATTTCTTAAAAAATGTACCTATAAGTATATTGAGATGTCAGGTTTGAAAAAAAAAAAGCAAAAAACAATAAACACATGGCTTTTTTATTTAATTTATTTATGAGCAATAAAATTGTGTTACAGAAATTTATTTATGAGCTATAAAATTGTGTTACAGAGTTCTGAACAAATAATCACAGAAATTGTGTTGTTATTCAGAATTTGACAAGTTTTGTTCACTTTGTGTTTTTAACCGGTTTGGAAAAAAAGAGAAATATGCAAGAGCAGGGAGGGAAATTTGTAGTAAGGAGTGATGTGCATTTATGAAAATTTTTTTTTCTCACTAGTAGATCATTTGTCGTGATTTCTAAAATTACGTCGCAAAATGCGATGCAAATTAATTTTTAAATCATAAAACACAAATTTTCCATCGGCATTTGTGATGTGATACCGCTTATTTTGCACCCTGGTGCATAAAGTTATGTCCAAGATTCCCTCTTATCCTGGAAACACATTGACCATGCCCAAGTAATATTAATTACTATACAACCCCTTAACAAAACATAATTACCATGTGAACACATAAGTATAAAATTCTTTAGAATCCCTAATAAAATGCAACATATCCTGCAAATAAAGAAACTCACTATATTTTAAATATTAAATTAATAATTCCCATAAAGCGATAGATATTATCAAAGAAATTAAATTTTCAAAAAGAAATTAAATTTTCAAAAACTGAATTATAGTCAACTAGGTCATATTCTTAAGTATAGCAAAACAAGTCTAAAGATGTCAGTGGACAGTTTATAATAAACTGTCCACTGCTCTTTCACAACTATTTATTAATGATAATTTCACCCCTCATTTTGGTAAAGTTTCTCTTTTAATTAATTGCAATAATCCCGTAATATTTTATTTTTTGAATACCTTTTTATTTATGTTTATCGAGATTCCACTTGTAACTTTGATCCACTTCAAACCCTTAGTTTTGCTTGGTATCTCGTTCCTGACTATGCGTTTTAAACTATCATATGATTTTCTGGAAATCTAATGTTTCATCACTAGTTATGTTTATGTGTTGGCCTAATCTATTTATGTACTTGGATTTTGAACTGAATTGAATTGTTTGTACTTGAAAATTATGAATTTATTTGTAATATATGTTAATTGTAGTATCAATTTTCCAATTTGCCCTATGCAAATTTATATTCACAATTGCTGATAGTATAAAAACTCATGTCTGTCAATTCCTTGTTATTACCACTGATGATGGACACTATGTTGTCCGAAAACGCTTTGGCCTTTTTAAATATTATCATGTACGTCATTATGGTGTATTGAAGACGGTTTACAAAGTATTTGTAGTCTTTACTAAGATATTTTAACTAGGTCATAATTCATGTACCAAATCTGTCGCTAAATGTGACAGAAATAGTATTGGCTTTCTATCTGTTGTATGAGATATAGTTGTGTATCAAGCTTAACCTGTTCTTTATAAAATTTTTATAGATCCATTCTCCAGGGTTTGGGCTCTTAGTAGCCAAGGTGTTACATTATTGGTGACTAATAAGGTGTATAACAATAATAAAAAAAAAAGCATTTACCTAAAGAAAGATCTTTGTGAACAACCATTTAATCATATCATGGAAATTTGTATTTATATGTGCAATGAATGAAATATACACATTGGTATATTTTGTTTCACTGTGAAAATATTTTCCATTTTTAAATCTATTTGCATCTATGCATATTCTTATATTTATTTTACTTTTATTCAGGAAGATTCTTTTTTTATACATATTAATAGTGAAATAAGGGCATAGTTTCTAAAAAAAGATAATAAAATGCTATTATTTATTCAGGCGCACTGGAAATTATTCAGGTTCATTAAAAACACATTTAGAGAGCACAAAATTGCAAAAGTGTAAAAAAATATATAAGAGTATAATGTAAAAATGTAAGGCAATATTCAAGTGTTGTTATTATTATTCTTTTTACAAAACTAGATATCGACTCCTAATAAATAAAATTGTTGCTTGTGAGAATATAACTTTCTAATACTTCTTTGAAGAAATGAGGCATAGATTAATTAGGTGACTACAATTGTTTGAGGGCATTTTAAGCTCCTTATATCAGGTAAAAAAACAAAAACAGTATACATGCACCCTTAATAACCACTAAGAACAAACTATGCCTTGGTAGGTAAAGATAAATTTTGATTGAACAAGAATATCCAAAGTGAAAATTCACTAATGGGTAATGAGTGGTATCAGCCACTAAAAACAAAACAAAACCACAAATATATCAAAACAGACTGATAAAGGGTATCCCCACTCATGCAGACGAAGATGAGGGAAGCAAGTTTGAAAGGTAATATTGAGTTGAGATTTAAAATAAAAGAGAGAAAAAATATCAACCATTAAATTATTGGCAAAAAATGAAAGAAGTTAGAAGGAGGAAGAAAAAAACCATTGTAAAGGTAGAAAATTAAGGTGGAATGAGGTAATATTTAAGAAGAATATAACAAAAGGAAGTAACTGCCTTTGGAAATTAATTTCATCAATCAAACTAGTATGAAAAAAAAAATGGTTGAGACTGGATTGACGAATATAACACAGAATGAGGGGAAAAATCAGTTTCAAATGCTATAAAAGCTATCTTTATCAATTAAAGGAAGACAACAATCTATTACTTAAAAATATCAGTGAATGAGACTGGAATTAAGAAGGATTTGAAAGAAAAACAACAGTTTTTGGAAGCTTTATGAGCTAACTTTTAAAGTCAAAGATGTGTATAAAAAATAATTGTCTGGCTATGGAGATGTAAGGAACTATATATTTATCAATAACAAGATTATCAGAGTTCAAATAAATAAAAAGTTTTAGTTAAGAAACAAATTTTATTTTTTTTCTCCCTCTAAATTCTTTCCATGTTTACAAATAATTTAAAGGTTCATATTTTTTTCTCTCTTTTCTTTCATATTTTTTCTCTTTTAAATCTCATCTCACTACTGTCTTAATTAGGACTAGAAAATGCACCCAGCATTACCTGGGATTTAAGATGAGAAGTCGTGGTGTAGCTATAAGTGCACCTATATAACAGTTTTTAATTTTACTTTTGTTAAGCAAACTTATTGTAAAAACTTTCTTAGGTTTTCGGGAATTCACTGTGAGTTCCGATGTAGTTTTTTTATCAGAGATTTGCATCTTAAAAACAAAGGCAATGTCAGAACATTCTAGAAAATGTACCCTGCATTGCTAGGGATATAGAATACAAACCTTTGATTACAATAACTCTCAAATTTTTGAAAACCAAAGAACGCTTTAAAAATATGTCAGCTTATAACAACAACTTAAGTAACACTCCACTGTGCTGATGTTAAGGACGGAGAATTTTTCTAAGGCTCTGGAGAATATATCAGGTGCCTCAGGTCTCAGGAGATTAGGTCTTAAATACATGAAAAGTATATATTTTAAAAATTCATTAAAATTTGGCTATTAATTATATGGATTCCATTCAAAGTTTGCTTGAAAGAGAATTTTCTGTTTTTCTCGATGGTGTTAAGATGTAAACTTTCTGATAACATCTTCTGTTGCTAAGGGACCGATTTGTTTGAAAATCACTCAAAATCATGTTAATACATGACTAAAAAAATAATTCAAATTTAAAAAATAACTAGCTGACATGCCCCTTTCTAGGTATTCCCAAGTACCAGTGTACTAAATTTCATGACCATATGTCTCAGATTTTCAAACAGACATGTCTTTTATTATTATAGTTTAAAAGAGTTTATTTAGAGTATATATTACACCCATATTGTATAATTGGAATGGTCGTGCATGGAGAAAACAGTGTGAATGATGTTAGTTTAAAGAAGGCAATTGGGAAATTGAGTGGTATTATTTTTGTCTGCTTTGTTTAAGTAGTAGGTGCTTATTTAAGCTTATTTTATTAGTAGGCAAAGTTGGGTAATTTGGTCTAGTATGTCTTTTAAGCAGAGCCCGAAAGTTTATGCACTAAAAATTAACACAATAGGCAAGCAAAAAGCCACTAAAATTGATTAAAATATGCACTTAATAAAGACTCCAAATATCTGAAACAATGACACTAAAAGTCTGATATACAGGGGTGGTGCTGCTAATCGCTGTTATTGCATTTTGCAAAAGAAAATTCAATTTGGTGAAAATGTTGGTAATTATGCGTTCTGCCAATGCCAAAATCAAAAATTGTGATATAGAAATTGTAATGTGTACTATTATACTATTTGACTTTTCCAAAAAACTGATCTTTGGAATTTGAGAATTTATAAATCAAAACAAATTTTTTAAATGGAACGTCAAAATAAAATGTGACGAATAAAAACTTGATTTGGAGAAAATAATAAAAAATCCAGAGCAAACTCTGGATATACATATTAGGTATATTATCATATAAAATGTTAAAAATTTAATTAGTAGGAATTTTTGCTTATGCGACCAGCATCATGCTTATTTAATATTTGAAATGCAAAGTCAAACTTCAAAGAATTTAAAAATGTAGTTATTCACATAAGTAATTCCTATTACACAATATGTTTTATTCTTTTAATTTTCAAATTGTAAATTCTGACATCTGTTAACAATTTCAAATAGTAAAAATAATATTACCATTACCACTTTAACATAAGTTATGGGGGTATATCAAAAGCAGCCTGTTACTGTGGAAGATACAGAAAGTTCTTCATAAACATCACCAGCAAGAACTTTTCCTTTGTTCGATATATTGATTTGCTGAAAGAACTTTTTCACATGTCTTAATGACCGGACGACCATCTTGCTGCTCACGTCCTCGGATGAGTCGGTCGTTCTGGGCTTTCGACATGTCTTAATGATAATATTATCTGCTGTACCAGGAATATATTTGAAGTCTTGCACAATATCGGTTACATTTTCAATAATTCCAACAAAGGAATATTTCTTTTTTTAAGCAATTTAATCTACTTGGAAAATTAAAAAGAAAATGCTGAAATAAAGTAAATTCATTCTGTACTTTGAAGCTGCAGAAGCACTAGTTAGGCATTTTTAACAGATGTCAATTGTTTTTTGTATGAAGAAATGATAATTTAAATTTTATCAAATTTTAAGCAATAGTAAATAACTGCTAATATCCATATTCCCTATCTCAACAATAGGTTGTGGAGAAATAGAAAATCTGGTGCCAATTCCTTAAAGGCTTGAATTCTATAAGGAGCTCTAAGAAATATCTTTTCAGAATTTGATACAAGATCAACATCAGGGAAAAGTCTTTCTGCAATTTGATGCAGTGCATAAACATTATGTTTTACAGAGTCTGAAGAAACAAGAGACTTCGTAACTAAATAAAAAAAAATTCTCCTGGTTAAAATTAAATAAACTTGAAAATGCAGGAAACATACAGGAAATTCCAAAATAGGTAGAATTTATGGTATAAAAAAACTCATAAAAAGGCATTTTTCATAATAACTTATAGAGATAGGCAAAATAAGGCAAATACAGTATTTTGCCTGTAACTTCTGGGTTTCATAAATCTTTATAATAGGCTATGTTTATCACCTCTGCATGTGATATAACCACATGTTATCTAATAAATTGTAGTTAACATTGTATATAGAAATATAATGCCTGAATACTCTAATTTGCATCTTTACCCAATTTAACTAGTAGAGAGATGGTATTAAATTTATTTAATACAAGGAGATATGCTAGCCAGGTTACTGATACTGAATAGGTGACAAAATATTTCAAAACTAAATTAACAAATTAACAAAATTGGCGAAGGGATAGTATTATTATTCCATGATGTGTGCATAAAAGATGCAAAAAGCGGTCCCTAAATGCAGTTATCTGCATGGAGTGCGATCAGTGAAGCATCAGAAAAGACAAGGTAGACAGTGTCAACTCAAATATTTTAAGACTAAGTAACTTTTATTTTGTTCTGTAGCAAAGAGCAAAGGGAATCTGGGGAGACAGTGTTTACAAAAACAACCCGCTATCAAGTTACTTTCTTTCTATTCATCCACCAAACTTGATAAGTGCATGAAATATTCCCTCTAATGCATACATATGAAAGTGAGAGTTGCATGGTAGAGGGTTAATTAGTTGCCATTGTTTTCCTAAACTTCCTTCACTACTGATTTTGTTTATATGTTATTTGAAATAAATGTATATATAATGTTTTCTCTGTAAATAAACAAATGGAGACATAGACATATTTGACTCCGACTGATAATTTTCCAGTGGATTCTTAGCATAGTGTAAGTATAAGGTGTTTTTATAGTACAGTATTTGTAAATAATTAATATACAGCATTGTTTAAGAACACCATTGACAGTGATTTTCAACTAAGCTTATGTTCCATATTTCTTACCAATTTTCAGTACACTCTTGAATTGTTTAATTTTGTTAATTCTAGCCATTTTTACAAAATTGATATATTTTTCATACAAGGGCACCTGTAGAACGTTTTCGAGAGAAAGGGACGGGGGTAAACTCAAAAATAAAATGTACAACATCGACTAGCTTGATGCTCGCCTTTGTTAAGGTGTTATTACACGGAGCAATTCCTTCCTGCAACACTATACATTTCAATAGGAAAAAATCTTGTTGCCAAATTCCGCAATTCTTTCAAACATGACAATAAAAATTGCTCAAATTCTGAGCATGAACCAATCAGAGGACGATAAGATTGGACGCCACTTCATTCTGCCTTTTTTCTCCTTATTTGTATTCAAGATGGCAATGGCAACTGCAGGTACATCGCAAGCAGCTCAACTACGATGGAATGTGGAGATGGGAAAAATCTAGTAGAATGTATACTATATTACAGATACCTGTAGGATATAAAAAATCAAAATTATATGAAAAAAAAAAAACACAAAAATGCTTCCTGAAATAAAATAGGCGGCATTAGAGAGGCAGGGTCTGTTAGAGAGAAGAGGTCTGAAGCATGATTGACGGGTGAAATTGCAGAAGTTTGGCAATAAAAATTGTCCTATATAATAACATCATTAAAGTGAATATCCTCTCCCCTATGTGCAACCATGACTTCATATTTAATACAATGGCTGTAAATGTTCATCTAATTTAGAAATAAAAACATTTAAAATGTTATATTTTGTATGTATTCATCTTACATAGGTAACATTTTAAAATCTTGTGCATTTCATTCACTCTTAGCATTTTCCAATAGCAATACCAAAAATTTTTAAAGTTAAAATGCCAATCGCTCAGCCTTTTCAGTCAAAAATCTCATGCTAAGCTACTGACTGGTACATTAAGTCTGACTCTCTTAGCACTGGCATATTGCTCAGGAAAGACATATCAGATGTTTTTTTATGTCAGGAGATGTGGCATCGGAAATGAAATTGACAGAGAATATGTATGTATTTCCTATTAGTTAACTGCCATAGCCTGGGTTAGTAGATATGTACAAGTTCTAAGATTTTGCTGTTTTTCTTAATCGTTTAGTTTCTGCAAATAGTGTTTATTGTACAAGGACTCTGGAGAGTATAATTTTAAAAGTTAGTAGTAAATTTGATTTAAAGAATCACTAAACTATAGGAACTTTAACAACTGTAATATGTTTCCGGCCGTCCAAATAGATGCTCAAGTCTACTGGATGAGTCGGACGGTCTGGGTTTTCAACTGTAATAAGTTTGGAATTTTTTTATGTGAATCATGAATTAAACTTCTCACAAGTTAAAAAGTAATGTTTGGTTAGTGGTCTATATTTTTTTAATTACTTTTCTTGATTTTCATGCACCAGTTAAAATAAAGTTTTCGGTACATAACGTTTTCACCCCGGTTCCACCGAGAAACGCAAAACCAACAAAAGCGAGTTTACTGTATTAAAATCGTAACATGTCATAAATTTATTTTCACTGTATTTCAGTTATATTATTTGCAATTTTGTAAAAATATACAGCATGAAACTTTTTATTTATTAAATTTTGTGCCCGATTTTATTGTTTACGTCTTCTCAAATTATTTTATCACATTTCGGCAATGAGTGCGATCCAATTTATAAAATAACTCGAATTGTTTAATATTTAATTAATAATGACTCTCACTTATTACGTCAAACTGGTAAGCTACAACTGATGACGTGGGAATCATTGATAAACATTTGTGTCAGTTTGTGACAGTCAAGACGAACCGGGATCTGAAAATTTTGGAATGAATGCTAGGATATACGGCATACATTTTTATGTAAAACTGCACGACATATAATATATGGGAATACGTTTGTATATTAAATGCAAATTTGTTATAGAAGAAAAAACTTACGAAGGAATTCAAAAAAATATTTCGGTATATGACTATCGGGTGATCTATATGCAAGCATATAACGCTCAAAATTTACAGTCACGACTCGCATGACCATTGTCTGCAAGGGAAAGACCTCTTTGAAGAAAGGTCTCCTAGCAGCAAAATAAAACAAATTATCATCCATTGATAATATCTACTTTAGCAATTCAAGCATTAAAATATGTGAAAAATCAACAACGACATCACTCAAATTTACGCCTTGCAAACAACAGATTTAATAAATGGTTACAGTTAAAGTCGAAGCAGAAAGTTATGTTGATGCATGAGGTCAGTATTCAGCGGTAGAGTCGCAGCCAAATCGTAATAAGTCAGCTTTTCACCTTCACAGTTTATGTATTCAGCTGTAACACTTTGCGAAAATCATCTTCGCAAATCCACTAGAAATCGGCATATTTTTTTTTTTCGGTTATTTTTTTTTTCAAAAGGGGCCATTTTTATTACAACAACCGCGAATGAACGCATATTCAAATCCTTTTGGAATTTGCACGATTGATAGAATGCACTATGTAGTTTCTTGTATAGTCAGAAAATTCACACAAGGCTAGTCTCCGCAACTCACTCGCGCCAAAATACCAGATGATAAATACGTCATCTGCGAATTTCAGTGACTGCAGATGAATACCGAGAGTTCTTTGTTTGCTTATGCGGAAATTTACAGTTTAATTAGTCTATGCGCGATTTTGATATTGAAAACACACACACATTTCACACACGTGGTATTTTGGCCGAAGGTTCGTTACGGACACTAGGCGCTTACTATATATATTGTACTTAAATTTTATTTTATTATTAATAATTGTTATTACATTTTTCTATTATATTATTTATTTTCTATTTAAAGTCTTTTCAAGGCTATCAAACAACTAGTATTGCGAGTTACTTCTGCTTTTATTGGATGAGAGGGTGTCAAAAATATTGTACTATCAAGAACGTAGTGTGGTAATTGCAGGAGGGAGTCAACCTGGATTCAGAGAACCGCTAAAAAACCTTTTTCCCGGGGTGGTCAAACTAAAGTATGAGTCGTAAAAAATTAACAAGCATAATGTTTGCATTTGTGATCTTAAACTTCAGGGGAGGGTAAACGATCCCCTATACTCCCCTTGGGCGACCATGGCAAAGCGCAAACAGAATTTTTCTAAGGGTGTAAATTATATGATACCTACAATATCGACTTGCTTGATATCTACATTTGTGAACTCGAACGTCCCAGGGGAGAGCAAATGTACCCCTTGCCCTCTCCTATGGCTGGCCATAAAGCTTTTTCATGGTCACAAACTGAAGGTTGAGGCGTTCAATATCGATTAGCTGACATGACAAAACTTGAACGTCTATGGGAGGGCAAGTGTCCTCCTTGCCCACCACTATGGGCGCCCATGTGACATTTACCAGGAGGGCAAACTCAAAGATAAGAAGTTCAATATCTATTAGATTGAAGATTACATTTGTAACCTTAAACATCCATGGGAGGGCAAGTTTCCCTTGCATTCTATCATAGGAGCTCAGGGCAAGAACGCCCATAGAACTAATTCCAGGGGCGATAAGCTTAAGGATGGGGCGTTCCATATTGACTTGCTTGTAATCTACATTCATAACCTTAGATGTACACGGTATGGAACGTTCTACCAAAAATTCCCTTATGGGCGTCCATGGCAAGGACACCCGTAGAACTAATTTCATCGGCGACAAACTCAAGGATGAGGCGTTCATTATCGACTAGATTGAGACTTACATGTTTAACCTTGAACGTCTATGGGACGGCAAGTGTCATCCTTTCCCTCCATTATGGGCGCCCATGTAGCATTTTCCATGAGGAAACTCAAGGATGAAGATTATCAATATCGGCTTGCTTGTAACCTACATTTGTAACCTTTAATATCCAGTACAGCTTAAGTGATACCTTGTAGTCCTCTACGGGCTCCAATTGCATGAGCTCCCTGCTTAATACTATTGATCTCAGGACAGAACCTAACGGAGTAGAAGTTTCGATTTCCTCAGGGGTAGTAAACAGTCTTTCCAGATTCTCCAAAAGTCTCTATGATATAAGAGGCTGAAATATTGTACACTTGCCATAGGATGGGCGTGACAGCCCAGTGGTTAGCGCGCGGGAATTGATTGCTATGGGAGCTCATGGCAAGAACGCCCACAGAGCTAATTCCAGGGGCGACAAACTCAAGAATGAGCCGTTCCATTTTGAATTGATTGTAATCTACATTTATAACTTTAAATGTACACAATATGGTAAGTTCCACCAAGCATTCCCTTATGGACGCCCACGGCAAGGACATCTGTAGAACTAATTTCATCGGCGATAAACTCAAAGATGAGGCGTTTAATACCGGCTAGATTGAGACTTACATGCCTAACCTTGAACGTCTATCGAACGGCAAGTGTCATCCTTTTCCTCCATTTTGGGCGCCCATATAACATTTTCCAGAAAGGAACTCAAGGATGAATGTCCAATATCGCTAGCTTGTAACCTAAATTTTTAACCTTGAATATCCAGTTCAGCTTAAGTGATCCCTTGCAATCCTCCGCGGGCTCCCATTGCATGGGTTCCCTACTTATATACTATTGCCCTCAGAACAGAACCTAACAGAGCCAAAGTTTCGCATTCCTCAGGGGTGGTAAACAGCCTTTCCAGACCCTCCAAAAGTCTCTGTGACATAAAAGGCTGAAACATTGCACACTTTCATTGGGTGGGTCACGACAGTCAAGTGGTTAGCGCGCGGGAATTAATTGCACTCAGTAGGCCCGGCTTCGATTCCTGCCACTGCCAAAACTGCTGCAGTGTTCACGTGGAGTACGATCACGTTAAATATGTGCATCTGTAAGTCCTTCCGAGAGGTTGGTGGTAGGGGAAGGAGGGCATGGTCTCTGTGATTGCCTCCTCCACTGGGTTCCGGTCTAAATTGGATGGCACTTCCTGGTCGTCCAGACAGATACCTTACACCTTTCTGGTAGATCGGACGGTCTGGGTCTCAACAACAACACTTGCCATGGGCCCCCATAGGAATGTCGAATGTCACGAATATCAAACTAATGAATTCTTACTGTACGTCTCGTCCGTGAGATTGTCCCTTTAAAATGTTCTATTGACGTCCTTGCCATGGGTGCCCATAGGGGAGCGTAGGGAAGCACTTGCCTTCCCGTGAATATCAAGGTCCTAAATGTAGGTATTAACCTACTAGATATTGTGCATATGGTCTTGGAAGAAACTCTATAGATGCCCTTGCCATGGGAGCCCATAAAAATTTTGAAAGCCACAAACGTAGGCATCAAGGTAATCGATATTGCACGTCTCGTCCTTGAGTTCTCCTCGCTTTAATAAGTTCTATGGCCACCTTTGCTACGAGCGCCCATAGCAAGAGCACCCATATAACTTTTACAGGCGGAAAATTGAAGGATGAGATGTACAACATCGATTAGCTTGATATCTATAGCTGTAAACTTGAACGTCGACGGGATAGCAAGTTCCCCCTTAAGATCCCCCATGGGTCAAGGCCACCTAGAATAAGAGACCCGGACATTGACAACTCAACCGCAGCAACGGAGGGAACGTATCTCCCGTGCGTAACACGTACGGGATCTGACACAGATGAATTTCTACAGTAATAAATAAGACTAATATGAAAAAATATATCTATACTTGTTAGTTTACTAACAAGTAAATTAGAATAAACTTCAAACTGTGATTCTAAAATAAAAAATGATCTACATTCAGAACAAATATTTTTTCACTCTCTTCTGTAAACATTTATGTTAAAGTTATATTAATATAATAAACAACTATATTAATATTTATATAATATTTAAAATATATCAAAAAACAAAACTTATAAACCTTAGAAATTCAAATAATATTTTATAACTATAAATTAGGAAAAAAGTAATTACATATTATTCACTATAATGGGAGAAACTGCTGACACTTACCTATGACTTTAAAATACATATTTTATTAGCTAACATACATATATATATATATATATCTCCAGATTTAGCATTTAGTTTTAAAATATAAGCAACATAAAACGCCGTGAAATAGTTATGAATATAAATTTCTTAATTTAACTTTTCTGTTTTGTGACAGTAACTTTTGCAACATTATTACTTTTACACTAATACATACTATATTTCAAAAACTCTTGATACCTACCTATTTAACTTGAACAACATTTTATACTGTAAATCTAGAATTCATAAAAAATGCGAACAAAAAAGGCCTGTTTAAAAAATCGGAAAATTCGTCATTTAAAATTTAAGTAAATTTGTGCATAATTTTCTGTCGGACTTTAGATAGGAAAATAACTTAGTAGAAATTTATTAATCATTTTTATTTTCTGACTAAATATAAAGCTTTTTAATTTAGTAATGACAATCACCACAACAGTTACACCTCAGTATGCATGCTATATGCTAGTACATATCATTTATTGATTTATATCTTCATGAAATTTAAATCATTTTTTCCTTCTTGAAATGTAAATTACCTTAACTTGTAATGACATGTAGTATATGTACAAATTTTAATTATCCATAAGTTAGGTTACCACACTAAGTAGAAAATCGTCGTCTTTCTACATGCAATGAAACTATTTAAATTATTAAATCCATCAAAAAATGTAACAGCATTTCTTCAAATAAGGAAGTAAAATACAAAAACAGGGCTTTTATGAGTTGTAAAAACATTTTATCTTATAAACCTAATTAAGTGACATCAAATTTATATTAAAATGTATCATACTGTATATGTAGCAATAAATAGCTAGATTTGTATTTTGTCTGAATAAAGTATATTCAAAATTAACTCAAATTTTCTGAGTATCTGAGTACCATGTATGTGTGTATGTTTTAACTAGTATACACCATTAATATTGTGTTGAAATGTGAAATTATTTATTATTCTTGTTGAAATGTGAAGTTATTAAGTTTTTCTTGAAGCAAGTAAATAAAATACAAATAAGAAGAGCTTTTTATGAGCATATAAAAACTTTATTACAACAAATTTATAAATACAAGTAGTTGGAGTTAACAAAGTTACATAAAAATAAAATGTATCTGCCGCAAAAGCTAGATGATCCATATTTTGTCTGAAAAGTACCTGCATATCATATGTCACACTCAAACAAAAGTTACCCCCCCCCCCCCATTTATATCTACTGAATACCAACCTGATATATATTAAATGATGTACATAAAGCATGGATTATAAATAAATGCTACTGATTTTACAGTAAAAGCATTTATATTAAATCCAAAAAAAAATTGACATTTGCATTCCCCCCCCCCCCAATTCAGTTCTGAAAAACATTTTTACTCTACGGATTAGGACATTTTCATTAGATACAAAAACTATTTAATCAGTTAAATCTAAATGCAGTGGCGGCTCGTTAGCGACATGTAGAGGGCATCTATGTATTTATGCCTATATATATGTTAGTAATATATATATATATATATACATATATATATATATATATATATATATATATATATATATATATTATATATATGTATATATAAAGCATATGTATATACATATACGTATTTTGGGCATAGCAACGGGAGTATTAAAAATATAAACGACGGATGTATTAAGTAAAATAACGTACCTCCCACCTGCTCGCTCGTTCATAAAAATCCTGGACACATGGAACGTATCTTTCCTAGTGAAAAACATTACATAGTCCTAATTTACATTAAAGTAAAATTGTAGGGGCTAGTTAAACTAAAAGTTATGCCCAGGGAGTTGACTAAAAATATGCATATTCTGGCGATACGTACCGATGGTTCAGACACTATAGCCACCCGTAAAATCAAAATCGGTGGATTAGGAGGTGAGATAGAAAATTGGGGGGGGGGAACCAAAGTAAGAGTTACGCTCGTGGATTTGCCATGTTAAAGTTGCATATCCAGGTGACATGTACAAATGGTAGAGAGACTCACTATAACGACAAGCCGAACCAAAATCGCTCAATTAGGAGCAGATATGTAAAATTCTGGGGACTAGTTAAACTAAAAGTTATACCCAGGGGTTGACACAAAAATATGTGTATCCAAGTGAAATGTACAAATGTTGCTCAGACTATATAGTCACCAGCAGAATCAAAATCGCTCAATTAGAAATTGAAATGTAAAATTATGGGGACTAGTTAAACTAAAAGTTAAGCCCAGGGGTTGACGCAAAAAACGTATCTATATTATATCCATAAAATATGCATATCAAGTTAATACGTACATGTGGGTCAGAGACTATAGCCACTATCTGAATCAAAATCGCTTTATTAGGAGTCGAGATGGATAAGTGTGTGTATGTGTGTGTGGGGGTGCTATTTGAAGTAAAAGTTACGCTCAGAGATTTATCACTATAAAGATGCAGATCCAGGTGACATGTGCTAATGGTGCTGAGACTATAGCTACTAGCAGAACCAAAATCGCTCAATTAGGAACAGCGATGTAAAATTGTGGTGGATAAAAGTTACGCCCAGGGGTTGACATAAGAAACGTATGTATATTATATCCATCAAATATGTATATCAAGGTGATAAAGATGGTGCAGAGACTATAGCCATCAGTAAAATTAAAATCGCTCAATTAGGAGGTGAGATGGGAAATTGGAGGGGGGGGGGCGTAACTGAAGTAAAAGTTAATCTCAGGGATTTCTCACAACGATGCATATCCAGGTGATATGTACAAATGGTGCAGAGGCTATAGCCACTAGCAGAACCAAAATCTCTCAGTTAGGAAACGAGATGTAAAATTGAGGGAGCTAAGCTAAAAGTTACGTCCAGGGGGTTGGCACAAAATATATATTCAGGTGACACGTACAGATGGTGCAGAGACTATAACCATGATTAGAATCATACTCGCTGAATTAGAAGCCGAGATAAGAAATTTGTGGGCTACCTCAATTTAAATATAAGCCTAGGGCCAATATTATAAGTCTAGAGCCAATTTGGGGGCTACCAATATAGTCGCCAGCGGTCGGGCCAAAATTTCCAGAAAAACGACGTCAAATAAAAGGAACATGTTGAAAATTTAATTTTTAAGTTTTTTAACAAATATTTAGAATTTCTTAATTTTTAGGCATTTTTTAATGTTAAATAGCTGAAAAAGTAAGACAGCTGGGTAAGTCAACTCAAACTAAATATCCGAAACAACACATTTATGAAAGTGTCACTAAAAATAGCCTATATGTCACAGTGTGCCAAAAATTGGAAACTCGTGACGTTTAAAGAATTATTTTGAAGTCAAACATATTGAAATTTGTCACCAGCAGATCAACCAGAGCATAGAAATAAATCCCTTCCGGAAGAACAGAACAACAGACAAACTATATCAGAAATGACGAAATGCAAAACAACTTCAAAAATTAAGACAGCTGGGTGGGTCAAGCGATCCCTCAAACTGGGATCGCTGCACTGATCAGGGCACTTTATTTACGATAGCCAGAAACCCCTAAAATATCATAACACCCCCCTTCCCATCACCACACACGTACACTTAATTCTCTCATTTGTTCAAATGTTAATTTAAACTTCCAAATTTATAACAAGGACGAGAATAAGAACAAACACATTCTTAAATGTAGAAAATTGAAGCCAAATTAGCGAAACTGAGCCAATTTGAGAAGTCCCTCTTCGTGTTTTTCAACTCTTCTGTTTCTTTTTGGCTGGGGGCGCGCTCAGTCCCGCGACATAATCTACAAGTAAATCTGCAATGTCTGGTTTTTTTTCACACCAAATTTCTAATACTACCATTCTTTCACTCAGGAGATGCCGATCGCAGGGACGCGGCTTTAAAAATATCCCTGTATTTTCCCCTATGTGTTGAAAATTCTGTGCAATACAGTTTTCGTGAGTCGACTTTCTCCGAAGAAAGGTGTAGTGCTGCCATCTAGTGACTTTTTTCATAACTTATTTTTAATAATTCTCGATTTAATTGAACCAAAAATTCAGATTTTTTCAATAGAAATTGTAATAAATCTGTACAACTAAAAAAATAATTTGGGGCGTTTACTCAATGGTGTCGCGCGTACTCACGGCCCCCCCAATGGCCGCCACTGTCTAAATGACACATTAAATACTTTGATTACTACACATATTTAATAACTTTGAAACTTACTACACATATTTAATAATTTTTCAGGATTTACCTACGTGTAATGATACACAAGTTTTATAAACATATCGAGTTGCGCTGCCCTTTCCTTTGGAAGAGCATACTCCACATAGTCTGGGATTCCTCCCCAAGTAACATCATAACATCTAAATAAGCTTCAATAAACTTTATTTACACATACTCTGAGATCCCCCCTCCCAAGTAAAATCAAAACATCTAAATAAGCTTGAATAAACTTTATTTACACAGCATGTGTTGAAATGAAACTTACTGCATATATTTAATAATTTTTTCGGGAACGGTGCACTGTAAAGCATTTATCTATGTGTAACGGTACTCAAGTTTTACAAACATATCGAGTTTCACTGCATTTTCCTTTGGACGAGCATATCTGGGATTCCGCCCCCTCCGGGTAACATCAAAACATTTAAATAAGCTTCAATAAACTTCATTTACACATACTCTGGGATTCCCCCCCCCACAAGTAAAATCAAAACATCTAAATAAGCTTCAATAAACTTTATTTGCACATACTCTGAGATTCCCCCCCCAAGTAAAATCAAAACATCTAAATAAGCTTGAATAAACTTTATTTACACAGCATGTGTTGAAATGAAACTTACTGCATATATTTAATAATTTTTTCGGGAATGGTATACTATGTGCAACGGTACGAAACAATTATACAAAGGCATATTTCATTTGTAATACAGTTTCTATGTTCTGTGATTTATCAAGGCTATTTCGATAATTCTATGATTTATTATGGCTATTTCGATAATTCTATGATTTAGCAAGGCTGCAATATTTGATTCATTGATACTTTAGATTAACTTAAAATAACATATCATGGTGTAAGGAGTAATTTGTAACAGATTTTGTTTTCTAACGTCTAAAAAATGTACGATTCATGATCTCAACAAAAAAGGCAAATATTTACTTCAAAAGTCTGTAATAAAATTATACTTAAAATGCAAGGTTCAGTGATGAATAACAAGTCATTCAGGCAATATTAAACATGAATTAAGAGTACTTTTCTCAAGATATAAGACTATTCGTACAGATATAGCAACATTCGGCGCTACACGTGCTATGTGTTACAAAAATGTTAAAATTGCGTGCATAAAATAAGACAAAATAAAAAATATCTCACCATTTATGAATTCCTGTTTTCAGTAGACACTATAATCCTAGTGGGCACGTATTTAAATTATTTTTTATATTTAAAAATATGAATTTTTGAAAGTCACTCCTGAAACTTCAATACACTTTCGTACACGCGGAGTGATTGCAGATCCCCCCGCTGCTGACGTCACGTATCCCATGATTCCTAGATGTCCGAGCCTTGTTTTAGATAGCCTTGTATGGGTGCCCATGGAAGGAGCGCTTATAGAACTTATTCCAGCGGGGCACATTCAAGGGCGACAATATCGACTAGCTTGACATCCTGTGGACGACACCTTTTTATCAACATTCCGTATGGATGCCCATTGCAAAGGCGTCAATAGAAAATTTTCCAAGGAGGGTATGCTGAAAGATAAGTAGTGCAGTATCTACTGACTTGGTACCAACATCTGTGACCTTGAATGTTCAGAGTAGGGCAACTGGCCCCTTGCGCTCCCTACGGACACCCATGGTGAGGGCGCCAATAGAACTTTTAGCAACGGGATAAACACAAGGATGTGACGTATAGTATTGATTAAATTAATATCTATATTCGACTATTGTTAATAATATTGTATTAATATTGATAAAAGTTATTGTCCCCTATGGGCGCCCATGGCATGTGTTGTTGTTGTTGAGACCCAGACATGTTTCGGCCATTTATGTCACGGAGACTTTTGGAGGGTCTTGAAATACCTATTTACCCCAGGGGAAATCGAAACTTCGGCACCTTTAAGTTCTGTCCCGAGGTACAGCAAAGAGTTTTTGCAATGAGCACCCATAGGGGGGGGGGGGCTAAGGAGAAACTTTTACGCTCTCCTGGACATTCAAGGTCTCAAATGTAGGTATAAATGTAGTCGATATTGTAAGTAAGATCTTTGAGTTTGCCCTCCTGGAAAATGTTACATGGGCGCCCATAGTGGAGGGCAAGAAGTATATATGCCCTCCCATAGACGTTCAAGACTAGACATGTTAGCTAATCGATACTGAATATTTCAACCTTCAGTTTATTCACCATGAAAAAATTCCTATGGGCGCCCTTAGGAGAGGGCAAGGGGTGCACTTGCTCTCCCCTGGGACATTCAAGATCATAAATGTAGATTTCAAGTTAATCGATACTGTAGGTATCAACATATAGTTTGCACCCCTAGAAAAATTATTTCTATTTGCGCTTTGCCATGGGTGCCCATAGGGGAGACAACAACATAATAAAGTTCATTTGTGACTTTCACAATAAAAGTAGGAATAACGCCTAATACTAGTAGTTTGATAGCCTTGAAAAGACTATAAATAGAAAACAATTAGAAAATAAATAATATAATAGAAAAAAGTAATAAAAATATTGATAATAAAATAAAATTTAAATAGAATACATATATACATACACTACATACACACACAATACACAAACACACACACACACATATATATATATATATATATATATATAACGTACATGGTTTCAGAAATGCTTTTCATATTCATTTTATTCCTTTAATATTCACTACATTCCATTTATTCAGCTTCCAAACTTCTTGGGAGCTTTAAAAGGCCTAGTTCATCGTGCTACACTTGGTTTCTGATTTGCAATTTCTCACCTTTACCTTCAGTTTACAAGCAATTTACTTTGGTATTTCTCGGGTATATATATATTACAAGTAATCATAAAAATCTTCAATTATATATATATATATATATATATATATATAAGTGTGTGTGTGTGTGTGTGTTTGTGTATGTTTTCAATATCAAAATCGAACGAATAGACGAATTGAACTGTAGATTTCCACATGCCGAAACCAAAGAACTTTTATCATTCATCTGCGGCTACACATATACATGATGTCATACAAAAAGACAAAAAGAGAAAAAAACAGTGAAACTAAATCTGTCGGAAGGGCTGAGTCTGATGAAATTCGGGTCTGACGTGGCTATCACGTGGTATTTTGGTTAGAGTGCGTTGCGGACACTAGGCGCTAGTGAAAATTCGTATGATATTAAATTAATTAACTATAAATAAAAACTCAAAGAAGGTAATTAACTTTTAATTTAACAGCTCTGCACTAGATAGCGCTTAAAGGAGTATTTACGTGACGTCACAGGCTAAACCGCATATGTTGATAAGGGGTATCCAAATTGAGTATGGACGGTTACGGGGGCGGGTCATTGTGACGTAGAATCAAAACTTCATTTCGCTTCCCGGCCATTCTATTTTTTCTTTGCTTTCCTTACGCTATAATGCTATTATGGTTATTATGTTGGATATAATATTTTAACCAAGTATCAATCAAGTAAGTGTTATATTTTAATATGTATAACAACGCAGTTTTCCTTTTAACAATAATTTAAAATCATTTCAAGATTGTTTTATATCAAATTCAAGTATTATTTACAAAAATATCAAATTCCTATCAATAGTGTATAAAAGTACACGCTAAAGGACTGCATATTTTGTTAAATGTCGGAAAGTCTAGATGAACACAATGAAATTTCTGCTGTTTATAAAATATCAGCAAGCTTTCCAGTGTTTTTCTGGCCAAGAATTGGTAAAGATATCTATTTGTAAAAATTATATTGCATGTGTAATTAATCAATTATTTGCCAATCTTTATAACAATTCATACCAATATCTTTTTACACAAACCACCCCATGCGTGGTAATAAATAGTTACAGAATGCAGGCATACCCACATGTAGAAATATATTTTAACTAATTTTGTATGTACTTTTGGACAAACTTTTATTCAACAAGCTTTCTTTTGTAGAAGTAAGTAATTTTGTTGCGATATTCAGTTTCTGTTATCATTTATGTTAAACAAGACTTGATCCAGCTTTGAAAGAATCAATGAGTTGCGCATTGATTTTATTGTATAATTTTTGCACCTGACAAGGGTGTGTTTGAAAAGTTAACTGAATGGTCATCTCCGTTAACAATTGTTCATCAGTTATCAGGGCACTCACTAGAGAAAAATCAGCATGCTTATTCTGCACGGTTCTAGACAACATTTTAAGCAAAATACGTGTACTGTGTATCATGTGAACATATAACATCGAGTGAGGAAATCCATGGTCATTCTGGCTGTAACTGCACTTTGACCAAAACAAGTTTTCAAATGGCAGTGGTTATAAAAATGTTTTCGAACTCTCTGGTCATGACTGGTGATCACCTGTCATAATCGTAGAAACTTTTCAAATGTTTCCCAAATATTATTAGTTTTAGTTAGATTTTGTCCAGTGGTATGCAGTCCATAGAAGCAACGCAAGAATTGCTTACCTAAAACCAGTTTAAAAAAATAAAATATTTTTACTATATTATTTCAGCAGAATTTGTGAAACGGTGATTGATGATAGATCAATGGTCACAAAGTTCAAATTAATCTTAATTAAGAATAGCAAAGATACAAATTTTTGTTGTATTTTTAAAAGTTTTCTTCAAATTTGAGAAATAAGAACTTTTAATTTAAACGAAGATGTCATTAATGCGTTTGCAAAATAAGTAGAAGATGGGGATTTATGTACAAATAGGTTTAACAGTACTGTCAACCCTCCCATAATGCGATTAACACTAGAATGACTGATATTTTGAACTACCAAAAAGGCTGGCAGCTGTCAATTTGACTGCCATAGAAAAAATACAACATATCTTTAATTCAAAACCAAAATATCATAGTTACAGCATTTAGGATGTTTTTTCGACACATTTTTTGCAAAGAAAATAAGAAAAGTCATAAAATTCCAATGGGGTGGGATTAGTCGTTTTGGAGGAATCGTTTCTCAAAGTAGTTATGCGGTCAAAATGACCGCTTCCGTCTTTCTAGTGTTAATTCATACACATTATATTATGAAACTCAGATTAGTGCACATCAGATTAATTCGTACCATGCTATATGGAAACCGCATACCGCGTTATAAGAAACTCAGAATTAGTACAATACAGAACAATTCGTATCGTGTTATACGAAAACCACATTAAGTGGAACTCAGCACATATAAATCAGGCTGATTCATTCTACGTTATATAAAACTGTATAGAGTACCATGTTATGATGAATATGGTTATAAAATATAAGTTTATAGATACATAGCATAAGGCAATAAGTATATGTTTGCATATTTCGAATTATTTTTATTAAGACTTTATAAGAAAATTGAAAAAACAATGTGAAATATAAACTTAATAACTTTTTTCCAACAAAAATCCTATTAATTTTCATCACCGCTGTTAAATATTAGTTAGTTGCCTAATTCTTTTAATGTCCTCTTCACTTTGCATATTTTCATTTTCGTTTTCAAATGTAGTTTTAATTTGTAACTCTACCAAAATCTCTCTGAAAGGAGCTAAGTAATTTTGTAATTCTCTTTTAAACTTTGCACTTCGCACTGACGAAGGATCATTTTCAATAAAGTAATTTTCTAATTGTTTACCCAAACCCAGGCCCCTTTTCACATCACTTAAATTGAAATTTGAAACCCATTCTTTATCCATATTATCGTCTACCAATGCAGTTGAGGTGAATGTATTAATATTTTTTTACAGGGGATTTCCCTGATAACTGAAATTGAAATATGGTGATGTACGTGCATGAAAAAGCAGGGGATTTCCCCATTAATTTCGAAACGTAAAAGTGTAATAGAAAAAGTCATGCTATAGGGAGACTGCTTAAACTGAATGGTATTATAGAGAATCAGCTTTATAAGACTACTGCGTTTTATGAATATCGCCTTATGACAGGGCTGTCGCAATTTTTGCTCCACATTATACAGAATCCGCATTATGAGAGGATCACGATATAGGAGGGTTGACTGTAATATATTTTTCTATTGTTTTTATATACCAGACTTAAATGTTGTGCTTGCCTAAAGCAAAATATCGCTGCATACGACTGATTTTATCATTTCATTTAAAAATCAATTTGGTAACCTTGCATGTTTATATATGTAACAAGTTACAATTTTGTTTTAAGTTTTTATAAAGAGTTAATTTTGTAGAAATATTTTATTTAATTTGGTTTTATGGCTGGCAAGGGAAATAGCGTCTATTCAAATAATTTGAGATCAAGTTACTTTTATTTTAATTATATATTATCCAAACTAAATGGATAAAGCATTCTCTGTGTAAATAAACAAAGTATTTTTACTTTGTTACTTTCCTTATATACATAATGTATAAGGAAAGTATTGTGACGGGGTCGAAAATTCGAATTCGAGTTTTCGACGGGGGAGCACGTTTCAAGCATCCCTGATCACGAATCAAACATTTTTGAAGTGATGTCTGTGTGAAAGTATGTGTGTGTGTGAGTGTGTGTGTGTGTGTGTGTCAGTGAGTCTGTGGAGATGATAACTGACGAACGCAATGGACCGATTCGAACCAAATTTGGTACAAAAATCACAATCCGTAAACACTGGAAGCCTATTGTTTTTATCCGCAATCGAATGTTCAGAATCCCCCTAAATTTTCGAATAAAATTTTGAAAAAATCGTCAAAAAATCAAAACCACTAATAAAGTTACGCAAATAGACATTTCTTATGTAATTTTTCATTAGAAAACGATTGACATACATTTTAGAACGCTACCACGAACCGTTTTCGAGATATTGCACATTTTTCAAAAAAATTATCAAAAAGTCATATAAAATAAAAAAAAATTTCCTATTGAGAAACATGTTCACTTTTCATATGTAATACCATGCGATAAATTGAGTGACATCATCTTCGTGGATCTAGCTCGTTCCATTCATGACAAAAGATACTTTGAATAATACTTTTGTATTTGAACGCCAATAGTCATTTATCGGCTGTAAGAATAACTTATTTCTTAGTGCATAACGCTTGGCGAGATTTTAGCGAAATGTCGCCAACTTGGGCGACTTTTTTTGAAATGTTGCCAAATTAACGAAAATCTCGCCAAATGGATGAAAATGACGACTAATTGTCGAAAATTAAATATCTTGGAAATAATATTAGTATCTACTATAAGAAACACCTATTTTTTTTACTATAAAAGTAGTAAATTCATTACATTATATAAGGAAAGTCATGTGTTGCTCACATCAGATTTTTTAGTAAAGCTAAGCGTCAAGCGGGATTTTCAGGAGTGACGAATTACTCTCTCTGTCTACTCACATCGGAAGATACTCCATTGGAAATGAAACTAAAAGGAAATATGCACGCAATTTATACTCGAGCTACAGCAAGTCTTTGATAGATATGTCAATGCTATAAGGAAGTGCCTGTTTTCTTAATAGTTAATAGGAAATTTGACTTGGAAAATTGCTAAATTATAGATGTTTTGATATTATACGGTTGTTACGATATCTTTCAGAGTTAAAAACTCGACATATGGAATTGATATTTTTTAAAAATGTGTGTGTGTGTGAAAGTATGTGTGTGTGTGTCAGTGAGTCTGTGGAGACGATAACTGACGAACGAATGGACCGATTCGAACGAAATTTGGTACAAAAATCATAATCCGTAAACACTGGAAGCCTATTGCTTTTATACGCAATCGAATGTTCAGAACCTCCCTAAATTTTCGAGTGAAATATTGAAAAAATCATCAAAAATTCAAAACCGCTAATGAAGTTATGCAAATAGACATTTCTTAAGAAATTTTTCATTAGAAAACGATTGACATAAATTTTAGAACGTTAACATGAACCGTTCTCGAGATATTGCACATTTTTCAAAAAAATTATCAAAAAGTCATATGAAATAAAAAAAACAAATATTTCCTATTGAGAAACATGTTCACTTTTCATATGTAATACCATGCGATAAATTGGGTGACATCATTCTCGTGGATCTAGCTCGTTCCCTTCATGAAAAAAGATACTTTGAGTAATACTTTGTATTTGAACGCCAATAGTCATTTATCTGTTGTAAGAATAACTTATTTCTTCTTTCATAACGCCTGGCGAGATTTTGGCGACGAATTTGGTGAAATTTTGCCAATCTGGCGACTTTTTAAAATGTTGTTAAATTAACGAAAAACTCGCCAAATAGATGAAAATGACGCTAAATCAATGAAAATGACGACTCATCGACGAAAATTCAATATCTTGGAAAGAAGATAAATATCTACTATAATAATAATAATCTATTTTTTTTACTGTAAAAGTAGTAAATTCATTGCATTATATAAGGAAAGTCATGTGCTGCCCACATCAGGTTTTAATTGTAATTCAGTTATTACCGAAACATTACTTAAAACAGTATTGCATACCTCTCAAACCGCAGCCTAGTACACAGGTACTGATAGGTAAGGCATAAGAATACTTTGCATAGGGGATAGGGAGGCTTCATTTTTTTTACCCACCACATCTGACCTATTCGAAGATGTAAGGTATCTTTTTAAATGGCCGGGAAGTGCCATCCAATTTAAACCAGAAATCAGTGGGGGCAGCATCCACAGGGACTGTATCTTTCGGAAGAACTTACAGGCCAATATATTTAACGTTCCTATACTCCACATGAACACATATACAGTTTGGGCAGGGCTGGGAATCAAACCTGAGTGATTCGAGTGTAATCCCCGTGCACTAACACCGGACTGTTCTACAAACCGGAGCCCTTTTCGTCTAAATCGTTTGCAAAAATGGATCAATAACTTGTAAAATAAGGAGGGGTGCACATTGTTGTATATACTCAAAATATCTGACGGCGGCTATGTTCAGGTCTATTGAGCTGTACTAAGGCACATTTATTGTAATAGACTAAATGCTTTTGTATGCAGATTTCTGTTTATTGAAGTTTACTTTATAATATGTAAATTTATTTAAATGTTTTTCATGTACTGTACAGTGACCATTTTGTCTAATGCTTTTGAAAACAAAAATATATTTATTGCCCAATATTTTGTTTTAAATTATTTTTTTTATTTCTTACCTCATTTCGACAGCTGATAATCCGGCACCACTTTAAGTCTTAAATGTAACCTATCTAAAATATATATCATGAGACTTCATATATGCAAATTTTGGACTCCGTTTTTCAGTCTCCGCAAATTATTTTTACATGATTGATCTGTCATATGACTGTTACCATGACTGAACCATCCTCCTCAAAATTAAAAAACTAAATGATCAAAGACTTGTAAAGTTACTTGCTTTTTAAAAAGCAGTGTAAAAAGAATTAATTTTCAAATCTATTAAAATGAAATAAAAATGGAAAATTTACCGATACACATCTTTAACTATGTCTAAAAAAAATTTGGTATGAAATTGATATGATGTTTTTAAATAACAATCTCAGGATGCATATAATTTTTTTTAAATCATTGTACATGTAAATTTTTAGTGTAGTTTAAGAAAAATTTTTTTGACTTCCTTATTTTCATCGATTTACACATTTTAGTTATCCCTGTACACAAAGCACAATTTTTAAGTAATTTCTGAACAAATATTTGTCTACAATATCGTTAACATTGCTCATTTGTTTAACTTAAGTACTCATTTGTTTCATTTGTTTAACGTAATATGAAGTAAGGGATATTTATATTTTATTTTAAAGAAACATGTTATCAACATGGAATAATCAATACATGCAGTGGCAGCAAGAAAACTTGCTTTGCTATATGCAACAATAATGTGAATTTCTATGGGGACTGATATATTAAGTGCTACCATGCAGCCGGCTTCTAATTTATTAAAAATTAAACTCTTGAGAGACCTTTGCCTATAAAAATATTCCCAAAGTTTGAATCAGGCTCTCATTCAGGGTGCAAAATAAGGGGCGCGACAGCCCAGTGGTTAGCTCATGGGCATTGCACTCGAGCGGCCTGGGTTCGATTCTCGCCACTGCTCAAATTGCCACCGTGTTCATGTGGGTACGATCATGATAAACATGTAGGTCCGTAAGTCCATCCGAGAGGTTGGTGGTAGAGGAAGGAGGGTACGTTCCCTGTGGATGCCCCCCCCACTGGGTTCCGGTCTAAATTGGGTGGCACTTTCCGGTCATCCAAATAAATACCTTATACCTTATTGGTGGGTCGGACGGTCTGGGTCGAAGAGGAAGAAGGGTGCAAAATAAGGGAATATTTTTCATTAGCAAACTGCTAATCAGAATTTAGCAGTTTCGATAGTCAGAATTTAGCAGTTTTCTATAGCAGTTTCGATATTTTGACTTGCAGTTCACAACTATTATTTCACTAGTTCTTAAAAAATGTACCGATAAACATATCGAGATGCTGGGTTTGAAATATAAAAGAAAAAAACCCATGAATATTACAGGCACGTATGAGGAAAGATTTTTTTTTCTTTTAACGTTATGAATCATTTGTTGCGATTTTTAAAATAAAGTCTCAAAATGCTATTCAAATTTATTTTTACATAACAAAACACAAATTTCCTATCGCAATTTGCGATGCGATACCGCTTTTTTTGCACTCTGCTCTGATTGCAGATAAAATAACTGCATCCATGAACATATAAAGCTGACATAAAAGTTTAAATCAACTCTCAGATTCACAACAGCATTCCTATGAAGTAATTTAGATCATCAATGCTTTAAGTGGTATATTTATCAATGCTTTAATGGTATATTATACTAAATATTTTGGAGTGGAGGCCATTGTTTATAAAATGCAGTGGGTGAGATATTAGATAGTTGTGAAATATTGTAACCATATACATGAATCATGCAATACTATGTACTAATTGTCGTTTGTAATTGTGGCAAGAAAACATTAAAAACATAATAAAAATCTGATGTGGGCAACACATGACTTTCCTTATATAATGTAATGAATTTACTACTTTTCGGTAAAAAAAATAGGTTTTTTCTTATAGTAGATACTAATATTCTTTCCAAGATATTGAATTTCCGACAATGAGTCGTCATTTTCATTGATTTAGCGCCATTTTTATCCATTTGGCGAGATTTTCGTTAATTTGGCAACATTTCAAAAAGTCGCCAAGTTGGCGACATTCCGCCAAATTCGTCTCCAAAATTTCGCCAAGCGTTATGGACGAAGAAATAAGTTATTCTTACAGCAGAAAAATGACTATTGGCGTTCAAATACAAAAGTATTACTCAAAGTATCTTTCTTCATGAATGGAACGAGCTAGATCCACGAGAGTGATGTCATCCAATTTATCGCATGGTATTACATATGAAAAGTGAACATGTTTCTCAATAGGAAATATTTTTTTTTCATTTTATATGACTTTTTAATAATTTTTTTGAAAAATGTGCAATATCTCGAGAACGGTTCATGTTAGCGTTCTAAAATTTATGTCAATCGTTTTCTAATGAAAAATTACATAAGAAATGTCTATTTGCGTAACTTTATTAGTGGTTTCGATTTTTTGACGATTTTTTCAAAATTTTATTCGAAAATTTAGGGGGGTTCTGAACATTCGATTACGTATAAAAACAATAGGCTTCCAGTGTTTACGGATTGTAATTTTTGTACCAAATTTGGTTCGAATCGGTGCATTCGTTCGTCAGTTATCGTCTCCACAGACTCACTGACACACACACACACACACACACACACACACACACACACACACACACACACACACACGCACACACACACACACACACACACACACACACACACACACACACACACATACACACACACACACACACACACACACACACACACACACACAGACATCACTTCAAAAATGTTTGATTCGTGATCAGGGATGCTTGAAACGTGCTCTCCCGTCGAAAACTCGATTTCGAATTTTGAACCCCGTCACAATACTTTCCTTATACATTATGTATATAAGGAAAGTAAAAATATGTGATATTCATGTTTGCAAGCATTAAATATGTTGTAGAAAACTTGAAAGTAAGAGGATCTCGAATTCAGCACAAAATAATACTGATGATTAAAATGATTTTAAAAATGCGAGCAAGATAAATTTACAATGAATCAGATGTTTTGAAAACCACCTAATCCAAAGAAAAATACCCAGCTCGCTGAAATATTTCCAAAATTACGTTATGTGCTCAAATAAGAATCGTAGTTTGAATGAGTTTCGATAATTATACACACGTAAATAGAAAAAGATATCCATTCGTAATACGATGAAGACATAAACGGCAAATTAATGAAAATCCTCTTTCTGAAATACATCAAATAACTTTAAATTGTTTAAAAAATTATATCTAGCTACATAATAGCATGAATCTCTCTTTTTTGATTAGGAGCCTTATTCTTGATTGACATATCTCCCTACGTATATGTAGAGCTCCTATACTACATATATAGAGGAGCCTTACTTGAGCCTTACTTGAGCCTAAACACTCCGGCGACTGGGGGTAAAGACTCGGTGGGATCATCTTCGGCCCCGATAAATTATTCTGAAGGGCTTGCCCCCCGGTTGTGGTTTTGTTTGAAAATGAATTTTAAGTCTGGAGACCCACTCTAAGTCCTCTAAGCTCTAAGGCGAGACCGTGGTGCTCCATCGAATATATTCCAACCTTATTTACTTGTAATTTTAGTTCAGTTTGTGTGTGTGTGTGTGTGTGTGTGATTGATAGGATTAGCTCATATACTTCCCGATACCGAATATTCCTCCAATTTGTATTATCCTTTAAGTTTCACGGATTGGTAATTTTTTAATAGTTTTTTTTTAATGTTATTTGATTTTAGATATACAAGATTAGCTTATTTAGTTTCAGAAGCTGATTACTGCCATTATTTTAGGAATAATCTTCTTATTTTCTATCACATTCATTGCTACCTTTAATGAATTTAATCGTATGTCTATTGAATTTAGTTGATAAATTTGGCTGAAATGGCCAACAGTTACTTCATGATTTTTGTTCATATTTTTCTTATTTTCAGTATCATGTTTTGGTAATGTTAAAGTAGTTAGATTATATGTTATTTGAATAAGGTGACTAATGTAGCACTCCAAAGCTGATTGCTTATTCATAATTGAGGTATTTCCTCAATTATTGGTGTCTGTTTATTTTTATTTTGAATAACTGACTTTAACGTTCCGTGTTTTGAGGAAGGTAGGTCTTTAACGAAACAGCTTGTTTCCTTTATTTTGTTGTTTACTACATATTTTCGTGAATTTCGAATATGGCTATCCTAATTTTTATGTGTTATGTTATGGCTATCCTAATTTTTATGCTTTCAAAAATTTTATTCCTCTATTTAGTTACTATTTTGCGATTCTGCTATTTTTCTCTTCTTACACGGGTTTGTTTATTTATTCCTCCCTCTAAAGTCTTACCATTTCCATATTTTTTATAGCCATTTAAAGGTTTTAATTTTTCAACTTTAGTTTTATTTTTAATCTCACATCAATGCGGCTTGTTACATTATTTAGATTCTTTTTCTTCGACCCAGACTGTCCGACCTACCCCAAGGTGCAAGGTATTTGTTTGGATGGACGGAAAGTGCCACCCAATTTAAGCCGGGACCCAGTGGACACGGATCCACAGGGATCATACCATCCTTCCCCTACCACCAACCTCTCGGAAGGACTTACGGATCCACATATTTAACGTGCCCGTACTCCGTGGGAACACGGGGAGAGTTTAGGCAGAGCCACGAATCGAACTCGGGTAGGCCGAGTGCAATTCCCACCGCGACAACCACTGAGCTGTGCCACTCCTCCATTATTTCGCTTAGTGTAATGGGTGGGCTATGTCGCCTTATCGGTCTGTGTTGATATGCTTAGGGTCGGTGTCGAATGCCTGTCTTGGTTGTTTCATAGCTATCTATTCAACTGTATGTCTGCCTACCACATTGCAGTTCTTCCTTAGTGGTTGCAAAGAGAAGACACTCTTTCTTGCCTTTAAGAAGAGGGCTATAAAACGACCTCGAAATAATTGTGGTTACTTAATTATCGTATGCCTGCTGTATTTAAGGAAGTATTGCTTGTTTTATTCTCACAAGCAACAGTTTTATTTATTGTGAGCTAGGGAGTAATTTGTAGCTCTTTGAGAGTCTGTAAACGGAAGAAAAAAAAATTATTGAACTTAACTGTAGTTTTATATTTCAAAACGCTATGCATGTAAAACCTTTTTGGTTCTATCGGACTAAAGACCCAGCTGATTTTTTATTAGTTCTGGCTAAAAATCAATATGCTTATTGTTGTTATATCTATTGAAGCATTCCCATTTTTCGCAATTCGCTTGATTATTTCAAGATGCAGAGCTTCCTGGGGGAAAGTGACATTTCTACTATCTCGAAAACGTCTCAGAATAACTTCTAAATAATGGTGTCCACTAATTAGCTTGGTGTGAAGTATGTTGTTGTTTGATGATCAATAGCTTTACTTTTACAAAGATGGTTCATTTCTGCATTTAAAAATCCAGTTCCATTATCACTCCTGATTTTCTGAATCTTCTTTTAGTACTATTTTCCTGTTTGAATATCAAATATCTGAATGTTTTGAGAATATCCGCTTTTGACTTTAGAAATTTTGCAAATACTTTCGTTGAAAAGTCATCCACCACTGTTAAGACATATTTAGTTCCTCCTAAAGAAGCTGCTTGTATTGAACCAATTAGTCTATATGAAGAAGTTTCAACTGCATTTTTGATTGCTCACCGATTATTTCTTTAAATGGATCTCTAATATAATCCGCTTGAATGCATGTAATACAGTCACTTGATTTTGAGTCTTGCTTACACTTGAGGTTATTTGAATTGAAATTTTTTAACAGTAGATTCATTTAGATTTTGTAGATATGACCTAATCGTTTATGCAACATTTCCCATTAAGTGATTTTGCCCGCTTTGAAATTAGATTCTTATCCTTGATTGCTTTCAAATCACCAACATAAAATGCAGATGGTTTTGCACTTAAAATTGCATTGCCTTTCTTATTTAAGACATGCTCTCCAGATTCATCAGATAAAACAGTATTATCATCTGTTCATTTCCGAACAGATATGAGATTACTTTTAAGTTTAGAAACATAAAGTACATCTTTTAGTACTCATTCCATTTCTCGTTCTGTTACGAATAGTTTTGCTTGATAGAATATCTTGCTATCGTCAGCTAACAAAATATTTCTTTTATTGTCTTGCACTTCAATTAAATAGTGAAATATTTCAGTGATGTGGCTGGTTACCCCACTATCCAATATTCATCTGGCTTGTAATACGCCTTCTCTAGCCCTTAAAGTTCTTTTTCATCCACTTTTGTCGCACATAATTTATGATTCCGAGAATCTCTTTTTTTTTTGTTTAGAACTATCTCTTAAGAAACTTAATTTTCATTGATTAGCTTAATTATGGCAGCAATTAATGGCTTTATGACCTGACTTGTTACAAATATAGCATACAATGTTCCTACTGTACATTTGTTCGAATTCCTTTGGTTAGTCGCATGTTTGCGGACTATATATCGTCTGCTATTCTGTACTTTAAAAACTGACGAACTTGCTTTTTCAGCTTCGTCAGATCCATCAAGGTGCAGCTGGAAAATTCGACAGCCATAAAAAGTATGAGCTTCTTAGAAGTTGTCAAATTGCATTGCGATTAAATTATACTTTGGTGGGAATTCCTTGATCAAAGTGCTTATAAATGTTTCATTACCTATATTTGCCCCCAGTAGGCTTCTACTTACCAGCAATTTTTCGGCTCTCAACAAATAGTCGTTCTAGTTTACGTTTCTTATCATCTGTAATAGCGATACTTTGGTTCCAGCCTCGATTCTTATACTTTTCAGGCCACTTTTATAACTATCACTTACCTATTACTTTATACCTATTACTTACCTATCACTTTATACCTATTACTTACCTATTACTTACCTATTACTTTATACCTATTACTTTATACCTATTACTTAGCTATTACTTTATACCTATTACTTACCTATTACTTTATACCTAGACTTTAAGTCCAAATTTACTTGACAGTATTATAAGTAAGAATCAAACATACCTGCATATCACTTAACGAACATGTAATAATTCTTCTTGATGGAGAATAATTTTTCTCCAAATCAGTTAGTTCTGGTTCTTTTACTGGCTGGTTCTTTATCTGAAACTCGATCCATTTTTTACATTACGTCGATGTTAATTAATTCGAATATTTAAATTGTTACTAGTTTGACCAATATAAGAAAAAGTATAAATATAGCAAGTTAGCCTGTAAATACAATTGTAAGTTTTGCAGAATAATTGTTTCTGATCGTGAGTTGATACCTGACTATGCATTGTTGCAGGACATGTCTTAAATAATTTAGAACCATATTTTTAAAAAGATAATATACGCTAGATTTGGGATGCAGAAAGGGTACAACTGGTGTATTATTTGAACACTTTTTTTGACATTCATGTTGCAAATAATGGTGATTGGATATAGATTTGAGGGAACCCCATTTCTTTCCTAAATACCGGGCTGATGAATTAAAAGCTGCTAATTCATTGTAGCATTTAGCACTAACTTTTCGCATAATAATTGTGAAGAAAGATGCAAAACATGTTACAGCAACAAAATATATAAATATTTCAAATACCATGAATTAATACTATAAACACTACATGCTCAATTTGTAAGCATAATTAGATAATTAAGATGGAAATATTATTAAGAAATCTAGTAATTAATAAGTAAAATACACTTTTTGCAAAGGATAAGGAATACTTTTGCAGGGTATATAAGCACAAATAAAACAACAATGCAGCATACAGCTGTTTCGAGGATACACTGGATTCCCTTCGTTAGTGCAAGAGAACCAACAAATCCGAAGTCCAAAAGACAAGCAGCTGTATGCTGAATTATTGTGTTATTTGTGCTTATATACGTTCCTCAAGTTTTCGTAATCAAGTAATTACTTGGATATCCAATACGAGTTAGAGAGAAATCTCTTCATGTGCTTTTGATTACAAATGTACTTCAAGTAATGCAAATATTCAATCGTTGCAGCTCAAAAGGTAAAAAACAGTGGTGCCAAAAAGGAGCAAAATTAGAAAAATAATTTGGAATACATTAAGTGTAATGTTAGGAAATATAGATTTAATAACTGAAAGTAACTGTGATATAAAAGTCTATCAAGAAGTGACTTCTAATGCTTTAGAAGCTGTAAGACAAACACATGTCTACCTTTATGAACCCCAATTTTCTTTTAAATTTGCAAATAGTCCCCATGAAGTTCAAGATATTCCATTTGTTCTCACATCCAATATCCATCACTGTGCAATGTAAATAAAATGTCACAAGGATGAAAGGATTAAATGACACTTTCTCTTTGGGGGATGCGAATTGAACCCCGAATGGTGTGTTATTGAAATGCGAATCAAATATCATTCTTTTTACTACCTGAAAACGATTTTTTACTTATTTCATTAGGGAAGTAAGAAGACATGCAATTTAGGGTTTGGCAAAGATAAATTCAAATGAGTTGTTTCAATTACCGAATTCTCGCTAAGTTTTGATACGCTTTAATTTGTAATTCTACTGGAAATATGTCTGTAACCGAGGATGAGAAATATGTGTAAAAATATAATGATTTTCAATGTTTTTTGAACAAATGTAAATGGATTAATGCAGAGGTGTCTATGTGAGGTGCATTATATTCCACATTTCTCAGGATAGACCTTAGGCTTGAGTTTACTTCTGTCTCTAGTCCTGAGTTTTACCAGGTAAAAGGCGCCAAAGATTTAGCCAGGTAATAGTTGAAAATTAATTTGAAGGAGATGCTAGGAATTAGTTGGTTCACCAAAAAGTTTTTCTCTATTCCATTTCATTTTGTCCGCAATGTAGCCAAATAAAGGTCGGTCAGACCGTGGTGAATTTTTTCTCAGATTAAGATGAATTTCCCCCAGAAAAAAAAGAAAAAATTCTCTCAGAAAGAGCAAAATAGAGAATATTTTAAAGAACATTTTAGAGAACATTCTATAAAATTTGGAGAACATTAAAAAAATAAAGAACGCTTCTATCTTCATTTTGGTCAAAAGTGTTACTATAGAACAGTAAAAATTTAATGTGGGCAGTATATAAATTTCACTACATAATGAATTTACTTGTTTTCCAGTGAAAAAATGATGTATAAGGTGATGTATAAGATTTTGAAAACAATGTTTTTAATGTTGAATTGTACATTTGGCACGTTTTTGGACAACATGCAAAACAATTTTGAAGTACCAAATTAACTTATATTTCGCGCAATTCTAACTTGGCAATTATCAATAGATGGCATCCTAAGCAATATAATCCACATATTAAAAATTTTATTAATTAATTTATGAATTTGCGTCATTTTCGTTATTTTTAAAATTTCGCGAATTTGGCATATTATAAAAAAGTCGCCAAGGTGACTACATTTCGCCAAATCAGTAGCCAAGTTCGGGGCAGTAGAACCTGCAGCCCTCAACCAAGTTAACTAAATGTGTAATCCAGCGTTACAGGCAGATGGAGACGGAGACGGAGACAAAAGCTTTTCTTATATATAAATAAATGACTATTGTCGAATCGTTGGACGTCAAAATAGAAAATTATTACTCAAAGTACCTACTCTCGCGAATGGAACGATCTAGATCCACGAAAATGATGTTAGCAAATTTATTGTTTAATATTTTATATGAAAAGTGAACATATACTTTTATAATTTTATATAATTTTTTTGATAAATTTATTTGAAAAATGTGCAATATTTCAATAATGGTTCATGCTAGCTTTCTAAAGTTTATTTTAATCGTTTTCTAACAAAAAAAATGTGTTAAGAAATGATCATTTATTTATTATTATTAAAGACTCTGGCTTTTAATGATTTTTTTAAAAATTCATTCGACAATTTGAGGGTATTTCGAACATTCGATTGCGTTTAAAATAAATAGCCTTCGAGTATTCACAGCTTGTAATATTTGTACTAAATTTTGTTCGAGACGCTCCTTTCAATCGTGAGATATTGCATCGACACGTACATCCACACAGACATCACCTCCAAATTGTTCGATCCGAGTTCTTCAATGCTTGAAACGTGCTCTTCTGCCGAAAATTCGAATTCAAAATTTCGACTCAGTCATAACACTTTCCTTATATACAATACTATGTATATAGGGAAAGTAAAAAGGCATGGAATTCTGGGAACTCTTAATTTTATCGATAAATATCGTAATATGTAGATAAATATCGTAATATGTACAGAAATATTTTGTACGTTGGTAGATATTTGAATTGATCTTCAGAGATGTTAATATATCGCTTCTTTTTTATACTGTAAAGAAAAGAATACTGTTTTATATAATAAAGAATTTGGCTATCCTGTACGAAGTAAAACGTTTTCTTGTTAAATATTTTAGCAAGAAAATTTGCTGCGGTCGATGCATGTTTGCAGATTTGAGATTGGACTAAATTGATCACGTTTTTAGTTTACAACGGCTTTTTCATACACATGAAAATTATTTTAAAAATGGAGATGCAAATTGAATTATTTATTACCGAAAGACGACATGTCCCTATTTTTTTTAAATTCCTTTCTTTGCTGTTTATTATGAAACAAGGGTGTGTTCGCTTATAAAACAAGACAAGTCCAATTTTAATACATTCGTTGCTATAGCGATGCGAAATACCTATAGCTATAGCGATGTGACCAATAATGCCCTGAAAGAAAACCCAGAAAGTAATGAGGAGTACTTTTCAGATAAAGTATGAAAATAAGAATTTGTTATTTTCATGTACTGTACATTCAGTACATGGCGTATTTTTTTTTTTTTTTTCAAAATAAATGTTGATTATAGCTACAAGTATGTTTTTATGTTTTATATTAATTTTATTTTCAAAAGGAATTTTCTTCGGAAAGCTGCAAATTTGGTGTACATGTATATATATGTGTAAGTGTGTGTCTGTGGGGTGTAGGCACGGCATTATTGAAATGTGACCTGATTCCCCTATGTATTTTCAAAACCTGGCAAGTCCATTTCTATTTTTCATTTTTTTTTTCTTGTGTGTGGGTTTTAAAAATACATGACCTTAAAAATACATTTCATCCAAAATCACATTCTATGCAATGAAACAATTTTATTCCATTTTAAGAATTACATGCATAGTTGTAATTAGTTTTTTAGTAGCTGGTGGAGAATTTTAAATTCCGGACATATCATATTCTGAAAATATTTGATTCAATAAAAGTGGATTTTGAAAGCCTACGAACATATACTTATCTATACAAGCATGGATATATTTAGGGATGGGAAGGGTGTGTGTGTGTGGCAAAGTATCTCCTGGAAAATTGTTTATTTAAAAGTCAATATGTTACAGACAAATGCTTTTGGAAATTAGAACATTCAACCACAACTCTGTGTTTTCTCCCACATATAAATTAACAACAATTCAAACTTATACCTGAATGGAAAACTTAGGATTATTGCATTTGGTATGTTTATGAATGTCCAATTTGTTATTTAGCTGCTCTGTCTTCAGGAAGGTTAGAATTATGTTATGAAAGGGGGAATATGTTTTAAAGGTGGTAACACTAATTTTTAAAAATTGGTCTATACTAATTTTTAAAAATTGATGCATACTAATTTTTAAAAGTACTGTGGCGGGGCCAGCTCTTGAGTCCCTCACCGCTACGAAGGATATCCCCGATTATTCCTTCGGGCTTGAAGAATTCTTTTAGGCCTAACGTTATAGCGCGGGATCGGCAATCACCAGGTTCCGAGTTCGAATCCATCCTCCACCAAGGGGTTCAATGGCTCCACAGTTGGTGACCACGGATGAAAAACGAGCATGCAACTTTCTCTCCAACGATCTCACTTCTCTCACGAGATGGCAGCACTACAGATGACTCACACTTCCATTCCTCTTCTCTCCCCTGGAGCTCCGTGAAGTTGGCCCCCCCGTGGAAAGCACAAACGACAAAAACAAGTGGAATCGTTTGTACTTCGTTTGTGCTGGTTTGTGCTGCAAAAATTTTCGTTTGTGCTTCTTTCGTTTTCGATTTATAGCATTTTCTTTTCCGGGGGGGCTAACTTCACGCTCAGCCATTGTTTACATAAGAGAAATTACATCAATATCCAAAAAACGTTTATGCCTTTCGTTTGTGCTTCGTTTGTGCTGGTTTGTGCAGCAAAAAGTTTTCTTCGGACCCTTTTCAAATTTGAATTATAAAGCTTTCATTTGTTTGGCGGGAAAACCGGGTTTGTTGACATACAAGAAATTAAAGGAATTTCGAAAAAACGTTTATGCCATTCGTTTGTGTTTCGTTTGTGCTGGTTTGTGCCGCAAAAATTTTCGTTTGTGCTCTTTTCGTTTTCGATTTATAGACGTTTCTTTTCCCGGGGGGCTAACTTCACGATCAGCTGTTGTTTACATAAGAGAAATTACATCAATATCCAAAAAACGTTTATGCCATTCGTTTGTGCTTCGTTTGTGCTGGTTTGTGCAGAAAAAAGTTTTCTTCGGACCCTTTTCAAATTTGAATTATAAAGCTTTCATTTGTTTGGCGGGAAAACCGGGTTTGTTGACATACAAGAAATTAAAGGAATTTCGGAAAAACGTTTATGCCATTCGTTTGTGCTTCGTTTGTGCTGGTTTGTGCCGCAAAAATTTTCGTTTGTGCTTCTTTCGTTTTCGATTTACAGCATTTCCTTTCGTTTGCTTCGTGTGAAGTTGGCCCCCCCGTGGAAAGCACAAGCGACAAAAACTAGTGGAATCGTTTGTACTTCGTTTGTGCTGGTTTGTGCCGCAAAAATTTTCGTTTGTGCTTCTTTCGTTTTCGATTTATAGCATTTCCTTTCGTTTGCTTCGTGTGAAGTTGGCCCCCCCGTGGAAAGCACAAACGACAAAAACTAGTGGAATCGTTTGTACTTCGTTTGTGCTGGTTTGTGCCGCAAAAATTTTCGTTTGTGCTTCTTTCGTTTTCGATTTATAGCATTTCCTTTCATTTGCTTCGTGTGAAGTTGGCCCCCCGTGGAAAGCACAAGCGACAAAAACTAGTGGAATCGTTTGTAATTCGTTTGTGCTGGTTTGTGCCGCAAAAATTTTCGTTTGTGCTTCTTTCGTTTTCGATTTATAGCATTTCCTTTCGTTTGCTTCGTGTGAAGTTGGCCCCCCCGTGGAAAGCACAAACGACAAAAACTAGTGGAATCGTTTGTACTTCGTTTGTGCTGGTTTGTGCCGCAAAAATTTTCGTTTGTGCTTCTTTCGTTTTCGATTTATGGCATTTCCTTTCATTTGCTTCGTGTGAAGTTGGCCCCCCCGTGGAAAGCACAAACAACAAAAACAAGTGGAATCGTTTGTACTTCGTTTGTGCTGGTTTGTGCTGCAAAAATTTTCGTTTGTGCTCTTTCGTTTTCGATTTATAGCATTTTCTTTTCCGGGGGGGGCTAACTTCACGCTCAGCCATTGTTTACATAAGAGAAATTACATCAATATCCAAAAAACGTTTATGCCTTTCGTTTGTGCTTCGTTTGTGCTGGTTTGTGCAGCAAAAAGTTTTCTTCGGACCCTTTTCAAATTTGAATTATAAAGCTTTCATTTGTTTGGCGGAAAACCGGGTTTGTTGACATACAAGAAATTAAAGGAATTTCGAAAAAACGTTTATGCCATTCGTTTGTGTTTCGTTTGTGCTGGTTTGTGCCGCAAAAATTTTCGTTTGTGCTCTTTTCGTTTTCGATTTATAGACGTTTCTTTTCCCGGGGGGGCTAACTTCACGATCAGCTGTTGTTTACATAAGAGAAATTACATCAATATCCAAAAAACGTTTATGCCATTCGTTTGTGCTTCGTTTGTGCTGGTTTGTGCAGCAAAAAGTTTTCTTCGGACCCTTTTCAAATTTGAATTATAAAGCTTTCATTTGTTTGGCGGGAAAACCGGGTTTGTTGACATACAAGAAATTAAAGGAATTTCGGAAAAACGTTTATGCCATTCGTTTGTGCTTCGTTTGTGCTGGTTTGTGCCGCAAAAATTTTCGTTTGTGCTTCTTTCGTTTTCGATTTACAGCATTTCCTTTCGTTTGCTTCGTGTGAAGTTGGCCCCCCCGTGGAAAGCACAAGCGACAAAAACTAGTGGAATCGTTTGTACTTCGTTTGTGCTGGTTTGTGCCGCAAAAATTTTCGTTTGTGCTTCTTTCGTTTTCGATTTATAGCATTTCCTTTCGTTTGCTTCGTGTGAAGTTGGCCCCCCGTGGAAAGCACAAACGACAAAAACTAGTGGAATCGTTTGTACTTCGTTTGTGCTGGTTTGTGCCGCAAAAATTTTCGTTTGTGCTTCTTTCGTTTTCGATTTATAGCATTTCCTTTCATTTGCTTCGTGTGAAGTTGCCCCCCCCCCCGTGGAAAGCACAAGCGACAAAAACTAGTGGAATCGTTTGTACTTCGTTTGTGCTGGTTTGTGCCCCCAAAATTTTCGTTTGTGCTTCTTTCGTTTTCGATTTATAGCATTTCCTTTCGTTTGCTTCGTGTGAAGTTGGCCCCCCCGTGGAAAGCACAAACGACAAAAACTAGTGGAATCGTTTGTACTTCGTTTGTGCTGGTTTGTGCCGCAAAAATTTTCGTTTGTGCTTCTTTCGTTTTCGATTTATAGCATTTCCTTTCATTTGCTTCGTGTGAAGTTGGCCCCCCCGTGGAAAGCACAAACTACAAAAACTAGTGGAATCGTTTGTACTTCGTTTGTGCTGGTTTGTGCCGCAAAAATTTTCGTTTGTGCTTCTTTCGCTTTCGATTTATAGCATTTCCTTTCATTTGCTTCGTGTGAAGTTGGCCCCCCCGTGGAAAGCACAAACGACAAAAACTAGTGGAATCGTTTGTACTTCGTTTGTGCTGGTTTGTGACTCAAAAAGTTTTCTTCAGACCCTTTTCGAATTTGAACTATAAATCTTTTATTTGTTTGGCGCGAAAACAGGGTTTGTTTACATACAAGAAATTAAATGAATTTCGAAAAACCGTTAATGCCATTCGTTTGTATTTCATTTGTACTTGTTTGTTCCGGGAAAAAAAAATTTCGGACCCTTTGCATATGCAAAGTATAAAGCTTTCATTTGTCTCCGGGACAAGTGTTTTTTTTTTTTTTTACATAACAGAAATTAAATGAATTTTAAAAAACTGTTTATGCCATTCGTTTGTGCTTCGTTTGTACTAGTTTGTTCCGGAAAAAATTTCTTCGGATCCTTTTCATATCCAAAGTATAAAGCTTTTATTTGTCTGGGGGACAAGTGGGTTTTATTTACATAGCAGAAATTAATTGAATTTCAAAAAACCGTTTATGTCATTCGTTTGTACTTCGTTTGTACTAGTTTGTTCCGGAAAAAAATTTCTTCGGACCCTTTTCATATCCAAAATATAAAGCTTTCATTTTTCTGGGGGACAAATTGGTTTTGTTCACATAATAGGAATTAAATGAATTTTGAAAAAACGTTTGAAATAACCAGATCTAAATCTGTCGTTACTATTCCTAGCATTATTCAATTGATTCAATTCATAGAAGCTTAAAAAATTTAGAAGTAACATTTCAGTATTAGTCTAATTAACCTCATTTGACATGACAAAAGGCAAAGTAATACCATGTAAATTAAAGTCACCCATAGTAACAATGTCGTAATTGAAAAAATTAAAATTAGCTTCGAACAAATTGATGAATTCATCATACGTATCAAAACTGGAAGAAGGGCTTATATATACCACACAGAGAAACAAATATTTACCAAAAGCACGATCAATTTTTAACCATACCGATTCCGTTTGATTTTCACCCATGGATAACTCATTGAACACAATGTTAGAATTGAGTACAATAAACAAGCCCCCGGCACGAAGGTCTCGAATATCCATATTAGTCCAATCTCCACGTATAATTGTATATCTGTCATCAAAACATTCCGCACTACTAATATTTTCACAGAGCCAGGTCTCAGTTAAACATATTACATCATAGTTTTGAGTTTATACCGATAAGAATAGTTTGTTTGTTTTTGTCCGTAGACCCCTAACATTCTGATAATAAATTTTCATGTCACGATTTACAACACATCCACCAGTGATCAAAGACTCATCAGGTAGTCACTTCCCTGCTTCATTCTCATGGCCACGCATTTCACCCTCTTGAAGAATCTGCTTATCATTAAGTTTACCAACTAATTTGGTAATGAAACATCCATCGGGCCAAACATCACTTTCAACAACTTTGTCATGTCCTGTTCCTGGACCTCAACATGAAAAGGAAAGTAGGTATTACATTTAGTAACTAATGGCGTACAAATGAAATTATCAATAAGACCGTTCTTTAAATCAATTTCAATATCATCGGCTCTCGCATTTGAACTCAGTCTCAAGAGAAATATTACTCCCATTCTGGGACGTTTCTCAACCGCCACTAATGTGGAAACTTTACATGAACCGTTTACAACTGTCTTTGATTTCGGTGTAGCAATGTATCCCTTATCGCCTTTTTAAAACCAGATCCCATAGTATTTATAAACATATCTCTGTGTATGTGCAGTTGAGCAATACTAGCTCCATCTTGTAAATTTGGCCACTGTTCAGCATTTCCATTGCTCTATTCAGCAACATCATTGACAGTTTCCCTCATGTTTTCCCTGATACTATTTCTTCGATTTAATTCCGAACGTAGTTTAATCACATTCAAATCCATCCAACAGTGTTCCCGATCAACGAAGTGAACATTTACCTCTGTCTATGATACCATTTATACCATTACTGCCTGAATATACTTTTTATTCGATGCTGACCACTCTCCTAAGGAGGTCAGTGTCATTATCTTGCACTTTTCTATTCAAAAGTTCCACTAAAGCTAATTAATTTTATCCGAAAAGTGTGTGTTGTCATCAGAACTTACTTCCGCTCTGTAGGTTTATTCCTATCATTCAATGCTTGTTCAAAAATCTTCAGCACGTTTTCTCTATTGAGATCGAAACTGACCCTATGTTTAAAGGCCGATTTTCTATCAGAAACAGAAATGAACAAGTTATTCAAGTTGCACACTCCAAAAATGTTTTGCGTAACACTGGCTCAACTTCTTCTGAAGTCGAACCACTATAGTCCGCCATGACAAAATTAAGAACAATTCGTTAAATTCTTCTTAACTACTTGTCAGTATCTAAAAAATAGTTTACTCACAGTATAAGCCACATTAAAAACACAATATTAAGAATAAAAACTCTTTAAAATTTTAAAACTGTAAAAAATTTATCTCTTTCTAGCCTTCTTCCTCCCTTTCGTGTTTTAAATTTTTCTTCCTCAAACCCTTCCTCGTTTTCTAGGTTTAATGTATTCACAGATGGTCAAAAATGGATAATAATGTAGGTTTATCAATATGCATTTTCGAAAATGATCGACTGATCGAATCATTATCCTTTAAACTTAGAACTGGAAACACAGTTTTTCAAGCCGAACTTGAGGCCATCAACCAGGCCATCCTCTGGGCCGGCAAAAACAATTTAAAAATCAACATCTTTTCGGACAGTCAGTCATCTATTTCGGCTTTTAAATCTATCAAGAATAAAACGAAATTTCTATCTTAAATTAAAACTAATGCTCACCCCTACAAATCATTTATTAACTTATCCTGGATCAAGGCCAATTCTAACATTCAGGGCAACGAAGTCGCCGATGAACTGGCCAAACAAGCTACGATCTCCGGCACCCCACTCCTTATACCTTTTCCCTACTCCTTTTTCATTAATAATTATAAATCTTTCCTTCTTAAAAATTGGCAATCTCTTCTTAATGATTATATTTCCCCCCGGACTCCTGACCCTGCCAGAATTCTAAGCTATTTACCCAAAGTCAACCTCAATTTTCAAATTTATAACAAATTCTTAATCTATTTTTTAACGGGTCATGGTCCTTTTCTTGACTATCTTCATTTTTTCAAACATAAACGTTCTTCAAATTGTCTTTGTAATTCATATGGTGACGTAGATCATTATGTTTTTAATTGCCCCCATACCTCAAAATTTCACTTAACCCGTCCTCCAGATAATCTTCGTGCGACATGGTTCTCTGGTGTCAGAACCAATAAAATTATTTTAAATAGGTTGAAAAACTGTGTTTTAATTGCGAGAGAACTCTCCCATCAGGTTCCTTAGCAAGCTTGGTGCCAACTACTTTCAATTTTCTTCGGTCAATGTTGTCTACCCCCTGTTCCAGGCGTTTGTCTCTTATTGTTCCTGTACTTACACTTTTTGGTGTCCATCTTTTGTATATTTTGTTTCCTGTTTATATTCCTCTGTTGTATATATCTGTTTTCCCTGTGTTCCTCGGCTGTTCATATATTTGAAAGTCTTACCATGTACATGTATTGCTATATTGCATTTAACTTTGTCTTATCCGATTACCTCAACTGATTGCATGTAACCTTTGTTCAGCCATGTTCTTTTTGCTTTCTTTTTGATGGTTTTTACTGTATTGTCCCTTTTCCCGAGGTTGCTCGGATTCTTTTGGCCATACGTTTTTACATAAATTTAATTTCATTTTAAGAAAATAACTTAATTTTTACCTCAAAATTCAAAATTTGTTAAAATCTACGTTTCTTTGCCCCCCCCCCTTCCCACTGTATTTTATGTAAAACATGTAAAACTGTATTACTGTCTGTATATATATATATATATATATAAATATTTACCATGTAACCACTTTATTGAATTTTAAATAAATGCAGACTAAAACTTGGTGGCTGACCGTGGAGGTCGGTTTCGACTAACCTCTCCCGGCCACACATTAAACTGCCGTAAGCCCTAGGGTTGGCCGTGTGGTCTGGGCCTTCCACATAACCGACCGATCTTCACATTGTCACAATTTTGAGTAACCTTTCAGAAGCTTTGGGATAGTTTGTGTTTCGTTTTCATTCCAACATCTTTGACCTTCTTAGATTCAAAATAAAAAGCTTGCTGCTGTTTAAAATTTTTTACATTGCCAGGTCATTATACTAGCTTTTCAAAAGTTATAGCTTCTATCTTAACACCAGCCTCTATCTCAACACCAGCAACAATTAGATTCCGAATAATATATTGTTCCAAAAGTTCATGGAGTGAAGTCAAGAATTTGTAAACATTTAATCTAACAAGCTGAACGCGGATGTTGAATTTGGACCCACTCGTGAATAACATTACATTTGCGATAAAATAATATTAATAACTTTTCAACACATTTTAATACTTTTTCTAATTTCAGCATTCAATATTAGTGCATGTGGAATCAGTTCAGCTTTCGTCACCCCTAGTGCAAACGAATCGACTTGTTCTGAGCCAGGTTTGCTCTACATAAAAATTAACAGAAGGAAGAAATATTTCCTAACTCACAGAAGGGATGTCAATATCGACTAGCTTGACACCTAGATTTGTGACCTTGACCGTTTAAAGGCGGAAAAGTCCTCCTCCTTACCTCCTTTATGAGCGCCCATTGCAAGGGCTTATTGTGCAGCTTGTTTTTACGAAAGTTGGTTCAGACTGCTTTCGCTGGCTACATGAAAGGTGGTGGAAAATGTCAAGCTCAATAAATATGAAACGAATATATCTGAAATGAATAAAAGGAAAATCGTTGAGGTGCAAGCCGGTACAAACCGGTAGAAACGAAATACAAAAGAATGGCATAAAGACCTTTCTAAAACTCGTGAAATTTATTTTATGTCAACAAAGCCCGTTTTCGCGCCACACAAATGAAAGCTTTATAGTTCAAATTTGAAAAGGGTCCGAAGAAATCTTTTTGCTGCACAAACCAGCACAAACGAAAGGCATAAACGTTTTTTGGATATTGATGTAATTTCTCTTATGTAAACAATGGCTGAGCGTGAAGTTAGCCCCCCCGGAAAAGAAAATGCTATAAATCGAAAACGAAAGAAGCACAAACGAAAATTTTTGCGGCACAAACCAGCACAAACGAAGTACAAACGATTCCACTAGTTTTTGTCGTTTGTGCTTTCCACGGGGGGGCCAACTTCACACGAAGCAAACGAAAGGAAATGCTATAAATCGAAAACGAAAGAAGCACAAACGAAAATTTTTGCGGCACAAACCAGCACAAACGAAGTACAAACGATTCCACTAGTTTTTGTCGTTTGTGCTTTCCACGGGGGGGCCAACTTCACACGAAGCAAATGAAAGGAAATGCTATAAATCGAAAACGAAAGAAGCACAAACGAAAATTTTTGCGGCACAAACCAGTACAAACGATGTACAAACGATTCCACTAGTTTTTATCGATTGTGCTTTCCACGGGGGGGGGGGGCAACTTCACACGAAGTAAACGAAAGGAAATGCTATAAATCGAAAACGAAAGATGCACAAACGAAAATTTTTGCGGCACAAACCAGCACAAACGAAGTACAAACGATTCCACTAGTTTTTGTCGTTTGTGATTTTCACGGGGGGGGGGCAACTTCACACGAAGCAAATGAAAGGAAATGCTATAAATCGAAAACGAAAGAAGCACAAACGAAAATTTTTGCGGCACAAACCAGCACAAACGAAGCACAAACGAATGGCATAAACGTTTTTCCGAAATTCCTTTAATTTCTTGTATGTCAACAAACCCGGTTTTCCCGCCAAACAAATGAAAGCTTTATAATTCAAATTTGAAAAGGGTCCGAAGAAAACTTTTTGCTGCACAAACCAGCACAAACGAAGCACAAACGAATGGCATAAACGTTTTTTGGATATTGATGTAATTTCTCTTATGTAAACAACAGCTGATCGTGAAGTTGGCCCCCCCGGGAAAAGAAACGTCTATAAATCGAAAACGAAAAGAGCACAAACGAAAATTTTTGCGGCACAAACCAGCACAAACAAAGCACAAACGAATGGCATAAACGTTTTTTCGAAATTCCATTAATTTCTTGTATGTCAACAAACCCGGTTTTCCCGCCAAACAAATGAAAGCTTTATAATTCAAATTTGAAAAGGGTCCGAAGAAAACTTTTTGCTGCACAAACCAGCACAAACGAAGCACAAACGAATGGCATAAACGTTTTTTGGATATTGATGTAATTTCTCTTATGTAAACAACAGCTGATCGTGAAGTTGGCCCCCCCGGGAAAAGAAACGTCTATAAATCGAAAACGAAAAGAGCACAAACGAAAATTTTTGCGGCACAAACCAGCACAAACGAAGCACAAACGAATGGCATAAACGTTTTTTCGAAATTCCTTTAATTTCTTGTATGTCAACAAACCCGGTTTTCCCGCCAAACAAATGAAAGCTTTATAATTCAAATTTGAAAAGGGTCCGAAGAAAACATTTTGCTGCACAAACCAGCACAAACGAAGCACAAACGAATTTCATAAACGTTTTTTGGATATTGATGTAATTTCTCTTATGTAAACAACAGCTGATCGTGAAGTTGGCCCCCCCGGGAAAAGAAACGTCTATAAATCGAAAACGAAAAGAGCACAAACGAAAATTTTTGCTGCACAAACCAGCACAAACGAAGCACAAACGAATGGCATAAACGTTTTTTGGATATTGATGTAATTTCTCTTATGTAAACAACAGCTGATCGTGAAGTTAGCCCCCCCGGGAAAAGAAACGTCTATAAATCGAAAACGAAAAGAGCACAAACGAAAATTTTTGCGGCACAAACCAGCAAAAACAAAGCACAAACGAATGGCATAAACGTTTTTTCGAAATTCCATTAATTTCTTGTATGTCAACAAACCCGGTTTTCCCGCCAAACAAATGAAAGCTTTATAATTCAAATTTGAAAAGGGTCCGAAGAAAACTTTTTGCTGCACAAACCAGCACAAACGAATGGCATAAACGTTTTTTGGATATTGATGTAATTTCTCTTATGTAAACAACAGCTGATCGTGAAGTTGGCCCCCCCGGGAAAAGAAACGTCTATAAATCGAAAACGAAAAGAGCACAAACGAAAATTTTTGCGGCACAAACCAGCACAAACGAAGCACAAACGAATGGCATAAACGTTTTTTCGAAATTCCTTTAATTTCTTGTATGTCAACAAACCCGGTTTTCCCGCCAAACAAATGAAAGCTTTATAATTCAAATTTGAAAAGGGTCCGAAGAAAACTTTTTGCTGCACAAACCAGCACAAACGAAGCACAAACGAATGGCATAAACGTTTTTTGGATATTGATGTAATTTCTCTTATGTAAACAACAGCTGATCGTGAAGTTAGCCCCCCCCGGGAAAAGAAACGTCTATAAATCGAAAACGAAAAGAGCACAAACGAAAATTTTTGCGGCACAAACCAGCACAAACGAAGCACAAACGTTTTTTCGAAATTCCTTTAATTTCTTGTATGTCAACAAACCCGGTTTTCCCGCCAAACAAATGAAAGCTTTATAATTCAAATTTGAAAACGGTCCGAAGAAAACTTTTTGCTGCACAAACCAGCACAAACGAAAGGCATAAACGTTTTTTGGATATTGATGTAATTTCTCTTATGTAAACAATGGCTGAGCGTGAAGTTAGCCCCCCCGGAAAAGAAAATGCTATAAATCGAAAACGAAAGAAGCACAAACGAAAATTTTTGCAGCACAAACCAGCACAAACGATTCCACTAGTTTTTGTCGTTTGTGCTTTCCACGGGGGGGCCAACTTCACGGAGCCCTCTCCTGGATGACTACAACTGACATCACGCAGTACGACATGCTTCACCGGCTATTAAAATGCTCCAGACTGGGTTTCGGTTGGGGACGTGGCGGGGGTTTTCCGGGTGACCCCCCTCCTCATCGAAATTAGACAGAGTTTCTCACCAGGGAAGGCAGTCTGTGGCGGGACTCTTGCGCCACTCATTTCTACGAAAGGCATCCCCGATTATTCTTTCGGGCCTAACGGTATAGCGCGGGATCAGCAAGTTCCAGGTTCTGAGTTCGAACCTATCCCCCATCGAGAGAGATCTGAGGCCCCCGCAGTGCTACACACACTCATTTTTAAAATGTGATGCTCATACCATCTATTCAAATTTACTTTGTAACAATACATATTTCAAGGTTGATAGTAATCTTGATGTTGAATGCAGCCAATTTTAGCACCCCTCCTGGAAAACATCCTGCATAAGCCTATGCACACAAGGCTATACACCTCCGTATTTTTACCATGACTCAGATAGTTAGTGAGTTGGGCTTTGCAGCTCTTAGAAATAATAGTTAATGCCGTTGTTTACAACTTTAAGAAAGCGCTTGTGATGAGGTTTCTCAGCGTAGAAGGCATTGTTTTTTATGGTGATACTTTACTCTTAAGATCATGAAAATATCATTTTTATTCTTATTGTCTAGTTGCAAAATCTGGTCCTTTCCTAACATTTTGGTTCCATTAGTATTTTTGAATGTTAATTATTTCCGGCGATATTAAGAAAATGCATCACATCTGTGGTGCACTAAATTAATTAACATACTAATTATAATTAATTGTACTTAAATTAAATTAATTAATTGGGATTATTGAGCAAGTGACCGCTAATCGTAAATTTCTGTACATTGCCGAAGTGATAAAACACCATAATTGATTTTCTATGTTTCTTATATAGTAGTGATCAGTACATGTGGTCGCAATAACCCACCATATTATTTTATTATGTTGTCCGGTGTTTTTTTCTGAAAAGCAATTTGATTAATAACATAAAATTGATTTCACTTATCCAATAAATAGACTTTAAATTGTCAAACGAAACTTAATTTAATAATTATGAATCATTATATTTAATATTAATTTTTAGTATATCCTAATTTCGACTCAATAATTATCTTAACAATTTACTATTCTGTGCAACATTATAGTTCCTTTGACTTAACTGATTCGGTAGTGATACAGTTCCCTTTTCTTATCGACTTCTCTTTGGGCTATTATACATTTTCCTCATATTAGGATATGAAAACATTATCTTTTCGCTTTCTGGAGTACCGTAGGTCATCTTTGGATATCCGTACATTTATCTTACTTATATCATAGCAAAAATATGGAGTGTTAGGAGCACATTTTAAGTGCTACTACAACAGCAAATATATCGAATCTTGGGAGCACATTTTTAAGTGCTATGATCACAGCAAAATATTATGTGTTAGGAGCACATTTTTCGTGCTTACCACAGCAAATATATCGAATGTAAGGAGTACATTTTTAAGTTCTACTACAACAGCAAATATATCGAATCTTGGGAGCACATATTTAAGTGCTATGACCACAGCAAAATATTAAGTGTTGGGAGCACATATTTCGTGCTTACCACAGCAAATATATCGAATGTAAGGAGTACATTTTTAAGTGCTACTACAACAGCAAATATATCGAATCTTGGGAGCACATTTTTAAGTGCTATTAACACAGCAAAATATTAAGTGTTAGGAGCACATTTCTCGTGCTTACCACAGCAAATATATCGAATGTCAGAAGCACATTTTTAAGTGCTACTACAACATCAAATATATCGAATCTTGGGAGCACGTTTTTAAGTGCTATTAACACAGCAAAATATTAAGTGTTAGGAGCACATTTTTCGTGCTTACCACACCAAATATTTCGAATGTAAGGAGTACATTTTTAAGTGCTACTACAACAGCAAATGTATCGAATCTTGGGAGCACATTTTTAAGTGCTATTTCCACAGCAAAATATTAAGCCTGATTAATCTTACTTGATGCACAGGAGTGACTTTGATTTCTCTCCTTGGCTCTCATAGGTTCCACCGTATCTGTTTGCAATTTGCCCCAGACATCAGGGCGTGGTCTACATTGGCTTTCATTGGTTATTTTGTGTTGCCTACGGGCTCGCTTGCGTACATCGTAGTACCTCTCATGCTGTCCTGCTTCATTTATTACTTGTAAATAAATTGTCCATGCTTCATTTATTACTCGTAAATAAATTGTTTAAATTGCCCGCCAATTATAAAGTTAGGCGTTGCCATCTCTGGAGTATGACGCATCTTTTATGCAACTGTATCACTGCAACATCAATAATACAATACCAATAATAAATGTATACTTGGACCGCAGTTTTCTTAAGACCCTAATTCTTGAATTCACGTGCATGATATTTCAAGAACTGGCTGATGAATTATTATAAAATTTTGTATGCTTAGTAATTACACCATTATCCAATAATTATACTATATTTATTTATATGTGTAACATAAAATAAAAATTTGAAAAGCAAAAATTTTTTGAAATTAGGAAAAATAAATTAATTTGTACCATTAAAAATTAAAATAATTAAGTAATCCTAGTATGCAAGTATATTATGAATGGTGTTATTAACGAAACCCCCAAACTAGCTTGATTATAAAGCTTGAGCTTGATTTAGCTATGAAATTTAAGATATCATGAACAGAAAAACATATTATGATTTCATCGCCAAAAACATATGTAAATTATAATTATTAGTCATATAATATTTCTCAGCTTTCAATTAGTTTTTACCTTTATATTAAAGAACAATATTATTTTTTTCTACGCTAAAAATTTCATTCCAATATCTTCAATATATTTTATTTGAAAAAATAAAAGTTTAAACTTCTGTTGATTTTTTCGACATTGTCGCATTTTAAGCGTACAGTATACTACCTTTAAAAGAAAACAAATTACATTTCTTAACTTTCCTTTTCCAGTAAATAATTTGTTAATAAGAAACTGTTTGCACTCCATTCAACAAAAACTTATGCATTAAATATAAAATAGTTAAACCGAAGTCGTATTGTTAGCAATGTTATCCATGGAAATGAGGGATAACAATTTTCTTGCATGTGGCAAGAAAAATATTTCGTATTTTTTGTTTTTTTTCTGTTTTTCCTGAATACCAATTTTCTCACTACAAATGTTACTTTCTGTGAGAAATTTACCACCTTCTGGCATCACGGCTATTTGTGGCAGCTTTTAGAATTTTTTTCGCAGTTTGTTGAATGTTCACACTGCGTGCATGTTGATTTTAAATGCCATTGTACAAGCATAAGATTTTTTTTGCGTTGTAAAATATCTTGTTTAGAGAAAGTCTATCGCAAAATAATATTTTGGTGAAAGCGAAGTTAAAGAAAGCATTTTAAATTTAAAGAAACTATAGTGACGGATTAACGATTTTTGAGGAATAGCTGAAACTTTATTTGAAGTATCTTTTAACGTCATTATGCTTTCTAATGTTAAAGATAAAATTTGGGCAATAAGTATATAATAATATAGTTCAATAATGTTATTAAAAGACTAAGATTAAATTAAGATATTTACTTTCCCTACAATACATGGTAATGCATAGGGAAAATATTGGAATCGTATAGAAAATCGTAACTCAAGTCTTCGACTGATCTACATGGTTCATGCCTTTTAGAATACGAAAAACTATTTTTAACTCAACGTCTGTGCGTGTGTGTATCTGTGTGCCTGTATGTATATGTGGGTCTGTATATGTGTGTGTGTGTGTGCCTGTATATATGTGTGGATCTGTATGTGTGCGTGTGTGCTTGAATGTGTTTATGTGCCTGTTTGTGTGTCTGTATGTCAGCATGTGTGTGTGTGTGCCTGTCTGTGTATATGTGTGTGTGCCTGTCTGTGTATATGTGTGTGTGTCTGTGCAATGTATTTATTCACCTTAGCTTAAAAACTATTGGACACAATTTTTCAAAATTTGGTAGGTAAGTCAGATTTAGATTACCTTGGTGCTGATTAGGTTTTGCTATAATTCTGAAAACAGAACTAACCCTTTTTTGAGATGGCTCGCCGAAATCGTTAGAATTTGAAATTAAGAACTGAAACATACTTTAATATATTAAAGAAGTGATTGTTTAGCATGTAATTTTTGACGATGAACACAAAAAGATCAATTCCATGACTATATAAAATGAATCGGTCTCGAGCTATGCAAGTTTTTTTTAAATTTCCATGAGTTGGTAATTTTGTAAAACTCTTTAAGTTGTCAAATGACGACGTATTCAAACTGTAAATTGGATATAAATTTAGATGGGTATCCGTGTCGTTTTATGCAATTAAACTTTTTTAATGGAAAATGAAAGAAAGAAAGAGAAAATGAATTTGAATCCGTAGGGAAAGTTAAGAGCGGCCTATATCAGATTTTTACTTTTCCTGCAATACATGGTAATGTTTAGGGAAAGTATTGGAATTATGCCGAAAATCGCAACTCGAGTTTTCGACGGATCTACACGTTTCGAGACCTCTAGAATACGAGAAAAATATTTTTAGCGTGACGTCTGTGTGTCTGTCTGTGCAAATTTTGTATCCACTTTAACTAAAAAAGTAATTGACCGAATTTCATAAAATTTGGTACATAAGTCACTTGTGGGCGAATCTGGTGCTGATTAGTTTTGGGTACGATTCGGGATAAAATAACCTGCCTTTTTTTGCGAAATGGCCCCTAAAAGCTTATATCCACTCTAGCTGAAAAACTAATGGACCGAATTCCACAAAATTTGGTAGATAAATCACTTGTAGGACACTCTGGTGCTGATTAGCTTTTGGCATGATTCGGAAGAAACTAACCTGCCTTTTTTTGCAAAATGGCCTGCAAAAATCGCCAAAATCTAAAATAACAAACTACGTATGCTCAAATATATTCACAAAATGTTTGTTTAATACGTAATTTTTAATGAAGGAAAAATAAGACCAACCCCATTACACTAGGACTAGCCGTTCTCGAGATATTTTAGTTTTTAGTTTTTTCGTATTTTCTTTACGCCACCTTTGAAAATAAGTCCAGTTATCAAATGAGAACGAAAATTGAATTAAAAGTGAATTAAATGTAATTAAAATAAAGAGAACGTGAATATAAGTCTGCAGGGAAAGTCATGTGCTGCCCACATCAGATTTTTACTTTTCCTGCCAAACAATAATGCTTGAGTCCATACCAATATTTTTTCTGTGCATGCACAGAAAAAGTATTGGTATGGACTCAAAAATTGCAATTCGAGTTTTTGGCGGATTTATGTGGCTATGGCGCTGTAGAACACGAATCCACACTTTTTGTCGTGATGGCTGTGTATGTGTCCTTTCGTCTGTGTAATGTATGTATTTACTTCAGCACGAAAACTATCTGACAAAATCTCATAAAATTTGGTACTTTAATCACTTATTGCGTTATGAGGTTATTGATTGGAATTTGGTATAATTGATAAAATTGGAACTGGCTTTGTATTGTGGGAGCTGGGTCAGTACAAACAGCCCCTACTGACTCCACCACCCACAACTTCGTGATCGTAATTTCAAAAAGCCAAAGAGACATATATTTAACATATCTAGTCTCAAAAATTTATCAGCAAAAACACCAGGTTCAAGATTTAAAGGAGTTCCCAGTTTAGGAGAATTAATCCTAAATGAAGTACAGTGAGTAAAGTAAATATGCAGACACAAATAAACAGGCTCATTTTTCACACAAATTAAGAATTTATTTTAGATTTTCCAAAGAAATCAATATATGCATTTTTATCTTTCAAATAATAAAACATGACTTCAGAGCTTCACTTATATTAGACATATTCAAACTATTGCTCTGGTAAAAATCACATAGCAACCAATAATCTAATTATTACTAATCATATGATTTCAAATCATTTCTAACTTAACTATAAATATTTTAATATGAGCCTCTTATACTTATTAAATTTAGTTTCATCATGCCAGTGCCGCCTCGGAATCATTGATTCCGGAAAAAAAAAGAAATGTTACCTTGACTCTTAGTTTACAAACTTTGGAGTAACAGATTCGCATCAGGTAATCACGGTTTTGAGGCGGGATTTCAATAATGTTCTCAGGGAGAAGTACCGAGGAAAAATCCAAAATCTTTAAGTCAGATTATTGTGCATCGACTCGAACAACATCTACTCAACTCCTTCGAATCCGGAGTCGGTGTCGGATACGATTCCTGGAATGGAAAAAACAAATTTTAGAAAAGATGTACAGAATAATTAATGTGAGTATCCAGGATCTTCTTCAATCATCTCCAGAAATGCAGGGGCGGTTTCCTTTAGAACCAAAATGCCCATCTCCGCCAGTTAGCCATTTCGGCTAAAAGCCTTTGTCTGATTTAGACAAAACTTCCGATGCGACCTTTCAGTCCAAGTGTTCCAGCACGAAGAGAGAGAGCATGCGTCCTCTGAGCCCACGCAAAGTTCTCCTTCGCAAAAATTGCGCCTCTTCCTGATTGGACGGCGCGCTCTCCTCGGTAACAGCGAGCAAACGTCACGCATCCCGGCCAGACACTAAGTCCAGACAATCCAACGATTTCACGACGAAATGCGCTTTTTAATGTAATTTCAATGGAAACAAGTGTTAGTAAAAACACTGCACAGGCACGAACGGAGAGAAGGATGTTTCTCTCGCAGAAAAATAAGAAAGGCTCATGGCGCAGAATTGCGACATGACAGTATTAAAGATCCTAGAAAATTTACAAAAATTTAAATAAATGTATAAATTATATGTAATAAATGTATAAATTATATGCAAAAATTTAAATAAATGTAAAATGTATAGATACTTACAGTATCTTACATTTTTAAAAGTTTTTTATTTAGTATCGTCGAGTTTCAAATTCCGTGGCGAGGCATAGTCATGTTGTAAACCCAATGGGTCGGCCCGTCGCTCATGATGATTGATTGATTGGGCAGTTTCAGTGACAAAATGATGAATAAAATACCCAGGATTGCCAGTGCGACTCTAGGCGAAATCCGTGCTTCTAACGTGCAAGAGTGAACTTTATCGGGCTCCACTGTAAAGAAGAAATCATGTTTCACCTAGAATCTTGTTCTAGAAGAAATCTTGTTCTAGATTTGAACCACGCATCTCTGCCTGCCTAGTCGATGTTCTATCCATTGAGCTAGCTACTGAGATAATCTTGTATTCTACAGAGTGGAAGTGGACTCTACAAGATCGATTGTTCAAATTTCTAATCTAATTTACCACATCTGACAAAATTAATTTTGTATTATTTTCTGTTTAAGAGTTTTTGTTCTCTATTTTGCTGGGGGAAAATGTAACGGATAATACGGAATCTCGGATAATCTAGACTCTATTCTAATTCATTTACAAACAGTCCCCTATGCCGCCACTTCGGGTCCCAAATTCAATATCCATCACCGTGCATTGCAAACAAAATCTCACGCGAATGAAAGAAGCAAATGACACTTTTTCATTGGGAACTGCGAATGGAATTCAGAATGGGACTGTTATTGGAATGAGAAATGAAACGGCTTTTTTTCCTATCCAGAGAACGAATTTGTATTTATTTCATTAGAAGGAAAAAAAAAGTGATATGTCATTTCGGGTTGACACGAATGATTTTAAATGGGCTGTTGCAATTACGTAGTTGCCAACCTTTGATTTTTCCATTTTCTCCCTTCACTGGATAGAAACAATCAGGAATATTTGATAAGAATGATTTCAGAGCTATTTTGACATGGATAACAACTATGGTCGTGGTGGAAATTGGAGCATGACGAAAAATTTAAATGGTCAACTACTTCACTTATATTTCCGATGCTTATATTTCCGAACGTTATAGATCAAAATATAAACAATTTATACCTGTTTTGTCCGAAGTTGGGTAAACATTTAAATATTGAAATTCTTTATGCAAAAATTATTTCAATATTTTAATGTTTTGAACTATTTTGCTTTCGAAAAGAAAAATGTTTTTATCTGAGCGAGTTTTCGCTTCAATTTGTTTACTTTCACTCGAAATATCTTTTAAAATTTTAAGAAATCGATAGAGACATAAAGCAACAAAACTGCTTAGTAAGAAATCCAGTTTTAAGAATAATAATTTGTTTTTACAAATCTTTAGAGTTTTTAATATGTTGTCTCGTCAGTTTGAAGAAGATTGAAATTTTACGTTTTTAAAGTTAGTAATGCTTATTATCAAAAACAAAAAGTTCTTGCTATAAACAGTAGTCTAGTAATTTGTAGCCCTTTGTAAGCCCTACAAAGATATATAATTGAATTTCAGATCGGATTCTTAGTTTTTGAAATATTGTGGTTATAATTTTGACATTTTAATATTTTGAATAATTTTGAGTATGGTTATAATTTCGATATTTTAATACTTTGAAATATTTTCTTTCAAGACAGTATTCAAGCAAAACCATTTGGTGAGAAGTACATTCACAATACTCCATTGCGGCGATTCTTGGGTCGAGTACTCACTTATTCATTGAATATTCATGGGATTCAATTTTATTCCAGTCTGTAAACATCATTCAATTATACTCCCCTGACTATCCATATCACTCAATTGCGCTGCTCTGACTGACCGCATAATTCAATTGTAATGCTTCTGATTGATTTTGTCATTTAACTGCACTTCCCTGACTGCCGACATCATTCAATTGCACTTCCCCTGACAGATCATATCATTTAATTGAACTCACTAGATTGAACCCATTTAATCCCATTCTTGCATTCTACAGCATATAAATGTTCAATAATGTTCTTTAAATGTATTTAATTGAATTTCTCTCATAAAAAGCATATCATTCACCCTGACTATCCATATCATTAAATTGTACTCCCCTGACTGTCCATATCACTAGATTGTACTCCCCTGACTGACCATATCATTCAAGTTTTCTCTTCTGACTGTCCATATCATTAAAGCGCACGGATTTGACTGATAATATTATTCAAATTTTCTCTTCAAATTGTCCATATCATTTAAGTGTACGACCCTGACTGACCATATAATTCTATTGTACTCCTTTTAACCATCCATATCATTGAATTGTATTCACTGTCCATATCATGGACAGTCAGTGGAGTACAATTCAATAACCATATTACCATTATCACCCTTTTAGGTGATACATTCGTTGTTACTTGCTTTTATAGTTCGTTACTGTATGTCTGGCGCAGCATATCCTTTTTGGATTTTATACCACAAAACCCGAATCAACCAACTGTCCATATCATTGAATTGTACTCCACTGACTGTCCACATCATTCAATCGTGCTCCTCTGACAGGCTATATCATTCAATTTTTCTCCTCTGGCTGTCCATATCTTTGAATTGTACTCACTTGACTATCCATATCATTCAATTGCACTCCTCTGACAGGCGATATAATTCAATTTTTCTGTCGACTGTCATATCATTGAATTGTACTTCCCTAACTGTCCATATCATTTAATCAAACTCACCAAATCGAACGTGCCATTTAATCAATTTCTTGCATTCAAGCACGTAAATTTTCAATAATTTTCTTTAAATGCATTTGATTTAGTTTTTCCATAAAAAGCTAAAAAACTGTATTTTCTGTATTATATTACTGTTCTGGCAAGATAATCTCATGTATATTTAAAGAAAAAAATTTTTTGATTCTCTGGAGTTACACATTTACAAAAATCTCATCCACTTGGCTAGCAAAAGGAAGGAAATGAAAATACTTTGCAAAAGGCATTGCCGTACCATTTTTCTCTTATCCATTTGCAACAATCGATTAAACATACTCAGAAATATGTTTATTTGAAAATATTTTGACAAAGCAAAGCAGATGACTTAAAAAGTTGAAAATACCAACAATAACTCTAAACATTGTTACGAATATTTTCACGATATACTGCCGAGGAAAAACGGCATATAATGGCAACCATTGTTATTTGAAGGCCCTGGTCGCTTGACTTTGGTGCCAAATTTGAGAACGTAGTGGTAAATTTGACTAAATATTCCCAATCAGGCAACTTTTGAAAACTTCTCGAACTTTGTAGATTGGTTAAGAATTCTTCAAGTTGCCTCGATTTTTCAAGAAATTTCCATAAAAGGCATATAAACGTGCCATTGTTCAATTTGACGGAGTTGGTGTAATACTAGTAAAACTGAATTGTGAATACCTCAGTGTCTTAAGAATATAACCTAACATATTTCGAATATTTCGGAAAATATCTGTCCTTAAATATGTACGTACGTTCGTAGGCATGCATGTGATGCGCGTTCACGATAACTCAAGAACGAATGCGCCCTATAAAGTTCATATTTGTAAAAGAAAAAAGATACATTTTGTAAAAATATTAGAACTAGATAAAATTTTTTGTACCTCGCAAGATTAAGCTATGATTTTAATATTTTCATATCATTATTTCCTACATAGAAAGAAATACTGATAATTTTCTAAAGTACGATGGTATTGTTAATTGGGTAAAATGTAATTTTTGAAACTGTGGTTGTAAATAGCGGAAGTATATGTTACCAAAAATTAGTTGATCCAATTCTTTGGTCTGACTTATTACCAACTTATAACAAACGGACTTATTATAAATGGACTTATTACAAAAGGAAATTTTATAAAAAGACTTGAACGAAATAAAAGAAATTTATTAGAAGAATTTTTTTCTCATATTTCTTAATATAGTATACGTGAACTTATTAAATGAGCATGGAATTACAAGTGAACTTAATAACAATTTAAAGAATGAATGTATGAAAACAAGTTAAGTGGGAGTGTTCCCTGATATATTTAATGCATCTTGTGAAGACCTTCCTTTTAGATATGCATCCAATTTTCTCACAATTCTCAAGTTATTTCTGAAGTTTTCTAAATCGAATTAGATTAGACGGACTCGAATTACATTGGTTCAAAATTCAATTAGTTGACGATATTACTTTATTCCGAGAATTTTGTATATTTGACACATATTCACAATCATAATATAATATGCCACTATTAAGGACAGGCAAAACAGCGTGATTTTCGTATATAATTATTTTACTCTTAATTTTAAGACGCTACATCCTCTTCAAGAATGTAAACTTGGACATTCTATACAAGTTAATTTGGTTTCAAATAAATTACGAATGCATTAAGAGTTCAACTCTTGTACAATTAAATCCCTCTCTTATTAACACTAATTCCTACCACTGAGTGCAACATTCCATGTTTATATGATTCCGTAGCTAATTAGAGAATATGCGAGCTTGTAGAGAGTCTACTAGACTCTCGAGAGTAATGTGTATTCATGAGTTTCCTGTCTGCTGAACTGTAAGAGCTCTGGATGACAGACTCATTTCGAGACCGTCAGATGGCGCTAACGTCACATGATTTGAAGAGGTCAAGATAATGTAATGCTTATTTACTGTTGGAATTAGAATAGGTTACTTGTACCGTATTTTGTTCCTATGTATGCTATCTACGAAGTGCATTTGGATTTACTTTGTAGATATGCACACTTCTAGTTAAAAAATGTATATATATATATATATATATATATATATATATATATATATATATATATATATATATAAACTTATTATTGAACCTACTAATAGGATAGTTACTGAAAATTATAAATATGTATAGTGATTTAAATATTAATTATAAATTTCTTAAATTTCCATATATAGTGCTAATAACTAAATTTCATAAAAATCTTATTAAATTTATAACAGTAACTACTGGTCATAATACTTACTCTACTACTGCGAGTAAATTACTTCTAAATTATTTAAATGTAATAAATGATAGTTTACGTTTTCCTAGCAATAACTACCTTATTCTAAATAATAGTAAAGAATTAAAGAATAAATTAACATCACTTGGTAAATTAATTGGATTTCAAACTTTTGATTTTAAAGATATTTTTAATAATATTAAGATCTCTGATCTTTATATAGTAATTTTAGCTCTATATAATGCTTATACTACTTATCATACTACTCATACTATATTTACCAAATTTCCTAAACTTCTTCACTTTGTTCTTTTCAATAATTATATATTTCAAGATAATAAATTATACTTACAAGTCTCAGAGGTTCCACAAGGTGGCTGTAGTAGCAGTATATTAGCTAATTTATACCTTTATCATTATGAAAAATCTTTTACTTCAACAGATTATAAAATATACAGATGTGCTGATGATCTGATTTGTTTGGTCTTTACAGACAATTGTGTCATAGATATAGATTTCTATCCGGATAATTTGGAACTAATTCCTAATGAAGCCACTATTTGTAATAACATTAAGTTTTTGGACTTAAAACTTATTATTGAACCTACTAATAGGATGGTTACTAATTTATATGATAAAAAAGATTATTTTAACTTTAACATTAATAAAATATTACCTTTTAATTCCTGTAACTCGATTCAATTGTTTAGAAATATTATACTTAATTAGCTTTTTAGAATTTATAGATTATCGGATAAAAAATTTCAGGTTATGCATATTAATAAACTTAAAATTACTAGCAAATTATATAAATATCCAGCTTATTTAGTACATAGTATAGTTAAAGAGTTTAGAATGGTAGATTATACTTGAATTTTCTCCTTAGTATCTTATTTTAGCTAGACATTCACTTTCTCTTAAATATGCATTACCATGTATTTACATGTTCTTACTGTTGTATATTAGCTTTTTTCGTCTATTCGCATTACTGTTATTTCTTTCTCACGATTGGAAACAGCAGTTCTCTTCTTTTTTATTTTTTGAGATTGGCAACATTGGTCTCTTTATTTAAGGCTCCAATGGATCAGACAGGCGTATGCAGTGTTTTTTTCAGGTATTCTTGTTTCCTATTATTTTTCAATCTTTATGCATGTTGTCCAAGTTATCAAAGTTTATACATATAATCAATCACTGATATCAGAAACATGCATTTTGTGTTCATTTTTATAAAATACTTGGATTTGATAAAGAGTTTTATCGAAATGAACAATTCATTATTAGGCCAAGGGCTTGTCCACGTGTAAAGCTTTCATGCTTGGATTTTATTTGATATTATTTTATCGATTCCTTTCCATTGTTGTTTTTTGTTTGTCTTCAGCTTGATGACTATAGATGTTTGCATTTTTATTTTCCACTTAATTAATGATTCTCTTTTGATACTTTTATTTGTAAGGCATTTTGTACTGTTGGGGTTATTTGAGTTGCTGCAAACTCAAGTCTTACTGACGGGCCATCAATTCCTGGAATACTCTTGAATACTACGTTGCCATCAATATTTGTTTATATTTGGCATCTGATAGAGGTCAAACAGTCGAACTGACTTCATGAAACTAAAGCCCGTTTGGCAAAATTTGGGTCCTTGCTTTTTGGAGATGGACAATTCTGGGCAATTGTATTTAATTTTGTTACGGTTTCGTGAAAACACTCCTTGCAGAAACGAATTGCTTGCAGAATTTCGAGACACTACATGATTCGAAGAAGAGCAGCGTGTCCATCAGGATTTGGGCGTCTTCCATAATTATACTTTTCATCAAGGGCTTGAGCATATTTAGACTGTTAGTGTCGGATAAAATTTATCTCCGTGTTTGTAAGGCTTGCTTGATGGTCCGAGGAACTAGCCGTTCTCGGTTGAACAGTTTCATTATGAACACTGTTCTGTAGATAAGGACGAATTTTTGCCGAACTTGTTAATTGTGGAATAGTGAAAATATGTAAAACCAGGTTTTGATTTCTCTGACGTTTTACCACACACACACACACACACACACACACACACACACACACACATATATATATATATATATAAATACAAGGTAACGGAAACCCTATTTTTAGAAATTTAAGTTGTTTGTTACAAACATATTATAAACGATCGAAACAGAATAAAATCGTTTTTTATTACATTACTTATATACAACAATGTATAAGGAAAGTATTGTGACGGGGTCGAAAAGTCGAATTCCAGTTTTCGACGAGAGAGTACGTTTCAAGCACCACTGATCACGAATCGAACATTTTTGAAGTGATGTCTGTGTGTGTGTGTGTGAAAGTATGTGTGTGTGTGTGTGTGTGTGTGTGTGTGTGTGTGTGTGTGTCAGTGAGCCTGTGGAGACGATAACTGACGAACGAATGGACCGATTCGAATGAACTTTGGTACAAAAATTACAATCCGTAAACACTGGAAGCCTATTGTTTTTATACGCAATCGAATGTTCAGAACCCTCCTAAATTTTCGAGTGAAATTTTGAAAAGTCATCAAAAACTCAAAACCTCTAATAAAGTTACGCAAATAGACATTTCTTATGTAATTTTTCATTAGAAAACGATTGCCATAAATTTTAGAACACTAACATGAACCGTTCTCGAGATATTGCATATTTTTCGAAAAAATTATAAAAAAATCATATAAAATAAAAAAATATTTCCTATTGCGAAACATGTTCACTTTTCATATGTAATACCATGCGATAAATTTGTGACATCATTCTCGTGGATCTAGCTCGTTCCATTCGTGAAAAAATATTTTGAGTAATACTTTAGTATTTGAACGCCAATAGTCATTTATCTGCTGTAAGAATAACTTATTTATCCGTCCATAACGCTTGGCGAGATTTTAGCGACGAATTTCGTGGGACATCGCTAACTTGGCGACTTTTTCAATGTTGCTAAATTAACGAAAAACTCGCCAAATGGATAAAAATGACGCTAAATCAATGAAAATGACACTCATTGAAGAAAGTTCAATATCTTGGAAAGAATATAAATATCTACTATAATAATAATCTATTTTTTTTTACTGTAAAAGTAGTAAATTCATTGTATTATATAAGGAAAGTCATGTACTGCTCACATCAGATTTTTTTATGGTTATTACACAGTCTGTTTTTGGTAATTGTCTTGCACCCCTTAACCCCACAAATTTAAGGTATTTAACTATTTTCATTGATATGTCAATTTAATGATAATGAAATATAACTATTTTTAATGATATTCCGAGACACCACACTTAATGAAAAGATTAAAAATAAAACAAGAAAGATCAATCATGCATAAAGCATTGATTATGACACACTTTCCAACTTCAATGCAATTTTATTTATACATCTCTAAAATGCGGTGCATTCCTCGGTAATCTTTTTAAAATTATCACAATACTACAATAATTTATTATATTTGAAAACTTTATCGAAAACAAATGAAATTTATTCAAATGACGTTATCGAAATATAACAAGCCTGGCTATAAAAGCAGCACTTCATTGATAAACATTTTTCCATTCATTTCATTCATGACAATACTATAATAATTTATTTTATTTAAAACATAAGACCATGGAGATACAAGTAATTAAACTCTATCCTTAAAACTTCATCGAAAAAATCTTCCTTCTCTCTGTAAAATCAATTGATATTTCATTCATATCAGCAATATTGCAGACTACATGATCTAAATAATTTTGCCTTAAAGAAATAGCAATTCTTGTACAACTCATTCAACATCTTTTGGTATTTATATTTTCCATAAGTGAAAAATAGGCTTCGTTGTAAAAATAATCAAAGTTGGATGATCCTTTAAACTGAAATATATTGTAATTGCGTTATTTCAGTGTGTAGATGCACAGAATTTAAGCAAAAATATAGAAGTTTTAGGACGGATACAACACTAAATATGAATTAGAAAGAACTTTAAAAATCACGATTTTGACACAAGATGGATGCCATATTTTATTTTGAAGTGGGTCACGTGATCTTTCATATAGTGGTCACGTGATCGCTTCATATAAAAGGTGTAATTATTATTTTAATTTTTATTTAAAAAACTACTGAATATATTTCGCTGATTTTTTTTATATATTTTATGTGATAATTGGAATACTTCCCAAAATTTTCGAAGTAATTTGTGAATTATAAATCCGCTTAAAAATGTTTGAAAAATTAGGTCCCATAGTGTTCAATGTATTTCATTTTTTCAACCTGGGTTCAATAAAAAACTAATTGGGTGATATTATTCATTTATAGTCCTATAGGGTCCTACAGACCGTCTGAACAACATACTAAAATTTCATTTTTATAAAGTCATTTTTACGGCAGTTATCGTGCTAACGGCAGACAGATAGAATGAACAAAGTCATAAACACTTTTCAACTCTGTTGTAAAGTGTTAAAAAATTATGTTGACTTTTAAGCGGTGTCATATAAAGCGTCGAAACGCATGGCAGAATTCATGGCGGAAATGTGTTATCATGTCTAGCTTAGCTCCATTTTTTAAACGCCCCCCTTTTGCAATATCGAATGGAAATATTTAATTTTCGCACTGCGTCATTGGGAGCAAACAAATTGTCACAGATATTAAAAGAAATGAAGATATAAATGACACTCCAAGAAGAAAAAATTAAACAACAGAAAAGTCGTTTCTAGTATTAAAATGTGACACAAAACTTACTTCATATGCCAGAAATCATTTTTTATAGGGCGAAAGAAAGTGCAATATTTTATGGGCGTTTTTTGACTTTTGAAAAACACTTTAAAACTATATTGCGTGTTTCACCGTGGAATAGCTTCGCATTTTTATGTTCGTGTCCGTATTATTTTGTAATTTCAGAGCGATTTGTTTTATTTGTATGCCGTCGGGCGTCAAGTAATTTAGGCATATAAATATAAGGAACATTCTTTTTTAGTAAGAGATATGAATATTAGATTTGATATTTAATTACTACGAAAACAGGGTAGCAAAAATTAAACAAGTTATAACGGAAGATGAAGGCAAATTAAAACTCTTTTTAAGGATATTTTTTCTCTAAATATGTTCCAGTAATTTAATTTTTAAATCTATATATATGAAATTAAAAGTCTGTTTGCTGGCTTGTTAGCCTGTTCCGTATAAAAATGCACAGTTCTTGACGGATTTATTTCAAATTTCATATGGTTATTTTCTATATCCCCGTTGAAGTTTCTAGGACCAGAGGTTGCTGAGATATTAATAAAAAATCTGATGTGGGCAACACATGACTTTCTTTATATAATGTAATGAATTTACTACTTTTACAGTAAAAAAATAGGTTTTTCTTATAGTAGATAATAGTATTTTTCCAAGACATTGAATTTTCGACAGTTAGTCGTCATTTTCATTGATTTAGCGTCATTTTTATCCATTTGGCGAGATTTTCGTTAATTTGGCAACATTTCAAAAAGTCGCCAAGTTGGCGACATTCCGCCAAATTCGTCGCCAAAATATCGCCAAGCGTTATGCACTAAGAGATAAGTTATTCTTACAGCAGATAAATGACTATTGGCGTTCAAATACAAAAGTATTACTCAGAGTATCTTTTTTCATGAATGGAACGAGCTAGATCCACGAGAATGATGTCACCCAATTTATCGCATGGTATTACATATGAAAAGTGAACATGTTTCTCAATTGGAAATATTTTATTTTTATTTTATATGAATTTTTGATATTTTTTCTTAAAAATGTACAATATCTCGAGAACGGTTTGTGTTAGCGTTCTAAAATTTATGTCAATCGTTTTCTAATGAAAAATTACATAAGAAATGTCTATTTACGTAACTTTATTAGTGGTTTTGATTTTTTGACGATTTTTTCAAAATTTCAAAATTTCATTCGAAAATTTAGGGGGGTTCTGAACATTCGATTCCGTATAAAAACAATAGGCTTCCAGTGTTTATGGATTGTGATTTTTGTACCAAATTTGGTTCAAATCGGTCCATTCGTTCGTCAGTTATCGTCTCCACAGATCCACTGACACACACACACACACATACTTTTACACACACACACACACACACACACACACACACACAGACATCACTTCAAAAATGTTTGATTCCTGATCAGGGATGCTTGAAACGTGCTCCTTCGTCGAAAACTCGAATTCGAATTTTCGACCCCGTCACAATACTTTCCTTATACATTATGTATATAAGGAAAGTAAAAAGAAAAAAACGCAAAATTAAATATTCCATAGAAATAGCATTATGCAGACAATTATTTTCCGAAGATATATTTGAATAAAATTTTATCTTGTGGCTAAGCAAATGGATTAAATAGAATGTGTTTATACGGCAGACGATTTTTATTTAATATATACGATTTAAATAATAGAAATAAATAACTTCTATATATAAAATGTATTATACTTTTTGCTGGGTTATGTCACTTACTGTCTTGGGATATAAGATTACAGGAATTATTGAAATTTCCAAAGTCATTTCTTTCATTTTGGCACATATTTTTAAAATTCATGCAATATTACGTTATGTAACTACGTATAACTACCTTGCAAGATCACTAAACTGTCAGATACAATAAAACAGCAATCTAATTCACAAAATAACAGATGCTATTCTTAACGTATCTCACAATTCAATTGATTGATTGATTAATAGTGAGAGTTTCATTGTGGGACAGTAAGGGGCTCAAAGGGGTCGTATATTAATTGGTTTTTATAAGGTGGATATATAATTATGTTTCGATAAAGATTCGTATAAGAATTAATAATATTAGTTGGGAGAAATGCGTGGCTTGCATATGTCCGAAAATATTAGGGGCGCAAGTACTGAAGAAAGGAAACTTTCGCAACTAACCCCATCTTTAGCGACAATTAGATGATTGTCATAGTAACAGGATTCACCGTTTTCAAATTATTCAACAAAAGGTAATATACATTATCAACATATGAAAAACATTTCTATAATTTAACTGTGAATTTTAGAAATCTATTTATTGGAACACAAGTCATCGGCTTTATTTAATAAAATATTAGTTTCAAATGATTAAAACCGTAATATATGCACTATATCGCTTAGCGGATGCCAAATATACATATATCTAATTGTTAAGTTAGAATTGCGCAAAATAAAAGTTAATTGTGTAATAACAATGCTAAAAACTCAAATATCTCGAGAACGGTTAGTCCTAGAGTAATGGAGTTGGTCTTATTCTTTTCTGCGTCAAACATTACGTATAAAACAAGCATTTCATGGATGCATTTCAGCATACGTAGTTTTTTATTTTAGATTTTGGCGATTTTTGAGGGCCATTTCGTAGGAAAAGACAAGTCGTTCTATTCTGAATCGTATCAAAATCTAATCAGCAGAGTATTCCACAAGTGACATATCTACCAAATTTTGTGAAATTTGGTCAATTAGTATTTTAGCTAGAGTGTATACATGAGATTTTTGCGGGACACTTCGCAAAAAAAGGTGGGCTCTTTTTTTCCCGAATCACACCAAAACTAATCAGCTCCAGGGTCACACCCTAAGTGACTTACCCATCAAATTTTATGAAATTTGGTCTATTAGTTTTTGAGTTAGAGTGGATACATACATTGCACAGACAGACACACAGACAGACACAGAGACAGACACAGCGACAGACACACAGACAGACACAGCGACAGACACACAGACAGACACACACACACAGACACACATACAGACACGCAGATAGACAGACACACAGACACACAGACAGACAATACAGACACACAGACACACACACAGACGTCACGCTAAAAGCAGTTTTTTCGTATTCTAGAGGTCCGAAAACGTGTATATCCGTCGAAATCTCGAGTTTCGAGTTTTGGTACGATTCCAACACTTTCCCTATACATTACCATGTATTGCAAGGAAAGTAAAAACGTAAAAATAAAAAAAAAATTCCGTCACATCTAGACGCATCTCATAAACGACTCTCTTTTCAGCAATATTGAAAGGCAATATTTCATTTTCGTTGTCCCGTACTGCACCATTCGCACAGCAAACAAATTGTCACAGATATTAAAGATATGGAGATATAAACGACACGTCAAGAAGAAGAATTAAACTGAAAAAAAAAATCCTTTTCTGTTATTATAATGTGACATAAAACATGCTTCAGACGCCAGAAATCAATTTTTATAAGCCCGAAGTGAAAATAGTGATATTTTATTGAGGTTATTTGACTTTTAAAAACGTCATAAAACGGTATTGCTTGTTTGACTGTCCAATAGTGTCAGATTTTATGTTTTAAACGTCTGCATTATTTCGCAATTTCGTTGTGATTTGTTTTACGCGTGTGACATGGAGCAACCGGGTAATTTAGATGCATTAATACTGAGAAAACACATTTTTCGGTAGGAGGTTTCAATACTTATTTCAAAATGCAATAAATGGAGAAATATAGGAGAGAAATATTATACAAACTGGGAGAAACAGCTGATATAAGTTTTGCAGATAAATTGTGCAAAGTAAGAAGTAAGATGAAGTTCAATAAAACAAAATTAAAATCCATAATAATAAAAGAAAATGTCTGTTACGTAGCAGAAAATCTAAGCCGCCCATATCAATGGAATTTGGCTTAGAGGTTGCTCGGCTTCCGAGAAAAAACATCTAATTGAAGTTTTTTTAAGTTCAAATTAGTTTTTTTTTATTATTAAAAGTTGAAACGTCATTTTGCGCGATTTTTGTAGAAATCTATTCCATAGCGATAAAAAATTTTATTTTCCATCGCAACACCACCGTAAAAAAATTTGATGTGGGCAACACATGACTTTCCTTATATAATGCAATGAATTTACTACTTTAACAGTAAAAACAATGGGTTATTCTTATAGTAGATATATTCCTTCCAAGATATTGAATTTTCGTCAATGAGTCGTCATTTCCATTGATTTAGCGTCATTTTTATCCATTTGGCGAGTTTTTCGTTAATTTAACAACATTTAAACAAGTCGCCAAGTTGGTGACATTCCACAAAATTCGTCGTCAATATTTCGCCAAGCGATATGGATGGAGAAATAAGTTATTCTTACAGCAGATAAATGACTATTGGCGTTTAAATATAAAATTATTACCCAAAGTATCTTTTTTCATGAAGGGAACGAGCTAGATCCACGAGAATGATGTCACCAAATTTATCGCATGATTGAAGTTTTTTTAAGTTCAAATTAGTTCAAACATGTTCACTTTTCACATGTTCACATGTGAAAAACGAACATGTTTCTCAATAGGTAATACTTTTTTTATTTTACATGATTTTTTGATAATTTTTTTGGAAAATGTGCAATACCTCGAGAACGGCTCATACTAGCGTTCTAAAATTTATGTCAATCATTTTCTAATGAAAAATTACATAATATATGTCTATTTGCACAACTTTATTAAAGGTTTTGATTTTTTAATGATTTTTTCAAAATTTCACTCGAAAATTTAGGAGGGTTCTGCACATTCGATTGCGTATAAAAATAATAGGCTTCCAGTATTCATGGACTGTGATTTTTGTACCAAATTTCGTTGGAATCGGTCCATTCATTCGCCAGTTATCGTCTCCACTGTTTCACTGACACACACATACACATACTTTTACACACACACACACACACACACACACACACACACACACACACATACACACACAGACATCACCTCAAAAACGTTCGATTCGTGATCAGGGGTGCTTGAAACGTGCTTTCCCGTCGAAAACTTGAATTTTAATTTTCGACCCCGCCACAATACTTTCCACTTTCCTTATACATTATTGTATACAAAGAAAGTAAAAATTAAAAAAATCTTCTTTCAAACAAACTTTGACGGGATTTCATACTATCATTAGACAAATGTTTGAGATTTTTTTTTTTTAAAATATATATTTTTCGTGATTTGAAGATATAATCTACATTTGACGGGCTTACGTAGCGGACGACTGCTTCTTTTAAAAAATTAAATGATGAATTCAATTTAGATGAATTTAGATGAAATTTTAGATATGAATTCAATTAATTCTTGCTTTAAATCCCGGAAAACGCCGAGAATAGTTTTTGCGTGGGTCAAGAGCTACTGCAAGAAAGCTTTTGCAATTAAGAGTTTTTAAAAAACCCAGAGGTCGTGATTTTTTGTTGTGGTTGTTGATATAAACAGGCGTATAGTTAAAGCATTCTTTGGTGTTCGAGAAATTGCTATGAGTTCCGGCGTAATTTTAATAAGAGGTTTGCATCTTAAATCTCGAGTATCGTCTGGTATATTTTCTTGTTAAGGGGTTCAGCCTTCTGTTCTCTACGTTTTCCAACCCCCGTAACTCACTTCGCCTCATATTCACTGACTCTCGCTGAGCTTGATTCGATTCGTGAGCAGGGAAAATATTGTTTTCACGAAAATTTCCGGTTTCTAGATTTTGATGCCAATATATATTTTAAGACCTCTTGAACATGTTGTAACTGTTTTGGGAGTGATGTTTGTGGTCGATTCCTCGTGTACAACATAGCTGCCTCAAATAAATATTAATGCAATCTCCACGAAATTTTATACTCGGCTTTGTTAACGAAAAGTATAGAACTAGAAGTTTCGAATTCGAGCAGAAAGAGAAATTTATTTGAAATTTTATATTTTCTTGACAGGGCAGCATAGAACAAACAACATTTGATATATTCATATATGAAATGGGTTATTTATGGTTCAATGTTCACCAAACTTAACAGTTTCAATAATTGCAGTGAAAAGTAGCCGTTTGTTCTAATAGCGAATTTGATAATGTACTCCTTTAGGGGTACATTATCAAACTTGATTTCAATCGAAAGACTTTTTTAAGCCATTTGAAATGCATGGTAGCATGCTCAAATTGTGATCTTTTGGTACAATGATACCGATTTTACAAATTCTTTCTTGTAAAAAAAAAATCTGATGTGGGCAACACATGACTTTCCTTATATAATGTAATGAATTTACTACTTTTACAGTAAAAAAATAGGTTTTTCTTATAGTAGATACTAATATTCGTTCCAAGACATTGAATTTTCGACAATTAGTCGTCATTTTCATTGATTTAGCGTCATTTTTATCCATTTGGTGAGATTTTCGTTAATTTGGCAACATTTCAAAAAGTCGCCAATTTGGCGACATTCCGCCAAATTAGTCGCCAAAATCTCGCCAAGTGCTATGCACTAAGAAATAATTTATTCTTACAGCAGATAAATGACGTTCAAAAACAAAATTATTACTCAGACTATCTTTTTTCATGAATGGAACGAGCTAGATCCACGAGAATGATGTCACCCAATTTATCGCATGGTATTACATATGAAAAGTGAACATGTTTATCAATACGAAATATTTTTTTTTATTTTATATGACATTTTGATATTTTTTTTTGAAAAATGTACAATATCTCAAGAACGGTTCGTTTTCTAATGAAAAATTGCACAAGAAATGTCTATTTGCGTAACTTTATTAGTGGGTTTGATATTTTGACGATTTTTTCAAAATTTCATTCGAAAATTTAGGGGGGTTCTGAACACTCGATTGCGCATAAAAACAATAGGCTTCCAGTGTTTACGGATTGTGATTTTTGCACCAAATTTGGTTCAAATCGGTCCATTCGTTCGTCAGTTATCGTCTCCACAGACCCACTGACACACACACACACACACACACACACACACACACACACAGACATCACTTCAAAAATGTTTGATTCGTGATCAGGGATGCCTGAAACGTGCTCTCCCGTCGAAAACTCGAATTCGAATTTTCGACCCCGTCACAATACTTTCCTTATACATTATGTATATAAGGAAAGTAAAAAAATCACAATCTGATTAAAAATGGATTCTGGTATGAGAAAGTCGAGTTAAGCCATTGAACCACATTTCAGTTAATTATTAACACGTTTTACAATTTAATTGTTTGTGCCCGTTTTGTTGAAATGGTTGATATCATAAAAATTCGCTTTCACATTTATTTCCTCAGTGTTCCTTGCTGAATTGCAAATGCTTTTCTTTCCACTTTGACTACGATCTTACTAAATGTCTAAGGAAATTCATATATGATACAAATCCATTATTTTTCTTATATATTTATTTTCCATGCCACTACAACTGGTGCATTTTTCACGTGTGAAAAGGACCACCAGTCTCTATCACTGACATCTCCCTCTTGGGAACAATATCTAGGACTTCTTCCCAACTCTCCTATTTTTTAGACCTTTATATTTCCTGTCAATCACTTGTCAATGTTAAATTTATAATCCAATTTTTACTTTCTTTATATACATAATGCATAAGGAAAGTATTGTGACGGGGTCGAAAATTCGAATTCGAGTTTTCGACGGGAGAGCACGTTTCAAGCATCCCTGATCACGAATCAAACATTTTTGAAGTGATGTCTCTGTGTGTGTGTGTGTGTGTGTGTGTCAGTGAGTCTGTGGAGACGATAACTGACAAACGAATAGACCGATTCGAACGACATTTGGTACAAAAATCACAATTCGTAAACTCTGGAAGCCTATTGTTTTCATATGCAATCGAATGTTCAGAACCCCCCCTAAATTTTCGAATGAAATTTCGAAAAAATCGTCAAAAAATCTAAACCGCTAATATAGTTAAGCAAATAGACATTTCTTATGTAATTCTTCACTAGAAAACGATTGACATGAATTTTAGAACGCTAACATGAATCGTTCTCGAGATATTGCACATTTTTCAAAAAATTATCAAAAAGTCATATAAAATAAAAAAAATATTTCCTATTGAGAAACATGTTCACTTTTCATATGTAATATCATGCGATAAATTCGGTGACATCATTCTCGTGGATCTAGCTCGTTCGATTCATGAAAAAAGATACTTTGAGTAATACTTTTGTATTTGAACGCCAATAGTCATTTATCTGCTGTAAGAATAACTTATTTCTTCGTCTATAACGCTGGGCGAGATTTTGGCGACGAATTTGGTGGAATGTCGCCAACTTGGCTACTTTTTTAAATGTTGCTAAATTAACGAAAAACTCGCCAAGTGGATGAAAATGACGCTAAATCAATGATAGTCATTGATGATGACACTATGGAAAATGACGACTCATTGAAGAAAATTCAATATCTTGGAAATAATATAAATAACTACTATAAAAATAATCTATTTTTTTTTACTGTAAAAGTAGTAAATTCATTGCATTATATAAGGAAAGTCATGGGCTGCCCACATCATATTTTTTTATCTAGTAATGTATAAGGGACTCGTTTTAAGAGTTCTGCACCGTTTGTCTTCTACTGCAATTTATAATATAAACACCTTGATTTATCTATCTGTTTATCTATCTATTTTTGGGTAACGCTGCTTGGCGAAATTTGGGTGTTGAAATTGGCGAAATGTCGCCAACTTGGCGAGGTTTATTAAATGCTACTAAATTGACGAAAATGTAGTCAAATGGATAAACATGTCGTCAAATTGATGAAAATGTAGCAACATTTTTAAAAATGACGACTAATTGATGAAAATTTAATATCTTGAAAAAAATATTACAATCTACTATAAGAATAACTTATTTCTCCGTCTGTAACGCTTTGCGAAATTCTGGCGACGAATTTTGGCGGCATATCGCCAACTTGGTGAGTCTTTTTAAATGCTGCTAAATTGACAAAAATTTCGCTAAATTGATAAAATTTACGCTGAATCAATGAAAATGACGACAAATTGATGAAAATTCAATATCTTGGAAATAACATAATAAACGACCATATGAATAACCCATTTCTCTGCACATTTGTAATGCTTGGGGAAAAATTTGGCGGGATATCGCAAACTTGGCGACTTTTTTAATATTGCTAAATTGACGAAAATGTCGCCAAATTGATAAAAATGTCACCAAATTGAAAAAAATAATGATAAATGGGAGGCAATGCTTTGCAAATGTTTAATTTCGTCATATGACGGGCATGCCTTCTAGTGTCGAAAACCCAGACCGCTGGACTCACCCTGAGGTATGAGCAGCTGTTTGAGTGGTCGGATGCCATCTAGTGTTGTTGTTGAGACCCAGAACGCCCGACCTACCAGAAAGGTGTAAGGTAATTGTTTGGACGACCGGAAAGTGCCACCCAATTTAGACCGGAACCCAGTGGGGGAGGCATCCACAGGGACCGTGCCCTCCTTCCCCTACCACCAATCTCTCGGAAGGACTTAAGGACCCACATGTTTAACGTGATCGTACTCCGCACGAACACGTTAGTTGTGGCTCCACACGGCAGTTGTGGCAGCGTGCAAATCCAACGCGCAAACCACCGGGTTACCGCACCCGAAATATGCCAACAGCACGCGGGGTTCCTAGGTGGTCACCCACTCAAGTACTAACCGCGCCCGATGCTGCTTGACTTCGGTGATCTAACGAGAACCGGTGTTTTCAGCACGGTAGAGCCGTTGGCGATGCATTCTAGTGTGTAAATAATGAAAAAGAAGGGATTATATAAAATTCACTTTTTTACTTTCCCTGCAATACATGGTAATATATAGGGAAAGTATTGGAATCATGTCGAAAATCTCAACTCGAGTTTACCACGGATCTACACGTTTCGAGACCTCTAGAATATGAAAAAACTATTTTTAGCGTGACGTCTGTGTGTCTGTGCAATGTATGTATCCACTCTAACTCAAAAACTAATGGACCGAATTCCATAAAATTTGGTAGGTAAATCACTTGGATGTGACCCTGGTGCTGATTAGTGTTTGGTACGATTCGTAAAAACAAAACCCGCCTTTTTTGCGAAATGGACCTTAATAATTTCATGTATCTACTCCAGCTAAAATACTAATTGACCAAATTTCACAAAATTTGGTAGATATGTTACTTGTGGGATACTCTGGTGCTGATTAGATTTTGGTACGATTCGAAAAAGAACAACCTGCTTTTTTTACGAAATGGCCAGTCAAAATCGCCAAAATCTAAAAAAAAAAAGACTAAGTAGTGTATACTGAAATGTATCAATTAAATTCTTGTTTTATACGCAGTTTTTGAAGAGGAAAATAATATAACACACTCCATTACACTTTAGAACTAACCGCTCTCAAGATATTTGATATTTCTTGCATTTTTGTTACGCTGATTTCGAAAAAATGTCAAATTACCAAACAAAAATAAAAACTGAATTAAAAATGCAAATTTAGTGTTATTTGGTTCAATTAAACTCAATCTAATGAATTATTAAAGAATAAAAGAAAATATGAATTTGCGTCTGCAGGGAAACTCATGTGCTGCCCACATCAGATTTTTTTTTGCTGTTATCTGCTTTTTTTTAAATCAGATTTCCAAAATAAATGTTTATATTCAAACTTAAAAAAGAAAAAAAATGCATATTGTTTTTTAAACATTAGTTTTAAGAAATGTGAAAAGATCTGACATAAAACGTGTGAATTAAGAAAATTAAATAATGGATGTTCTCAACATGGGAGCTTTGGCGCCAAATGGGTTTAAGTGTACAAGTGCAATATTTGGTGACCACCAGCCATAGCTAGAATAAAATATCGGTTATTCAAGAATGCCATTTTTCTCGTATTAATACTTATTTAAAAATCTCCACAAATTTTGACCCGCATTCCAGCAGGAGGTTTTAGCGATCTAAGAAAAAGCAGAACTTTACACACTAATCTGATAAATGCACGCTTATTCTCAAAATGGAATAACAGGAAATGTAATTAACTGTGATTCAAATGCGCTTTCGTGGCGAGTCATCGTATTTAATGGGAACTAATATGTCTCGTTAAATATGAGAAATCTAACTTTCCCCAAGTAAAGTTTATCCGTGTTGCGAAATTAAATGTAAGAAGATTTCGAAGAATCTTTAATAAAGACTTAAATGAATAAAAATATCGTGTTTTGTTAAGGAGAGAGTTAAAAGGACTTAACTAATATAAATGAAATCGAAGGAAGTGTTAGGAGCAGAGAATGGAATGTATTCCGTGGAAGGTAATTTGATTTAACTCATATTGTAATGGGGGTGTCTTTTCTATTAATGTGAAAATTAATTTTAATGAAAAGTGTTAGTCGTCCAAATATTCTGTTATTGTTTTTTATCGCGTGTAATACTTGTAGGAACGGGCAACTTTCTGCCCGGCAAGTCGTCATTTCCGAATTTTGTACTTGGCATGTGTACGTGACGTGACAAAACCCGAATTTCAGAGGTCTGTATCTCAGCCTCCATGGTAGCTATAGATTTGATATTTTTTATGTAATATTACCCTGAAGGCAACAAAAATCTCCACGAATCCTAAGAAGTGTACTTCTTAGTACTTTCGGCTCAGAAATATTTTTCTTCCATGTGCTACTATTTCTTCTACTATGTACTGTTATTTCTACTATTTCGTTTATGTAGACAGACGTACAGCTTTAACTACTGAACCGATGTTGATCAATGATTAAACAAGAGAGATCAATCATGCTAAAAGCATTGATTATGAAACACTTTTCAACTTCAATGCAATTTTATTTAAACATGTCTAAAATGCAATAATGCATTCCTCGGTAATATTTTAAAACTTATCACAATACTACATTAATTTATTATATTTGAAAACTTAAACCTTCATCGAAAAAAATTAACTTCATTCAAATGACGGCATTGAAATATAAATTGCCAGGTTTAAACATCTCTAAAATGCGATACATTCCTCGGTAATAATTTTAGAATTATCATAATACTACGATAATTTATTATATTTGAAAACTTCATCGAAAACAACTGAAATTCATTCAAATGACGTCATAGAAAAAATAACACGCCTGGCTCTCTCTATAAAAGCAGCATTTCATTCATAAATAATTTCCCATATATGTCATTCATCACAATACAATAATAATCTATTTTATTTAAAAATTAATTTTATTTAAAAATAATTATTAATTTTATTAATTTTAATAATTTTAATATTAATTTTAATAATTATTAATTTTATTTAAAAATAAAGACGATGGAGCTACAAGTAATTAAACTCTATGCTTAAAACTTCATCGAAAATAATTGTCCTGCTCTTTGTAAAATCAATGAATATTTCATTCATATCAGCTATGCAGACTCCATGAACTAAATGGTTTTGTGTTAAAGAAATACAGCAATTCTAATACAACTCATTCTACTTATTTTGCTGCTTACATTTTACATAGGTGAAAAATAGGCTTCGTTGCAGAAATAATCAAATTTGGATGAGCATTTAAACTCAAATACATTGTCATTGCGTTGTTTCAGTATGTAGATGCACAAAATTTACGCAAAAATAAAGTGGTTTTAGGACGGATACAACACTCAATATGAATTAAAAAGAACTTTAAAAATCACGATTTGGAGACAAGATGGATGCCATATATCATTTTGAAGTGGGTCACGTGATCTTTTCATATCATGGTCACGTGATCGCTTCATATAAGAGGTGTAATTATTATCTTAATTTTTATTTAGAAAACTACTGAATATATTTCGCTGAATTTTTTTTTATATATTTTATGGAATAATTTGAATATTACCTAAAATTTTCGAAGCAATTTGTGTATTTTAAATCCGTTTAAAAAATGTTTGAAAAATTGGGTCCCATAGGGCTCAATGTATTTCTTTTTTTTTAACCCGGGTTCAATCAAAAACTAATTGGGTGATATTATTCATTTATATTCCCATAGATCCTCCAGACCGTCTGAACAACATACTAAAATTTCATTTTGATTAAGTCATTTTTACGGCAGTTATCGTGCTAACGGACAGACAGACAGACAGACAGACAGAATGAACAAAGCCATAAACACTTTTCAACTTTGTTGTAAAGTGTTAAAAAATGAAAAAAAAAACCCACGAATGGTGTTCGGCGATTAAGTAAAATTTGCATCGCCTAGGTACAAGGCTAAAGGATTCCAACCCTCCTCCAAATCATAAATAGCCAGTTTTAGTCTGATTTTACATAAACATGACGCAAATTTGGTGCAAAAAATTTTGAAGTTTCATAACTATTTTAGGAGCAGGCTTTTGTTTCTAACACTTTACAACAAAGTTGAAAAGTGTTTATGACTTTTTTCATTCTGTCTGTCTGTCTGTCGGTCCGTTAGCACGATAACTGCCTTAAAAATGACTTAATCAAAATGAAATTTTAGTATGTTGTTCAGACGGTCTTTAGGACCTATGGGAATATAAATGAATAATATCACCCAATTAGTTTGGGATTGAACCCGGGTTGAAAAAAAGAAATACATTGAACCCTATATGGGATCTATTTTTCAAATATTTTTTAAGCGGATGTAAAATTCACAAATTGCTTCGCAAGTTTTAGGAAATATTCAAATTATCCCATAAAATATATAAAAAAAATTTCAGCAAAATATATTCAGTAGTTTTTTTAATAAAAATTAAAATAATAATTACACGTCTTATATGAAGCAATCACGTGACCATTATATGAAGCGATCACGTGACGCACTTCAAAATAAAATATGGCATCCATCTTTAGTCAAAATTTTGATTTTTAAAGTTCTTTTTAATTCATATTTAGTGTTAAATAAAAATTAAAATAATAATTACACGTCTTATATGAAGCGATCACGTGACCATTATATGAAGCGATCACGTGACCCACTTCAAAATAAAATATGGCATCCATCTTTAGTAATAATTGTAATTTTTAAAGTTCTTTATTATTCATATTTAGTGTTGCATCTGTCCCAAAACCTCTTTATTTTTGCTTAAATTCTGTGCATCTACATACTGAAACAACAAAATTACAATATATTTGAGTTTAAATGATCATCCAAATTTGATTATTTCTACAACGAAGCAAATTTTTCGCTTATGGAAAACGTAAACAGCAAAATATGTATAATGAGTTGTATAAGAATTGCTGCATTTCTTTAACGCAAAATTATTTAGCTCATGGAGTCTGCATAGCTGATATGAATGAAATATTCATTGATTTTACAGAGAGAAGGACGATTATTTTCGATGAAGTTTTAAGCCCAGAGTATAATTACTTGTTCCTCCATGGTATTCAGTTTTTAAATGATATAAATTATTATAGTACCGTGATGAATGAAATGCTGCTTTTATAGAGAGAGCCAGGCTTGTTATATTTCGATGGCGTCATTTGAATAAATATCAATTGTTTTCGATGAAGTTTTCAAATATAATAAAAAATTATTGTAGTATTATGATAATTTTAAAAACATTACCGAAGAATGTATCGCATTTTAGAGATGCTTAAACCAGGCAATTTACATTTCAATGCCGTCATTTGAATGAAGTTCATTTTTTTCGATGAAGTTTTAAGTTTTCAAATATAATAAATTAATGTAGTAGTGTGATAATTTTTAAAATATTAGCGAGGAATGTATCGCATTATAGAGATGTTAAAATGAAATTTCATAAAAGTTGGAATGTGTTTCATAATGAATGCTTTATGTATGATTGATCTTTCTTGTTCTTGGCGGGGGGGGGGGGGGTTTCTTTTATCATAAAGTGGTGTTTTTGTTAGATAGAAACACTATTTCCCCTACTTCTAATAGTTTTGGATCTCTTAAACAATTTATTTGAGTGGCATGCCACTTTTTAACACTTTACAGCATGCTTGAAAAGTGTTTATGACTTGTCTGTCTGTCTGTTTGTCTGTCCGTTCGCACGATAACTGCCGTAAAAATGACTTAATCAAAATGAAATTTTAGTATGTTGTTCAGACGGTCTGTGGAACATATGGGAATATAAATGATTAATATCACCAAATTATTTTTGGATTGAACCCGGGTTGAAAAAATGAAATACATTGAACCCTATGGGACCTAATTCTTCAAACATTTTTTAAGCAAATTTAAATTTCACAAATTGCTTCGAAAATATTAGGAAATATTCAAATTATCCCATAATAAATGTGAAAAAAATTTCTGCAAAATATATTCGGTAGTTTTTAAATAAAAATTAAAATAATCATTATAACCGTATTTAATGAAAAGATCACGTGATCCACTTTAAAATAATATATTGCATCCATCTTGAGTCAAAATCGTGATTTTAAAAGTTTTTTTCAATTTATATTTAACGTTGTATCCGTCCTAAAACCACTTTATTTTTGCTTAATTTCTGTGCATTTATATTCTGAAACAACGCAATTACAATATATTTCAGTTTAAATAATCATCAAACTTTGATTATTTTAACAACGTAGCTTGATTTTCACTTATGGAGATTGTAAACACATCAAGCTGTAAGATGAGTTGTATAGGAATTGCTGAATTTCTTTAACGCAAAATTATTTAGCTCTGGAGTCTGCAATATAGCTGATATGAATGAAACATTCATTGATTTTACATAAAGAAGCAGACGAATTTAAAGCAGACTTTTTCGGTGAAGTTTTAAGCTGCCCATGGGCTTGATGCAAGAGCCTGCCGTCCTTTCGTATAAAATTGTTTTTGACTTGGACTAAGCTTGTCTAGAGCAGTTCTCGACCGTGTGTCCTGATTTTTATTTTGATTTGGTGACCAGGGGGTGCTTGTCCTAAGCATGACTGACTTAATTATCTTTACCTGGCTCTACGCATATGACGACATGGGGATTTAGAACATATATTACTTTCCTTATATACGTAATGTATAAGGAAAGTATTGTGACGGGGTCGAATGAAATTTTGAAAAAATCGTCAAAAAATCAAAACCGCTAATAAAGTTACGCAAATAGACATTTCTTATGTAATTTTTCATTAGAAAACGATTAACATAAATTTTAGAACGCTAACATAAACCGTTCTCGAGATATTGTACATTTTTCAAAAAAATTATCAAAAAGTCATATAAATTAAAAAAATATATATTTCCTATTGAGAAATATGTTCACTTTTCATATGTAATACCATGCGATAAATTGGGTGTCATCATTCTCGTGGATCTAGCTCGTTCCATTCATGAAAAAATATACTTTAAGTAATACTTTTGTATTTGAACGCCAATAGTCATTTATCTGCTGTAAGAATTACTTATTTCTTCGTCCATAACGCTTGGCAAAATTTTGGCGACGAATTTGGCGGGATGTCGCCAACTTGGCGACTTTTTGAAATGTTGCCAAAATAACGAAAATCTCGCCAAATGGATAAAAATGACGACTAATTGTCGAAAATTAAATATCTTGGAAAAAATATTAGTATCTACTATAAGAAAAACCTATTTTTTTACTGTAAAAGTAGTAAATTCATTACATTATATAAGGAAAGTCATGTGTTGCCCACATCAGATTTTTTTGTTCTTGAGCTCTCAGGAGGGACCAAACTTGTTAATTCCGACAGTCATCTTATCCTACTGACGTCACTGGATCCTGTGTGTACAGCACAATTTAAAGTCTTTGCGTAGGTTGTTTACGTCTGGATAAAATAAGAACACTTTAAAAATAAGAACCAATTTTTAACTGCCAAAATGCGAATTTTTTTTGTGTGTTTGGCAACTTCTCTCAAAGTTTACTTTGGACCGTGACATCACGAATGACGAAACGTAATCCCATGACGTCAAGCAGATAACTTTTTGATTCCTTGCCTCACTGAGTGGCCAAACCATGTCCTGTTTGAGGTTGCTGTTATCAAATAGTTTAGTTTGTGTTAGTAGTGTTGGTATTAATTATGCTTTTTCTAAGAAGTTTCTCGTATTATTAGCTACACCTCTTTAGTGTACAAGTGTGGGGCAGCCTTCTTGATGTTGACTTATTTCTCTGCAGGCAAGCGAATTTTTGTACTGTCTGGGAACACGAAACCTAAACATTGACCTAAATATAACCTAACACAAAACAAAATCTAAACATAATGATTTAGTAGACAATCGGTCTAATTTTGGGCGAATTATAATTGATTTCAGTATGGTCTTTTGTCATGAAATATGGTTTGCTCAATTTTTAACGTTTTAAATCAGTTTCAACCAAAGAAACTGTTAAATTTGTATACATTAGAAGTTTTCTGCCATTTTGTGTTGTCTTTGTATGATATCGTCGTATATTGGAATAAAGAAACGGTGAGATCGGGATGCACTGTTACTCCTGGACAGATGGAATAGGTGCACCCAGTAAAAATTGGAAGCCGCAATGAAATAGAATGACAGTATTTTTACTTTCCTTATATACATAATGTATAAGGAAAGTATTGTGACGGGGTCGAAAATTCGAATTCGAGTTTTCGACGGGAGAGCACGTTTCAAGCATCCCTGATCACGAATCAAACATTTTTGAAGTGATGTCTGTGTGTGTGTGAGTGTGAAAGTATGCGTGTGTGTGTGTGTGAAAATGTGTGTGTGTGTGTGTGTGTGTGTGTGTGTGTGTGTCAGTGAGTCTGTAGAAACGATAACTGATGAACGAATGGACCGATTCGAACTAAATTTGGTACAAAAATCACAATCCGTAAACACTGGAAGCCTATTGTTTTTATACGCAATCGAATGTTCAGAACCCCCCTAAATTTTCGAATGAAATTTTGAAAAAATCGTCAAAAAATCAAAACCACTAATAAAGTTACGCAAATAGACATTTCTTATGTAATTTTTCATTAGAAAACGATTGACATAAACCGTTCTCGAGATATTGCACATATTTCAAAAAAATTATCAAAAAGTCATAAAAATAGAAAAAAAAATATTTACTATTGAGAAACATGTTCACTTTTCATATGTAATATCATGCGATAAATTGGGTGACATCATTCTCGTGGATCTAGCTAGTTCCATTCATGAAAAAAGATACTTTGAGTAATACTTCTGTATTTGAACGCTAATAGTCATTTATCTACTGTAAGAATAACTTATTTCTTCGTCCATAACACTTAGCGAGATTTTGGCGACGAAATTGGCGGAATGTCGCCAACTTGGCGACTTTTTGAAATGCTGCCAAATTAACGAAAATCTCGCCAAATGGATAAAAATGACGCTAAATCAATGAAAATGACGACTAATTGTCGAAAATTCAATATCTTGAAAAGAATATTAGTATCTACTATAAGAAAAACCTATTTTTTTTACTGTAAAAATACATTCATTACATTATATAAGGAAAGTCATGTGTTGCCCACATCAGATTTTTGATCTTGCTTCTGAGTTTCGAGAATATTCCGCGTCTTACTTCTGAGATCACTCAAGGGATTCGGTAAAGAAAAGTTTTCCAAACTTACGACATTTGCGTACCACTATTAAGACACTGATTCTATCGACGTACCGCAATTTAAGAAACCAATCGTATCTATATATCTCTTTAGAGCAGTGGTTCTCAACCGGGGTGCCGCGAGATTGTCCAGGGGTGCCGCGAGATTTTAAGGAGAGAAGAGAAAAATTTATTTTTGAAAAATTAAGAAAAAACCAGAATATAATGTTTGGACTGAAAAATATTTTTTGCTTATGGTACGTATGCCAGACGATATAAATTCGCCAACGTACGTCTTGGTACGTTGATAGAATTATTCGGCACAAAACATTTTGGTTCGGAATAATTCGGTGAAATTCGAAGTGAAAACTTTGGAGTGGGGCTGGACGGGGCCAAGCGTGGGTTAGCCCTCCTGGACACTCTTGCGACCTCACAAAGTCGCCGACACTCTCTATTTTTAAAGGATGTGGGAGTTCTTCTGCGTAGTTTGCGAGTTTTTTTTCGTACACTCTGGCAACCTTGAACTTCACCACGTGGTTGGAAATTAGTGAACGTAAATCGTAAACTGGAGAATAGGGGACATTGTTTTTGTGCTGACAACGTGGTTTTCAATTTTACTGTTTCCGTGTTTTTGATTATGGATAAGTTTTTGGTAAAAATACGTAAAACTGAGGAAAGTCAAGAAGAAGTTGAAGTGGAGGTCAATGTTGAAGTTTCTTTCGATTCCTCAAGTTTAAATGGTGATAAAAGAAACGAACTTTTTCTTAAGAAAAGGGCATATTTGGACAGTTATTTGTCCTATGGTTTTACGTGGAATACTGATCAGGACAATCCTAGGCCCGTATGTGTCGTTTATGGGGAAACTCTCAGCAATCAAGCCATGGTCCCCAGTAGGCTGAAGCGGCATCTGACTACAAAACATCCAGGTGAATCCGAAAAAAACTCCTGCTATTTTTCACGTTTACTAGAAGGCCAGAAAAAAGCTGCTTCTAGAATGGTTAAAAGGGTCACCATATCTGATGTTAGTCTTGAGGCTTCATTTACAATTGCTGAGTAGATAGCAAAAAAATAATGAAACCGCACATTCACGGAGAGGAAATAATTGGTCCAGCTTGTAACATCATTGTTGAAACTGCACTTGGTCAAGAAGTTAGAGATCAGGTTTCGAAAGTTCCTCTCTCGAACAGCACAGTAAGCCGTAGGATATCTGAGATGTCAATAAATGTGCACGAGCAAGTTGTGGAGAAAATGAGAGCTAATGGCAAATATGCTTTACAAGTAGACGAAAGCACAGATATTATCTCCAAATCACAACTCCTTGGGTTTGGTAGATTCGTTAATGACAATGACATTATAGAACAATTTCTTTTTTTTAAAAGAGCTCCAAACGACTACCACTGGTCAAGACATTTTTAATTTAGTGTCTTCTTACTTCACAGAACATGGCCTCCTGTGGAAGAATTGTGTCGGAATTTGTACCTATAGCGCACCATTCATGGTAGGAAAATTTAAGAGGTTTACAACTAGAGTCCTCACAGAATATCCCTCTGTGATAAAAACTCTCTGTATTTTGCATAGAGAAGCTTTAGTTTCAAAAACTTGCGGCAACGAACTTTTCGTGTTTTTTAATCAGGCTGTCAAAATGGTAAATTACATAAAAACACGATCTTTAAAAACAAGAATTTTTGAAAAAATATGTCAAAAAATGGACGCTGCTCATGTTTCATTAGTTTTACACACAGAAATCAGGTGGCTGTTTAAAGGCAATGTCTTAAGCAGGCTTCTCGAACTTAAGGAAGAACTTAAATTTTTTTTTGAAAAAGAAAAACAGAACACGTTTAATGAACTTTGGCACAATAATGTTTGGTGTTTGAAACTTGCGTACTTGACTGATATATTCAAAAAGCTTAATGAACTAAATTTGCCTATGCAAGGTCGGAAGGAGACACTAATTTCATTAAAAAACAAAATAAAAGATTTAAAGAGAAAACTGGCCTCGTGAAAATCATCCATCCAAAAAAGGGGATCTGTCTAACTTTCCTCCTCTTCTTGGTCTGATGAATGAAGATGATTTCAGTTGTCTAAGAAATATAGAACATCTCATTCTTAACCACATCTCGCAACTAGATAATGCGATTGATCAATACTTTCCATCCCTATCAATGGAAAAGTTGGACTGGATGGTGGCACCATTCGAATTCACATATAGCGCGGAAGAACTGAATTTTACTGCTTCTGAAAGGGATGAATTCATCGAGGTTTGCACGGATTCTATTTTAAAAATTAAATTTGAAAAAAGTAACGAGAAATCAGTGGCTACCTTTTGGCTTGAATTATCGCAAGAATATCGCAACATATCTAAAGCCATAGAGCTACTTTTACCGTTCTCCACGTCATATCTGTGTTGTTGTTGTTGAAACCCAGACCGTCCGACCTACCAGAAAGGTGTAAGGTAACCGTTCGTCATATCTGTGTGAACAAGGTTTTTCCGCCATGGCTATAATCACGTCAAAATCAAGAAATGGACTTCTAAGTCTTGAGGATGACATTCGTTTTGCGTTGTCAACCCTGAGACCAGACTTAAAATTATTATGTTTAAAACACCAGCCTCAAATTTCGCAAACATTTTAAGGCTAATGATATCTTTATTTGAGACCATTTCTATATCTTTGATTTTATTAAGCTTAAAACAAGTAATTTATACATTTGGCAGAAAAATTATTCATATATAAATACACTATTCTAACTAAAATTTGTAAAACTTGATAAAAATTGTAACTTCAAATTTTTTTTAATCATTTATTTCCATTTTTCCCATTTAATTTTGAGATTTTTTTTTTATGTATTATAAAACACATCTTTAGTTATGAAGTAAAATTACGTGATTTCTATTAGATGAGTTACAAGATTTTTAAAATTTCTGTGCATATTGTATTGTATACAAAACATATATCGAGGAGAGAGAGCGAAATCTACCAAAGTCCAATTTTTTTTAAATTGTGATAAAAGTACGGGGGGGGGGGTAGAGAGTGTTGGGGTACCGCCGTATCCTGAACGGTGGACAGGGGTGCCGCGAGTCCAAAAAGGTTGAGAACCCCTGCTTTAGAGAATCAACTTAATTGCATGTCCCTTCTTCCCAGTGATGTTGATGTCTTTAGGGGTTGATTATTTTGCATCATAACATCAATATTTCAATAAGAAATGCTTAAAGTGTGAATCCTAAAGTAGGCCACACTAAGTTATCAATAAATATAATAGTCATATACAGTGGCGTGCGGTGATATTTTGCATTAGGTTAAGCGCAGCATTTAATTTTGGGATATAAAAACGAAAGAATAAATGTATTATTATAAGACATTAAATACTGCTGTTGGACCTATTTATACACAAATTTCAATTATCTATTTTTCTGTACAAACACATGAATGACATTTTCGTGAAAATTAAGTGTTTTAATCCTATTTGCAAGTTCTTATTTTTCATATTTGCAGAAAACTTTCTAGGATACAACAAACGTTTATATCTGTGCTACTAGATGGCAGCAATGCTATAGATCACACTCTACTGGTCATACCTGCATAATACAAATTTATGGATAGCAATACTTGTTGTGAAAGTAATTGTTATTTCACTTATTGTATAATTGAAGTGACAATTACAGTTAGAACTCATAAAACAGATATGCAATCTACTCTCACCATCCTGAAATTTAAAGTTGGGTGTGGTTTTGTGCTATAATTGTGTTTTAAACGGTTAGGATTGCATCAGAAACGTCATATTCAATTTCTACCCGGTAAATTTGCTGTCTTAAAAAGCAATATGCATTATAGGAAAAAGCAAAAATCTACTCAATTAATGTAAGTAAAGTCGTATAATTTAGATTTTTTCTACACAGTGGATTTTGATACCAGCGTGTGTAATTTTTAATCAGCAATGAATTTCCTAGGAAAGTATCAAGCTACATTGCATGAATCCAAATTTCATAAAAATGGTTGCATTATCGAGAAGTTAACGTCGGAGAATTATACGTGCAACGGTGTTTTGGAGAGTTTGTGTAATGTTTATACAAAATTACTCAGTCAGTTGAAACCGAGTTAAAAATACTAGAAGCTATTATCAGATTATGTCTGCAGAAACGAATTTATAACATTAAATCACACTACATTGGACAGTTTCATAACTGGCCTTGTTTTTGAGGCGTTATTACATATCAGACGGATGAAAGAAGATCTTGTTGAAGTCAAAATTGAAAATAAATCTCAGTTGCTTTTCTCATGTGCATCGATTAGTTCACATTTATAGCTCTTTTATGATTAATTAGCTATTGAAAATTACATTTTAGCAAATACAACCATTTGAATGGAAATAAATCGTTTTTATTCTTTAAGGTTTTCACCAGGATTAGCCCATATCCGGTATATTTAAGAGATAGAAGAGAGGAATCTGCTTTAATGCCTAATTCATCAGGTGCCTTTAGCAGATGATCCAGAACCAAATTGACTAAAGTTCGTAATTGTGCTAGCAATTCCAGTTCAAGAGAGAGAATTTTAAACCGAGTTAAAAATACTAGGAGCTAGTATCAGATTGTGTCTGGAGAAACGAATTTATAACATTAAACCTCACTACATTCGACAATTTCATAACTGGTCTTGTTTTCGAGGCGTTATTGTCAGACATATCAGACTGATAAAAGAATTTTGTTGAAATCAAAATTGAAAATAAAGTTCGGTTGCTTTTCTCCTGTGCATCGATTAGTTCACATTTATAGCTCTTTTATGATTAATTAGCTATTGAAAATTACATTTTAGCAAATATAACCATTTGAATGGAAATAAATCGTTTTTATTCTTTAAGGTTTTCACCAGGCTTAGCCGATATCCGCTATATTTAAGAGATAGAAGAGAGGAATCTGCTTTAATGCCTAATTCATCAGGTGCCTTTAGCAGATGATCCAGAACCAAATTGACTAGAGTTCGTAACTGTGCTAGCAATTCCAGTTCAAGAGAGAGAATTTGAAACCGAGTTAAAAATACTAGAAGCTAGTATCAGATTGTGTCTGGAGAAACGAATTTATAACATTAAACCTCACTATATTCGACAATTTTATAACTGGTCTTGTTTTCGAGACGCTATTGTCAGACATATCAGACGGATAAAAGAAAATCTTGTTGAAACCAAAATTGAAAATAAAGTTTAGTTGCTTTTCTCCTGTGCATCGATTAGTTCACATTTATAGCTCTTTTATGATTAATTAGCTATTGGAAATTACATTTTAGCAAATACCACCATTTGAATAGAAATAAATCATTCTTATTCTTAAAGGTTTGCACCAGGCTTAGCCGACATCCGCTACATATAAAAGTACAGAAGAGAGAAATCTGTTTTAATGACTAATTCATCAGGTGCCTTTAGCAGATGATCCAGAATGAAATTGACTAAAGTTTGTAATTGCGGTAGCAATTCCAGTTCAAGAGAGAAAAGTTGAAACTGAGTTAAAATACGAGAAGCTAGTTTCAGATTGTGTCTTTGAAACACTCTAAAGTTTACTTTGTTATGCTCTAGTAAGGATTACGAAGATATATTTGTTTCCATGCGGTGCAACTTTTAATATGGAATTCCCTCATTGTGGATAAAATTAGAGCATTTTTTAAAATAATTTGAAAAGTATTCTGAATTTGTGACGATCTTGTTATTTATATGCGAACGTGAACATTAATAATCTGAATTAACAAAACTGAATGCTTGTTTTTCTCTGTGTGTGCATGTGTGTTAGTGATGACGTTGCGAAAAATCCAAGCAATGAATTGCCCCAAAATTCGGTACAGGGTACATTCTCTAGCGAGATCCCAAAGTACCTTGGAGCGACTTTGAAAAATAATTCGAATTAGATTTTTTAGAAATTTAATGTTAAAGCAGAATTTGGTACGATTTCATACCAATCCGTTTACAGGGATTGAAAGAATTATAGTAGGTCTTCAATTTTAAACGACCAAGAATGAATGATCTTCGAAGTCTGGCCTGAAAATAATTTATAGCATAATTTGACGAGTTCAAAGGATTCAGCAAGGTGAGTGAATAAATTGAAGTTTTTGGGATTGCAAGACTTTATTGGTTTTAAAATTTTGACATCAGCAAAATTTACCATATTCAGATCGTATTATTTATTAGCATCAAAAATTCATTATGTAATCCCTTGATTAAAATGAACAATATGTATCTACTTTCATTTGGTAATTTTTGGCAATTAAATTATAAAAACTGTGAGACCAGAAATAGATCTCACACTTGTTTTGGGTGAGACAGTTTTATGCCAGTAATTTATTGTGTCTGAAATTTCGGACAATATCTCCAGTCTGCATGACGCCAAGGTTTACAGTATCCTGACCCAAAGGTCAACCAATATCATAAATTTAGGGACGTCGAGACAGAGGGGTCAAACTCTTGAGGAAATGTAAAGTAACGACTTTGGATGGAAAGACTAACCAATGGAGAAGATGCTTGTGGCTTCGCTGTGAAGACTGCCAATCAAAGTAAAGGGGGAGTGACAGTTCTGAGGCAAAAGAGTCACAACATGTGACACAAGAACGACGATAAAAATAGATTTATTCGAACGACTTGGCAAGAAACGGTCGTACAGCACTACTTAAGGTATAGCGATAGAAGAACGATGACACTTGGAAAGTACACAACGACGACGAGGTTAACAGATTAATAGCTCGAAAAAAAGGAGCACGAAACGTAGAGAAACTACGAGTGTGACTAGAGATGTAGAGAACGACTTCGATGGCTAGATCAATGTGCAGTGCAATCAGAAGTACGAGATGGAGCCAAACACGGCTAGTTACGGCCAGTACGAGTTATTGATGTAAACATTATGGTCTATGGTCAAAGCCAAACTTGAAGGTATGGTTTCCTCAATTTGGATACCAGGTCCTAAGCCATTTTAGGCATTTTATTAATGGTCTCACATGGTCTACCTCTGCAGAAATAATATAATTAATTGTGTGATGAAGTTAATAAGTGTATTATGTTGTTAATAAATGTTTTATTGTTAAAGTTAAAATGGTGCAATCAATTTAGTATTATGTTAATTAATATTCTTTTTCAGAACTTGAGCGAAAGATAAATAATTGGAGGCTTAATAGCGGCACACATCGCAATGTACATTAATAATGAGTTACACGAATACGAGCAATTTACGATCATGTGTATTAAGTTTAATTTAACAAAATTATTATATTAAGTAGTAATAGTATACTTTACGTAACCTTTTTAACACTTTACAACAAAGTTGAAAAGTGTTTATGACTTTGTTCATTCTGTCTGTCTGTCTGTCTGTCTGTCTGTCTGTCTGTCCGTTAGCACGATAACTGCCGTAAAAATGACTTAATCAAAATGAAATTTTAGTATGTTGTTCAGACGGTCTATAGGACCTATGGGAATATAAATGAATAATATCACCCAATTAGTTTTGGATTGAACCCGGGTTGAAAAAATGGAATACATTGAGCCCTATGGGACCTAATTTTTCTAACATTTTTTAAGCGGATTTAAAATTCACAAATTGCTTCGAAAATTTTAGGTAATAGTCAAATTGTTCCATAAAATATATAAAAAAAATTCAGCTAAATATATTCAGTAGTTTTTGAAATAAAAATTAAAATAATAAGTACACATCTTATATGAAACGATCACGTGACCATGATATGAAACGATCACATGACCCACTTCAAAATGATATATGGCATCCATCTTGTTTCAAATTCGTGATTTTTTAAACTTCTTTTTAATTCATATTGAGTGTTGTATCCATCCTAAAACTACTTTATATCTGCTTAAATTCTGTGCATCTACATATTAAAACAACACAATGACAATATATTTGAGTTTAAATTCTCTTTCAAATTTGATTATTTCTACAACTAAGCCTATTTTTCACCTATGTAAAATGTAAACAGCAAAATATGTAGAATGAGTTGTATTAGAATTACTGTATTTTTTTAACACAAAATAATTCAGTCCATGGAGTTTGCATGGCTGATATGAATGAAATATTAATTGATTTTATAAACAGAAGGACGATTTTCTTCGATGAAGTTTTAAGCATAAATTTTATGAATTGTAGCTCCATGGTCTTAATTTTTAAATAAAATAAATTATTATAGTATTGTGATTAATGAAATGGAGAAAGTTATGAATGAAATCCTGCTTTTATAGAGAGATCCAGGCGTGTTATTTTTTTTCTATGACGTCATTTGAATTAATTTCAGTTGTTTTCGATGAAGTTTTCAAATATAATAAATTATCGTAGTATTATGATAGACTTAAAAATATTACCGTGGAATGTATTGCATTTTAGAGATATTTAAACCACGCAATTTATATTTCAATGCCGTCATTTGAATGAAGTTCATTTTTTTCAATGAAGGTTTAAGTTTTCAAATATAATAAATCAATGTAATATTGTGATAAGTTTTAAAATATTACCGAGGAATGTATTGCATTTTCGACTTTTTAAAATAACATTGCATTGAAGTTGGAAAGTGTTTCATAATCAATGCTTTAAGCATGATTGATCTTTCTTGTTTATTACTTCACCACAAAAACAAAAAACGTTTGTTGCGGTAAAACGAGTGAAATATTTGGAGTACCTGTTTGTTGATTTTTCCAGCTACCGAGGGAAAATGAAATTTAGTATTCTAATTAATATTCTAATCGGGTTTTCCCTACTGCATTTAGTTGGTTTCTATTTGGGCGCGTTTCCCTAGCTGTATTGTATTTATTTAAAGTTTACATAAATTGTTAATGTTATTTTTACAGCCTAAACTTTAACGGTTTATTGTTTTAAGTGGAATATTTAGAGATTTACGCACAAATCTGTTGATGGTGATCAGCAAAATAAGCGTAGTTTCAATTTTAACATCGTTATAAAACACGTAGTCTCCTACACGGGGTTCTCGCGCTCCGGGTTCAGTCTGTGAAGATCTACGCACTCGCGTAGCGGGCGATCCAGATTTCACGGTATGATTAGACAGGAAAAGGAGCAATGTGGTACACACTGTCTTATGCATCCTGCTTATTCTTCATTGTTCCAATTTCAGCAAATTTTGCGTGTTTCGTTAGGCATGACATGCATGCTTGTTAGCGGGTTACACGGCCGCATAGCGGTTAAGCACACGACCTATGCGTCCCGGTAGTGAGCCACTAGACCTACTGAAAACACTGTAGAGCTTTTCAAAAAGAACCCTTTTTAAAAAGCGACTGCTCGTCGGTGAAGGCTGTTAGCGCAGAATAAAATTATGAACTGGGATGCAATTGATAATAGATTCCCCAAAAGCTCTTTAATTGCAAGATAGTTTTCAAATTTTGAAGCAAAAATATATATCTATTATAAATATATACACTTTAGAAAGTGTTTCGTTAGTGTTTCGAAGAGACCAGTTCATTGCAGATAAATATAACAACATATTAGAAATAATCTGATTTGTCAAAGCAGTCGGATAGTAATATTCTGAAACCTAAATTTCTAGATGGAACGCAGTCCAGCACCTAAAATATTCATACGGAAATTTTGCCTTCACTTTTGGAATTTTGAAGTACCGGGAAACAGCTAGATATGCAGTCCGAAATACTAAAGTTGCTTGTCGCAATTTAATATTTCAGTTCATCGTCTTACTTTCTATGGAGTAGCTAGCACACACTTTTTCATTATGTCTATGATATGAAAAAAAAAATCTGATGTGGGCAGCACATGACTTTCTCTGCAGACTTATTTCCACTTTCTTTTTATTTTAATTAAATTTAATTCACTTTTAACTCAATTATCTTTCTCATTCGGTAACTGGACTTATTGTCAAAGGTGCAGTAGAGAAAATACGAAAAATCTAAAATATCTCAAGAACGGCTAGTTCTAGTGTAATGGGGTTGGTCTTATTCTTTTCTTCGTTAAAAATTACGTATAAAACAAGCATTTATTGGATATATTTAAGCATACATAGTTTTTTATTATAGATTTTGCCGAGTTTTGCGGGCCATTTGGCAAAAGAGGGCAGGCTACTTTTTTCCGAATCGTACCAAAATCTAATCAGCACCAGAGTGACCCACAAGTGACCTATCTACCGAATTTTGTGAAATACGGTCCATTAGTTTTTTAGCTAGAGTGGATACAAGCTTTTGCGGGCCATTTCGCAAAAAAAGGCGGGTTCCTTTATCCCAAATCGTACCCAAAACTAATCAGCACTAGATTCGCCCACAAGTGACTTGCCTACCAAATTTTATGAAATTCGGTCCATTAGTTTTTTAGTTAGAGTGGATACAAAATTTGCACAGACAGACAGACACACAGACAGACACACAGACACACAGACACACACACAGACGTCACGCTAAAAATAGTTTTTTCGTATCCTAGAGGTCTCGAAACGTGTAGATCCGTCGAAAACTCGAGTTACGATTTTCGACATAATTCCAATACTTTCCCTATACATTACCATGTATTGCAGGGAAAGTAATAAGTAATGGTGAAAACGTAGTAAGCGTATATGACTGTATCGAATATATGAAGAATCAGTTATACTTCTACAGAGGTTCACAAAATTAAGGCATTGGAAATTTTCTTGCTTCCAACGCAGTTATCAGTTAATTATTGTTGAAGGGTGTTAAAAAGCGCAAAACCGGCCTACGGATGCTGGCTGTTGCATTAGGAGCACGATTCCATTCTGTTATTCGTTACAATTAAGAGTACTAAAAGAAGGAACATTTCTTTAATGATTAATTCATTAGGTGAATTTAGCAGATGATCCAGAATGAAATTGACAGAAGTTCGTAATTGCACTAGCAATTACGATAAGAAGGGAAATACATTTAAACACAATTAAGAATCTTCAAGTAAGTTTCAGATTGAATACATGTGTCGTGATGGTATGTAGCATTCTAAATTTTAGTTAGGGTCAGTAGGGGCAATGAAGACATTGTTGCACTTGTTCCAATGATGTTAACTATTTACTTCTGCAATATGAGAGAGAATAAAAGAAAATATTTTGAAATAATTAGAAACTTATTTAAAATATAAGAAAATCAATTTATCTATCTAATTTCACATAGAATTTTCAGTGTTTAAAGGGTACATAATTTCGTGAACACCCACTTTTAACCAGATAATTGTTAAGGCAATTATGCATTGAAAATAATTTAGCCATTTTTATTTTATTTTTGTTTTTAAAGCAACGATATTTGGTATTTACTAATAACAGAAGATACAAAATTTAATTTGTAATTTTTAGGAAGTTTCAGACAATGTTGAAAGCAAAATGAATATTTTTACTATTTTTGTATTTGGACTATGTTAGTAAGGAGCAATGGAACTTTTCTAGTTGCGACACTATGACATAAGTCTCCAAATTAGCAGAATGGCGTTAATATGTTCTGACTCTTTCATGATTGTCATGAATCTTTTTTTTATGTTTAAGTGAGAATTTTTTTTATTATTTTGAATTTATTCTTTTTTGACAATTTCGTAAAACTTAAAAAGTATATTTAAATTCATTTATAGAAGACAACATTTTTTATGTTTTATTTAATGGATTATTCAAATAATGAGGAAGGTCATGTTTTCACAGCCACAGACTGGAACTTGAAGGAAATTGGAATTTGCTTCTTTTATGCAGGATATCTTGGAAAGATATAGAATAATGCAGCGGCAGTATCGTAGTCGTGTGCACGCCTATGCAGCGACATTTATTTTTTATAAGCGGGCATATTGTTAAAGCATTCTTTGGTTTTTGAGAATTCGTTGTGAATTCCAGTGTAATTTTAAACAAAGGTTAGCATTTTAAATCCTGGGTGACGCCAAGTACATTTTCTAGGTTATTACAAATCAGATAAGACTGTTTAGGTACCTAAAAGTTTTCATGAAATTAGAATGCTAAAGAACGTCTCACTATAGCGTACTATAGCGTAAACACGGGTCAGATGGCCATTTCCTTTCATTTGTTTAGTAACCGGTAGATAGCAGCCATAATTACACAGTTATGAGTTAGATGTTCAAGAAGACAAGCGCTAAAAAATTGCGGCATTGTAAGTATATAACGTTTTTAATTTCCTTATATACATAATGTATAAGGAAAGTATTGTGACGGGGTCGAAAATTCGAATTCGAGTTTTCGACGGGAGAGCACGTTTCAAGCATCCCTGACCACAAATCAAACATTTTTGAAGTGATGTCTCTGAGTGTGGGTGTGTGTGTGAAAGTATGTGTGTGTGTGTGAAAGTATGTGTGTGTGTATGGAAGTATGTGTGTGTGTGTGTGTGTGTGTGTGTGTGTCAGTGAATCTGTGGAGACGATAACTGACGAACGAATGGACCGATTCGAACGAAATTTGGTACAAAAATCACAATCCTAAACACTGGAAGCCTATTGCTTTTATACGCAATCGAATGTTCAGAACCCCCATAAATTTTTGAGTGAAATTTTGAAAAAATCGCCAAAAAATCAAAACCTCTAATAAAGTTACGCAAATAGACATTTCTTATGTTATTTTTTCATTGGAAAACGATTGGCATAAATTTTAGAAGGCTAACATGAACCGTTCTCGAGATATTGCACATTCTTCAAAAAAATTATCAAAAATTCATATAAAATAAAAAAAAATATTTCCTATTGAGAAACATGTTCACTTTTCATATGCAATGCCATGCGATAAATTGGGTGACATCATTCTCGTGGGTCTAGCTCGTTCTATTCATGAAAAAAGATACTTTGAGTAATACTTTTGTATTTGAACTCCAATAGTCATTTATCTGCTGTAAGAATAACTTATTTCTCCGTCCATAATGTTTGGTGAGATTTTGGCGACGAATTTGGTGGAATGTCGCCAACTTGGCGACTTTTTTAAATGTTGCTAAATTAACGAAAAACTCGCCAAATGGATAAAACTGACGCTAAATCAATGAAAATGACGACTCATTGACGAAAATTCAATATCTTGGAAAGAATATAAATATCTACTATAAAAATAATCTCTTTTTTTTACTGTAAATGTAGTAAATTCATTGCATTATATAAGGAAAGTCATGTGCTGCCCACATCAGATATTTTTATAATCCCATCCCCTCAAAATTTTTCTCCGTCCAGTAAGCTGACTTGTGATTGCGGTTCATTTCGAGTTAAAACCTTGTAAGCGAGCTTAAACGAGGACTTAAAAATTGTATTTGTATGCCTAACCTCGATGTGTTTCATTGACGCCAAGTTTTCCGGATAAGCGTCATGGCACTCTATCCTGTTTGTTAAAGATAGATGGCCCACATTTTCAGGGTTAGTTGACCAGTCCTCCTGATAGTTTATTTTGGTATGTTATGCTAAGCAGTTTCTCGCTTTCTTTTCAGATGTCAAATATATACGTTATAAAACGGGGTAGCAACAGTGGGGAGTGGGTCGAAGTTGGTTTATGTAAAGCAATTGTAGCAATACGTAATGCCGTATTAGTCCGATATGCTTTCTTTAAATCTCGTGTGGCGAGAAAAATACTGGAGAGGAAGGATATGTAAACCTAGAAACATAGTTAAAGGTCTTTTTCACCTGTTCCACTGGTTAGTAAAATTCGTACTACATTCAAACGTCAGAGGTGCCATGCTACTATTCTGACGTCATCCAAAAATACAGATAAAGTAAAACAGAAAACAAAAAGTAACAACTTTGGACTCGGTCTAGAAAAAATCAAAATAAGAAGAAACTCTATTGTAGAACTTTTTCCAGCAGCATCTCTGAAGAGGAAATCGAGATTCGATACACATCTAGTGACATATCATATGCATCTAGCGACAAAGATCCAGTGATGATTTTGATCATTGTAATGAATGTGTAGGACGCGGAGAAGATTATAACAGCACAAAGATTAAAGTTGACTGGATTAAGTGTGTTCGTTGCCAACGCTGATGGCATGAAACATGCTCTTCATTCATCGATCTACACTCATGTCCAAAAGTTAAGCATAATTTGTAAAATGCGAAAAATTCGGAGTTAATATGGATACAATGGTTTACAATCAGCTGTGGAGAATCGTGGAACGAAGGTAAATCATTGTGCATATGCAAAACAGTTCAGTCAACGTCGACATACACAAAGCACCGGCGGCGCACATTGGAACGAGTATAAAACGGCCTCGAGTGGCATGGTCAGTCAAGGCAGGATTTCGCAATTGCTGTGGTACGGAGCAATTTTAGCAATCAAAAAGGACTAAAGATGTCACAAAGATGCCAACTGGACATATTTTTGAAGGGACGAATTATTGGAATGCTGGAATTCGGTCGATCCCAAACCGAAGCGTCTCGAATTCCGAATGTGCCTCAGTGTGTGATCTCTAGATTGTGAAAGAGGTTACAAACCATTGGAGATGTTACCCGACGACCAGTAGCAGGTCAACCAAGGGTAACAACCGTTCGGCGAGACCGATATTTGGTGATAACTGTGCGACGTCAGAGGAACCGTTCTGCCAGACAACTGGGTTCAGCCCTGACAGCCGCCACAGGAATCACTGTTTCGAGACAAACTGTTTATAGGAGACTCAGACACGTTGGTATCTATGCCAGGCGACCAGCAGTTTACATCCCCCTGACGTCTGCATAGAAACGCGCGCGTTTATAGTGGAGTTTGGAACATCGACAGTGGAGTGGACGACAGTAGGCAATGTCATGTTCAGTGACGAGTTCAGGTTTAGCCTGCAAACTGATTCTCGTCGTAACACTTCTCTGGAGAGAACGTGGAACGCGTTTTCACCCGGGAAACATCACGGAAAGACATCGTTTTCCGTTTGGAGGAGTCATGATCTGGGCAGGCATCATGATGGACGCCCGCACAGACCTCCACATCTTTGACACGGGATCGGTTAAGGTTCAAAGATACAGAGACGAAGTCCTTGAGTCTACCGTTCGATTATTTTGAGGTGCTGTTGGTCCTGATTTTATATTCATGAATGATAACGCGCCTCCTGACCATGAGGCCTTGGTCGACGACTTTACTGAAATTATTCTGAACATGCAGTAATCTGCTAACATTCCTGATCTGAAATCAATAGAGCCTGTGTGGGATATGCTCGGGAGACATCTTGCAGCCCTCCGCTACCCAACAAGCTCCGTTGCGGGATTGAAAACTGCTCTCCGTGAGGCCTAGAACGCTTTGAGCACACAATCTATCCAAATCCATTGAAAGTATGGGAAATCGTTGTGCAGCATGCGTGGCTACCCGAGGTTCCCACACACCCTATTAAACTGCAGCATCACATTGTTTTAATCATGCTGTTTCACTGAGGTTGACACTCGTATTGTGGCCCTTTTTCTTTCAACCCTTCTCTTTGGATAATAAAAGTCGTTATTATCCCTGTTTTGCATTGTTTTTTTCTTCTATAACCCTATTACATCCGTATACCGCGTTTCCTTCTATTCCGATGTAGATTTCCTGAAATTTTAGCAGAAACAGCAACTATGCCTAACTTTTGGAAACCAGAGAACTACTCAACCCAAATCATACGCCAGTATTCTCCTACATTGTCCTACAAGTCTAAATCCAATCTGGAACTTAAAAATGAGCTCCTTTCATATAATTGTCCAAATGACATCAAAGTAAAAACATTTCAACTTTATTGAGTGTTGAAGACCCAGACCGTCCGACTCATCCAAAGGACATGAGCAACGATTTGGACGGCCGGAGAACTTTATTGAGTGTGTAAATTTTTTTGATAACCATGTATTATAATAATATATGAACATAATCTTCACTTAAAAAAACTATGGCCAACTAACCCGGTTTTACCCTATATGTACCGACTGCGATTATGATTGTCGAATTTTCCATTTTATCACAATAATATCGATTTATACAGACTAAGCGTAATGCAGACTATGTATGTAAAGTGTAATGCAGACTCTATATAAAGTGTAATACAGACTATGCATGTAATGGTTATGTCATTTCATACATAGTCTGTAATCGATATATACAGACTATGTATGAAATGACATTAAAGGGGGAAAATGTGATAATGACGTTGGATTTATTTTCACTGGATATCTTATAGGAAGGAATTGGTATTCCTACGGGAGAGTGGAAAAGGAGTTTTCTTTTAGAAAACTCAAAAGATTCGCGAACCAAGAAATCTCTTAAAATATTTATTGATATTTCTTTACTGAAAAAGAGAAGTAAAGAAAACTGAGTTTTCTTCTAGAAAACTCAGTTTTCTTCTAGAAAACTCAAAGATTCGCGAACCAAGAAATCTCTTAAAAGATTTGTTGATATTTCTTTACTGAAAAAGAATAAAGAAAAGTCAGTTTTCTTTTAGAAATCTCAAAGATTCGCGAACTAAAAAACCTCTTTAAAGATTTGTTGGTATTTCTTTACTAAAAAAGAAAAGTAAGTAAAAGTCAGTTGTTTTCTTTTAGAAAATTCAAAGATTCGTGAACCAAGAAACCTTTTAAAAGATTAGTTGAGATTTATTTACTGAAAAAGAAAAGTAAGGAAAAGTCAGTTTTGTTTAGAAAACTTGATTCACGAAACTAGAAACCTCTTAAATGATTAGTTGCGGTTTCCTTATTGAAAAAATAAAGTCAAGAAAAGTAAGTTTTCTTTTAGAAAACTCAAAAATTCACAAACTAAGAAATCTCTTACAAGATTAGTTGATATTTATTTACTGAAAAAGAAAAGTAAATAAAAGTCAGTTTTCTTTTAGAAAACTTAATTCACGAACCTAGAAACCTCTTAAAAGATTAGTTGATATTTCTTTACTGAAAAGAAAAGTAAAGAAAAGTCAAAGATTCACAAACCAAGAAATCTCTTACAAGATTAGTTGATATTTATTTCCTGAAAAATAAAGTAAAGAAAAATCAGTTTTATTTTAGAAAACTCAAAGATTCGTGAATCAAAAACTCTTTTAAAAAATTTGTTAGTATTTCTTTACTGAAAAAGTAAAGAAAGAAAAGTTCATTGTTTTCGTTTAGAAATCTCAAAGATTCGCAAACCAAGAAACCGCTTAAAAGATTCGTTGATATTTCTTCACTGAAAAAGAAATGTAACGAAAAGTCAGTTTTTTTAGTAAACTCAAAGATTCGCGAACCAAGAAACCTCTTAAAATATTTTCTAAAATCGCAAATACATAAATTTTTTTCAGAAGTGCTTTTATCAGCTGCACGATCTCTCTGTGGCCAAAAGATTCATTCTCTGATTTTAAAATTCATAGGTGGCGGATTGAAATTCAGGGTACAATTGGAAAGCTTTGTGCATAAATACATGATCTTCGTAGTGCAACAAAGTTTCGTGTAGTACATGATAAAGAAAAATTTTCTTGTAATACAAAAATCGAACAGTAAAACCTCAAAATGATCCAATCTAGTTCAATCCGAGAGCTACATAACCGTCGATATTTACAGCTCATAGAGGTGTTTGTTCATAGTATGTTCGCGAGGTCTGGACACTTAAATTCTGGAACAAATACCGTTATTAAATTTTATAGGTAGATGATTTATATGAAAGCCAGAACTAGACAGAATATTTTATAGTGTTCATAATTACAATATATGCAATACAAAATGTAAGATTCAACGATTATTCAGATTGGTAAAGGTAAGAGGCCTATTGATTTTGAGAGAGGCTGGTCAAGGGGAAGACTCTCACTTTTTCGTACACTCATATTCGAATATCGAAAAATCATAAAAAATTAACGATAAAAAATTTCTTAAACACATAGTTATTCGATACGTATTTTTTTTTATTTAAAAGCGAATGACATCACTGATTGGACTATAACATCTTCCATGGCCGGGATATTATATAATTTTGATCTAAAAGGAAAATATAAACAAATAAATAGGACTGTTACTGTCAAACATGTGAATGCTTTGTATGTACTTTTAACAATAAATGAATTGAAACTACTTTTTAACACTTTGCAACAAAGTTGAAAAGTGTTTATGACTTTGTTCATTCTGTCTGTCTGTCTGCCCGTTAGCACGATAACTGCCGTAAAAATGACTTAATCAAAATGAAATTTTAGTATGTTGTTCAGACGGTCTGTAAAACCTATGGGAATATAAATGAATAATACCACCCAATTAGTTTTGGATTGAACCCGGGTCGAAAAAATGAAATACATTGAGCCCTATGGGACCTAATTTTGCAAACATTTTTTAAGCGGATTTAAAATTCACAAATTGCTTCGAAAATTTTAGGTAATATTCAAATTGTTCCATAAAATATATAAAAAAAATTCAGCGAAATATATTCAGTAGTTTTTTAAATAAAAATTAAAATAATAATTACACCTCTTATATGAAACGATCACGTGACCATGATATGAAACGATCACATGACCCACTTCAAAATGATATATGGCATACATATTGTTTCAAAATCGTGATTTTTTTAAGTTCTTTTTAATTCATATTGAGTGTTGTATCCGTCCTAAAACTACTTTATTTTTGCTTAAATTCTGTGCATCTACATACTGAAACAACGCAATGGCAATATATTTGAGTTTAAATGCTTATCTAAATTTGATTATTTCTACAACTAAGCCTATTTTCACCTATGTAAAATGTAAACAGCAAAATATATAGAATGAGTTGTATTAGAATTCCTGTATTTTTTTAACACAAAATAATTTAGTCCATGGAGTCTGCATGGCTGATATGAATGAAATATTAATTGATTTCATAAAGAGGAGGACGATTTTTTTCGATGAAGTTTCAAGCATAGAGTTTAATTTTTTGTAGCTCCATGGTCTTAAACAAAATGTTTAAATAAAATAAATTATTATAGTATTGTGATGAATGAAATGAATGGGAGAAAGTTATGAATTAAATCCTGTTTTTATAGAGAGATCCAGGCGTGTTATTTTTTCCATAACGTCATTTGAATTAATTTCAGTTGTTTTCGATGAAGTTTTCAAATATAATAAATTATCGTAGTATTATGATAATTCTAAAACTATTACGGAGGAATGTATAACATTTTAGAGATGTTAAAACCAGGTAATTTATATTGATTAATTTATATTATATTATTAATATATATTGGCCGTATATATTAATATATATTAATATATATTATATATATTAATAATATAATTATAATTATATTATTAATTTATATTGGCCGTCATTTGAATGAAGTTCATTTTTTTCGATGAAGGTTTAAGTTTTCAAATATAATAAATTAATGCAGTATTGTGATAAGTTTCAAAATATTACCGAGGAATGTATTGCATTTTAGACTTGTTTAAATAAAATTGCATTGAAGTTGGAAAGTGTTTCATAATCAATGCTTTAAGCATGATTGATCTTTTTTGTTAAAAGTTATCGCGAGTATTTAACGAGATATTGAGACATAAAAATTTTACTTCCCTCACACAGGGTGCATGGTATTTCGAGCACCAATTAAACGATACATGTAAAATTGGATAAAGTAATTTTAATCGGTAATAAAAATGAGCCTATTGATTTTCAAGGAGACCAGGCTCTAGTTTTTGTTGTCCCCGAGTATCGAAATTCGTTTGTTCCTAGGGAAAGTCACTTGTTCAGCACGTTAGAATTTTTTTTTGATGAATTCCATCCTTCCAGCGTAACAAAAGCCTTTTTATGGTCATCATACGTCTTTAAAGATACCGTGGCTTTCAGATCTAAGCCCGCGTGACGTTATGGCCCGCAGCCAGATCTGGCGTCCCACGTGTACCAGAATTGAAGAATATTCTGGCAGGTGCCCAAGAAGTCTTAGCCACATCTTTGACGAATTAGCAGGCGCGCTGCTGCATCTATCACTTGGCGAAGGAGGCCGTTTGTTTACTTATTGTATTTATTTATCTTGTAGGGAAGGGAACATTCATCTTCGGAGCCATTCACTTGGTATCTATTACGCATGAATTGCTGGTTGTTTTTTTTTTGCTGGGATTGCTGCGAATGTATAAATTCTGTTCCTACCTGGGCTATAAATCATCAGTTAAAGATACTAGAAAATATCTGTGGCGTATCTGATAGTCACTGCATATTAATAAATTCGGATAGTGTGGGAAAACCATAACATAAACAAGAAACTTACAACTGCTCCTTCATATAGAGGCATATGGTATATACGGACTTCATTTTTGATGAAACTACTTCTATTAAGCATTTTCTCTATATACTCCGGAATTTAACCTTTTGCTTAAGAGTGGGACAGCGTCCATCCCGAACGAAGAATCTCTCAAAAAGACAGGTATTTGACATACCCTATTCCGAACAGTTCGATCCCCCTTTTCAGACATGGACGCCAATGCCTGCAAAGGGGGATCGAACTATTTGGAATAGGGTATGTTAAATACCTGTCTTTTTAGAGCATGGACACCAATGTCTGCAAACGGGGATCGAACTGTTTGGAATAGGGTATGTCAAATACCTATTTTTTAGAACATGAGCGCCAATGTCTGCAAAGGGGGATCGAACTGTTCGGGATAGAGTATGTCAAATACCTGTCTTTTTGAGAGGTTCTTCGTTTGGTATGGACGCTGTCCCACCCATAAGCAAAGGGTTAATGTTGAATTCATACCAATCATCATCTAGGCTATGTCTATAGCAGATAATGAGAAATAAATGTTTTAAGGAAATATATAAATGTTTGAATTGGAAGTGATATCGCTAGAATTAGAAGTGGAAAATTTTTACTAACCCCCCCCCCCCCCTCTGTGGAATTCAATGCTGAATTCATATCAGTTGTTATATAAGCTCCATTTTGGGGTAATACCTAGAAATAGCTGTTTCAAGGGAAATTGTTGAACTGAAAGTGAAAAAAAAACGGAAGTGAAAATTCTTAGTGAACTACTGTACCTCCTCTAGAATTTGATGCTAAATCCACATCAGTTATCATCTAAACTCTTTCTATAACCAGTCTTGAGAAATAGATGTTTCGAGTAAAATGGAAAATTTTTTAAACAAAAATGCATAAAGAATTGGAAGTAGAACTCCTTAATGAATTCCCCATTTTATTTATAGATTTTAATTTAAATCCATAAAATAATCAACAAATTTTACGAAATTCGGTTAAATCACTCGAGCCATATAAAATTCCGTGCGAAAGCAAGGTTTGTAATATCTAAAGAACGTTTCGTGATAACGACGTTCTCGTTCACCCCGGAAATCCAATAAGCCCCCGAACTTTATAAAAATCGTACAAAATTTGATACGATTTGCTCAGTTTTGTTCAATTTATTTGAGAGATTGCGCTCCCCATGTGGAAAAAAATTCCAATATCTCGAAAATGCCGCGTAATAATTCTTAAACAACGGTGTCAGTTTATTTCCATTTAAAAACGCTTTTACAGTATTCACTTATTTGATAACCAGAACGAATTACCCGTCGTTGCCCGGGTTTTAAATAAGCACCCACTATTAAATAATTACAATAACGAAACTCATTTTGACATCTCATGAAAACGCGAAAAAGAAAACGATGTGCATGATACGAAATCACATCTAAATGCACGCTTAGCCCAAACCTCAGCAAGGATTGCACTGGAGTGAGTAAAAACAGATTGTCACGAAAAGCCTTCCGTGCGTGGGGATACAACATAATATACAATACAACTTCCATAAATACAACAGTTCCGGAAAAGAGTAGAATTCCCCCGTCGCATGAAGAAAGCGAGTCCACTTGCCAGCTAGCGACTTTATATTATCAAAGACAAGCCTCGGATAAAAAATGTATAATTAATCAACGGATGGGTTTATGAAATTATTTTTTTTCGGAGTAATCTGTGACGCAAGTGCTTAAAAGTGAAGGATGGATGACAAGTCAATTTTTGCAGTATATCGTAATATAAAAATCGGCGAGGTTTAAAACGCACGAAAAGTATATATTTTTAAAAAATTCACTAAAAATCGTCTGATAATCGCATGGATTCCTTTCAGTTTGTTTCGAAGAGAATATTTCGGTCTTTCCGGTTGTGTCAAGATGGAAACTCTGTGATAATATGTTAGGTCGCCAAGGAATCGATTTGTACGAATATCGGCCAAAATCGTTGGGAATCGGACTAAAACATAAAGTAACTAAGAGACATATACGGAATAAAAAAAATAACGCTGAGGTGCATGTATTCGGATCCTGAAGTACCTGTGTACCAAATTTCGTGGTTGTACGACACTTAGATTATCCGCTACAGACTACACAGACAGACAGATACACACACAGATTAAGAAGATAGCGAGAATATTTTTTTTTATCACTTTTTCCATTTTAGATCGATCATAAATAGGCAATATCTCTAGAAGAGCGCCTGTAAGCGTACCATAAACGATGTTAAATGTTAAATAAAATATTATACATGAAATAAATATTCTTCTAACATTTTTAACACAATTATTTTATCGTGCATTTTCATTTTAATTATTTTATGTATTTTTCGATTTTCGTTACATTATTGAAATGTGGTCGATTCGTATTCAAGGATACTCAAAACATTAAAATCCATTTAAATATGGGAGTCGTAATTGTTTCAATCGTGATAATTTCGATTCTACACATTACTAGAAAATATACCTTGCGTTGCACGGGATTTAAAGCAGGGATTAATGAAGTTCATTCTTTCAATTTTCAAAATGCAAAATCGTAGCTCACCCTGCCATATATTTTTGTCGTTTACCCGTAATACTCAAAAACGTAACAACAATTTTACTATAAATATGCCACTGCTTTCCACAGTAACGAGCAGATTGTGACGCCAGTTGCAATGTCCAGTGTATAGCAGTCGGCTAATTAAAGATTGAAACCCTTCGAGAATGGAATCGAAAATCTCAATTTTTATGCTTTTGTTTGAACATTCACAGAAAATCAGAAAATAGAGTAATCCAAAAATTTTTTTTTCTATTATTATTATTTTTTTATTTTTGCTGAAGAGCAGTTTACACAATGATCACAGCAATATGATCACAGAGTTTTCAACTTAACACCATTGAATAGACCGAAGAGATTTAAACAGAATTCCTTCATATTTGAAATATTTTCTAAATACATAGAAATGCATCTATTTTAAGCGTATTCATTCTTATTTTAGTGCATAAAGCGAATTGAAGATTTATACGATTATAAAGTTTTGCGTGAATATGGAGTAATATATTCACATTCGAACAAATTATTTTTTTATTCCTGAATTTTTCACGAATTTTTAAGTGGGTCTCTAAAAGTTGCAATATTTTGTTCGAACTCTCATTTCGAAAGACGTTCTTCTGTGTTCACGACGTCGCAACTCTGTGAATGTCTGTGGCTATGGAGATGTCATACTTCAAGTATTGAACTCAGGGAATTTTCAGAAAGCAGCGACGATTTATATAGCCGTTGTTAAATTGTGTTGCTCAATGTTCTGTGCGCATGTAAATAATGGAGTTCGGCAATGATGTTTGCTCAAAGCAGGTGTTTCAGAAATTGAGTGGTATTGTCTGTATCTGTTCTTATTACATAGAGGGCGCTTATTTAGCACCCAAATGAGCCAGTAATTCGTTCTTCTGTAGTATAATTTCAAATATAATTTTCCAAAAGTAAGAGGATCGTCGAATGGGGAAGTTGGTTCCAAAGGGCGCCGATCCACCAGAAATGCTGTATAAACATAATTATATAATCTATATAAATAAAATTGAAAATACGTCTGTCTGTCTGTTTATCCGTTTGTCCCGTTATCACGGGAGAACGGCTGAACCGAATTTGATGAAATTTCGTGGGTAGTCTGAAAATAGTCCCACTTAAAATTTAGTCTATGTTTTGAGTTTCTACAATCAGGTTCTCGAGATATTAGTAAAAAACGAAATTTTCGTTTGTCTCATCATCACGGTAGAACGGCTGAACTGCATTTGATGAAATTTTGTGGATAGCCTTGAAATAGTCCCTCATAAATTTAGCCCAAGTTTCGAGTATCTAAGACCAGGAGTTGTCGAGATATTAATGAAAACGAAACTTTTTTCCTAGGAGTTCTATTCTCTAACTCCGTGGTTTATCCAAACGAAAAACTTGAAAATCGTTTGAAAGTGAATAAAAACTTTATCTCTGAGTTTGATGGGAGATTTTTTGCGCTAATTAGTCACTTTCTGAAAACATGAATTGTTTGTAACATGATTTAAATGGTAAATCTATCTCCATGGTTTATTTTTCACAAACTTTTGCTGAACAATGAAAAGTATAAAGAAATCAAAATGGTTATTTAATTTCGTAGTTTATGAGGAAGATTCTATTTTATATCATGTTGCTGAGAAACGCAATTAAATTAAATCTGTCTGTTAATTTTAATTATTATTTTTCGATTTGAATAATAAACAAATGGATATAAAAATATATTTTAGAAAAGAACTATTTGAGTTTTCTTATAGCATTTTTGACTGGATAATATCAATTACGGTCTTCAGGTTTAAACGTTATTATTATTGATATTTTCGGGGATTATTGATTCAGAGATTATTGATATTTTCAAGTTATTATGCAATTGTTTTATTATGACAAAAATTGTTTAAACTCATTGTACGTTGTACGAGAAATCTTCTACAAATACACGGATATATCTTCTAATCTACGAGAATATAAGTGATACTGGTATATTAGCATATGTTTTGATATATATTGGTATATATTGGAATCAATTACGACCTTCTGGTATAAAGAGTACGGGGATTATTGATATTTTCAATTTATTACGTCATCTCTTTTATTTTGGCAAAGATTTTTAAGACTGATATTGTAATACGAGTAATCTTTCACTAACACACTGGCATATTGTCTAATCTGCGACAATATAAGTAGTACGGGGTTGCATATATTGGTTCAATTCCTTTTTTTTTTTTTTGTAAATTTGCTTACAAAAGGGGCCAGGATGTTTTATTCTTCAGATCTGCCCGTGAAGATAATTTTGCATAGTGAGAACAGATATTCTTAAACTTCCCTTTAGGAGCAATAAATTTAATATTTTAACAGAATTTGCCCATGATTACGAATTATAAGTTTCTTTATATTTTATACTCCGTACGAAGAACTGGTATGCTGCTAGTTTTAAATATAATTTTATGAGACCCCGAAAGCGTACTCTAACTGCACATATTTGTGCCACTCGGTGAAAATAATTATTCTACGTCTATGAGAAGGTATGTATGAAATTAGGAAAGTTTACCATAAAAATCAATGGGTTATGTTTATTAAAGCAACATAAAGCATCAAGAATATATTGAGATAAAAATTCATAATTTAAAAAGACAACCTGCCCCATAAAGATGAAATATTCTCATGTCAGAAATCGTGCTTTAAAATCATTGGCTAGAACTCACGGTTTGCAACACTTTTTGAACTTTACTCAACACAAATTTTAGTGAATATTTTATAACCCATAGCACCGAAAAGATGTAGCTCGTTGTGTTCGTTAAAATAGATAATGTTTCCCTTTCAGAATTTGCATCTTCAGTAATCCATTAAAATTCTCTTGCCTAATGCATCATAAATGAGTAAAAAAAAATTCTTGTCTTGAAATTATTTTTTGTATTAATGTAAGCTGTCTGGAGCGAGGTAGGAAAATGCTAATACCATTTGACTGTTAAAATTATAAAAGTGTTCCTTTTTTTTCGTCTGCTAATACCATTCATGTATTTTGTACTTTAATTTTGTATAAAGACGACTTTATATTTTCGTTTTAACTTGTGGGATATATAGATTTTCTTATTAAATATGGCTAAAGTGCCTTGTTTCTGTGGGAGCCTTATTTTAAAATTATTCGCTATTGAATTAAAATTATTCACTATGAAGATGAAGATAGCTTGCGTCGCATGGGCGCCACTGGTTTCGATCCTCCTGCAGTCTGAAACTACTTCACATCGCTTTTTCAACTTGCCAAGTGAACTTAATGACAAAGATGTTACGTGACAAAGTGCGCTTTCAAGAAGTGGATGTCATAATCTGGGATGAATCCAGTATGATTTCAAGAAAAGCTTTTGAGATGATAGGTCGCACTCTCCGTGACCTTATGAAAAAGGATATACCTTTTGGCGGTAAAGTGTTTATTTTAGGGGATGATTTTCGTCAAGTTTTACCCGTCGTCAGATATGGCACACGCAAGCAGGTTATCAAGTAAACCATTAAATCATCATAACTGTGGTCATTCATCATTTGACTGTCAATATGAGAAAGGCATTTGAAGCCAAAGATTTTGCAGGTTGACTGTTATACACTGGTGGAAAATAAAATCCCAACACCAAGGAGTTTTGCTAGATAAACGAAATTTGGGAGGCGCGTTTTTGCACATATGAAAGATGACGCCTATTGAAATTTCGCGCTAAACGAATAAGAGTGGTGCTATTAGTGCCACTATGAACATGCAAATCACGTTTGCTTTAAATACGCGATGTACGCTTCGTCAGTGTTATTTATCGTCCGGATTGGACGTTGTGAGCTAGGTTTGAGTCGAGAATGTCTTTAAGGAGAAGAAGAAGGCCGTATCAGCAGTTTAGTGAGTTTGAACGAGGCCGGGCTACGCGAAGATGGATTTTCTTTTCGCGATATTGCAGAAAGACTTTGCAGGGATGTATCCACTGAGCATGATTGTTGGCAGCCGTGGTCACGGGAAGGCACTGTCTCAAGAAGACTGGGTTCGTCAGCACAGGGGCCACTACTGAGAGGGAAGACCACCGTATTCGCCGCATGGCTGTGGCGGATCGTACTACATCTGCAGCAGCGATTAGAGCTTCTGTTGGCCCCAGAGTGACACAGCGAACTGTAAGAAATCGATTACTTGAGGACAGCTCTGAGCCAGACAGCCTGTAGCGTTCATACCACTAACTCCGAATCATTGTCATCTGCGACGTCAGTGGTGTCAAGCTAGAGCTCATTGGAAAGCGGAGTGGAGATCTGTTGTATTCTCAGAGGAGAACCGTTTCTGTCTTGTTGTCAGTGATGGTCGTATGACGGTAAGAAGGTGGCCAGGTGAGCGCTTGGAACCAAGCTGTCTGCGGCGTAGACACATTGGACCTACCCCAGGAGTTATGGTCTGGGGTGCCATTTCCTATGACAGCAGGAGCACTCTCGTCGTTATTCCAAGCAACTTGACAGCAAATTTGAGCATCAGACTGATGATTGAACTGGTTGTGCTGTCATTCATGAGCAGTATTCAAGATGGTGTTTTCCAACAGGATAATGCTCGTCCTTATACCGCTGCTGTCACCCAACGTGTTCTACAGAGTGTCGACATGTTGCTTTGGCCTGCGAGATCACCAGATATTTCTCCCATCGAATACGTATGTGACATTATTAAGAAAAATCCAGTGTTATCCACAACCAGCATTAACTGTTGCTGATTTGACTGACCAAGTGCAACAGGCATGGAACTGCATCCCACAAGATGACATACGACACCTGTACGACACAATGCATGCACGTCGTTCAAAATCGTGGCGACTACAGCGGTTATTAATGTACCACAATTTCACATTTGAAATGGCTCTTCTCGCGCATACTTTAACATGTGACCTTGAAACTTTAATCAAATAAGTATGTTACCTACAGAATTGCTTCGCTTAAATTTCATTCCTTTAAACTAATTTCTTCTTGATGTTGGGATTTTATTTTCCGCCAGAGTCTGTTGAAATTGGAGAATGCTCATTTCTCACCATATATAAAAATTCAGATTTTTACTGAAAAGATCTTATTGCTTGGTTTTTCGATGAAGTAACAGACATCAGGTGTAACCTACTCAATAGGATCATATTATCACCCTAAAACAAAGAAGTTAATCGTGTAAATAATAAAATTTTGTCTTGTATATCTGGAGAAGGAAGGATTTGCTATAGCATTGACAGAGTCACTTGCTTAGGATAGACAAATCATATAAAAGAGAATTAGAATTAGAACTTATATATCCACTCGAGTAATTAAATTCCATCATGCTTTCTGGATTGCCCCCTAATCGACAAAAATTAAAAGTGGGCTACATTAGAATGTTAATGAGAAATATATACACCTGTCCCCCAATTTACACGGAAGATAGCTTCTGCACAAAACCGTGTAAATTTTTGCTAAGTAAAATCGTGTAAAGCGAATTTAACCCCAAAATGTGCATGATTCAGTCATTTATTTAAGTAAAACAAAAGTAAGACATCTTAGAAAACTTAAAAGTATACTTAGTTTATAAAACAACAAACATATGAATGTAGTAATATAACATATTCAATTTATTTTACATTAGGAACAAAGAACAAAAAATCAAAAAGACCCTTAAAAATTAATTATAAGTTTAATCACTGTCATCACTTCCATGTACTATCAGTCTTTTCTTTCTGATAGGTATGATGTCAATTTCATCACTTGAGCTTTCTTGATACGATTCTGGCTCAATGGTTGACGAATTAGGCAAGATCTCGGGTTGACAAGACTTTGTCATGAAATCGGTAATTAACAATTGCGTAGGTTTTTTTGCTAAATCTTTATAGACCTCTTCATATTGATTTAAGCAGTTACGAAGGTCTCGCTGGAATCGGAGAGATCGATCAACATTTGTGTCATATTGTAAGAAATGGTTGCCCAATTTTCTACCCAAATCAAGTCCTACGCTTATGATTTTTGCTATGAACGCAACTGGTTCAGATTGCTCTTCATCATAATCATTGTCTTCATCATGTTTGTTTGTTTCACGAATCATGTTAATTAAATCATCCTCATTAAATTCTTCATCAGCCATTATTTCTTCAATATCTGCCTGAGCTAAATCTTCAAAACCTTCTCCTCCTATAGTATGGGCCAACTCAGTGATCTGAGAATATTCATGCTCTATTGGTGATTTATCATTTCCACTTTCAACAACATCCGGCCATATTGTTTTCTAGCAGGCGTTGATCGTTGATTGTTTGATCTGAGTGTATGACAGTCCATGCTTAACACAATCTAAAATTGCAAATTTCTTCCAAGCATCCATCAGAGTAAAAGATTTATCATTCTCCATTTGTTCTAAGATATACCTGAAAGTTTGCTTGATGTACAGTGCTTTAAAAGTCGAAATTATCCCTTGATCTAACGGCTGTAATAAGGAAGTTGTATTCTCTGGCAAAAAAACAACTTTTACATTTTCGTGTTGTAAATCTGGAGGATGGCCTGGTGCATTATCAATTAAATATATTGCAATTGCGTTGTTTCAGTATGTAGATGCACATAATTTAAGCAAAAATAAAGCGATTTTAGGACTGATACAACACTAAATATGAATTAAAAAGAACTTTAAAAATTACGATTTTGACACAAGATGGATGAAATATTTTATTTTGAAGTGGACCACGTGATCTCTTCATATAATGGTCACGTGATCGCTTCATATAAAGGGTTCAATTATTATTTTAATTTTTATTTGAAAAAGCACTGAATATTTTTTGCTGAAATTTTTTTTATATATTTTATGGGATAATTTGAATATTTCCTAAAACGTTCGTAGCAATTTGGGAATTTTAAATTCTCTTAAAAAATGTTTGAAAAATTAGGTCCCATAGGGTTCAATGTATTTAATTTGTTTAACCCGGGTTCAATCCAAAACTAATTGGGTGACATTATCCATTTATATTCCTATAAACCGTCTGCACAACATACTAAAATTTAATTTTGGTAAAGTCATTTTTACGGCAGTTATTGTGCTACCTGACAGACAGACAGACAGAATGAACAACGTCATAAACACTTTCCAACTATGTTGTAAAGTGTTAATAACGGCGTATGCTATTATTCTGAAAGTTGTATCATTCGCTTTTAAATAAAAATAAATGCACATAAAATGATCATGACTTGAAATAAATTATATAGGTAACACAATTATGTTTTAATATTTTTCAATTTCATAAATATTAGAAATGTTGAAGGTATTTCCGTAGTTTGAGCTTCCCGATAATCAACTGGCTACCGACATTTATTATTTAGAAAAAAAATCGCACAATTTTTTATTTTTTTTGCTTTATTTGTTCCATATCGACATAGCTCTAAATGTAGGAAAGAAATAAACAGCTAAATGTAGAAAAGAAAACAACACGTAAAACTATTTTGAAGTAGTACCCAATTAACTTATATTTCACTTCAACTTTAAATTAACAATTATCAATAATGGACTATTAATAATCATCAGACTATTTCTTATAGAGTTCTCAATAAGAAATAGTCCATATATTAAAATATTTCATCATTTAAGTGTCATTTTCATTAACTTGGTGCCAATATTGCAATTTTGACTATATTTTTCTTTCAATCTGAGACGAAATATCGCAAAGTTGGCGATATTGCGCTAGATTATTCGCTTAGTTCACCAAAAGTTTTACAACAAACGCAGAGAAGATAATTTCTTATATGCTAGAAAGTATGTCCGTCATAATGACAGAATTCAAAATTTGCAAAACATTACCTCCCATTTAACGTCATTTTTATCAATTCGGCGATATTTTTATCAATGTGGAGAAATTTTCGTTAATGTAGCAACATTTAAGTGTCGCCAAGTTATAGCGACATCCCGCCAAAATTTTCACCAAGCGTTACGGACAGAGAAATGGGTTATTCTTATAGTTGATTCTTATGCACTTTCCAAGATATTGAATTTCCATTAATTAGACGTCATTTTTATTGATATAGCGCTATTTTATCAATTTGGCGTCATTTACTTCAATTTAGTATAATTTGAAAAAGTCACCAAGCTGGCGATATTTCCCCAAATTTATTGCCAAAATTTCGTTAAGTTTTTCTGATGGAAAAATAGGTTATTCTTACAGTAGATAAATGACTATTGGCTTCCTAATAATAAACTATTGCCCAAAGTATCCTCTCTCGTGATTGGAATCCACGAGATATATTAACAAATGTATTGCATAATTTTACATATGAAAAATGAACATATTTTGCAACAGTTAACAATTTTTCAATTTTATGGGATTTTTTGATAAATTTATTTGAAAAATGCATAATATCTCGAGAACGATTCGTGCTAGCATTCTAAATTTTATCTCAATCGTTTTCTAATGGAAATTTACATACGAATGAATATTTACGTGACTTTGAGAGTTTTGCTTTTTTGATGATTTTTTTCAAAATTTCATTAAAAAATTTGGGGTCTTCTGAACATTCGATTGTGTTTAAAAACAACAGGTTTCCAGTATTTACTGATTGTAATTTTTGTATCAAATTTCGTTCAAATCTCTTCATTCGTTAGGGAGATATCGGCTCCACACACACACACATACCGTCACGCCCCCACTTCCTCTCTCACACACAGAAACCTCAAAAACGTTCGATTCCTTTTCAGGGATGCTTGAAACGTGCTTTTCCGTCGAATATCGAATTCGAATTTTCGACCCGTTGCAATACTTTCCTTATAATTTATATTATGTACATGAGGAAAGTCATGATTATTTTCTGTGAAGTTTGCCATGAGAACTCGCTCGTAGTCAATGACGATATGCTAAGATAAACAGTTTTGATAAAGTTTCTGGCATATGGAAGTTTTCGCCATTTAAGCCACTAAAAGCAACAAATTACCTAGTAAAAACTAAATAATCGAAAAACTAGAAATTTGTTATAATTTTAAATAAACTTTCATTTTATACGAAAAGAGGATTATATACGAATTCAATTAATATAAAAGCAAAAGAGAAAGAGACAAAAATTAATATAAAGAGAAGTTCATGGGCTGCTCACATAATCTAGACTTAATCTGTTAAAGATAAATAATTTAAAAGAAGTAACACTTTCTTGAAATGAATACAACTCAACGTTCTGAAAGCTTTTTTGCAGAGTAAAATTAAATATATACAATTATTGATTAATGAACGTGATCAATTATCGTTATTTTGATATATTACTTTAAAGCAATAGTGATTCTTAAATACATACTATATACACTAACTGCGCCGACACGGTGGTCGAACGGTCAAAAGGCAAGTGTTTCCTCATACTCGTTCGACCTCCGGGTTGTGGGTTCGAGTCCCACTTCAAGCATGGATGTTTGTGTTGTTGGGCGCAATGTGTTCCCACCTTCACTGGTGCGCTCGGGCAACGTGATATGACGGCTCAGAGGTTCACGGTTCTGGCCGATGTATAGGCGAGTCAATGCCTGGCCATTGGGAAAAAAAATACACTAACTGCAGTTATTAAACCGAAATAACATTTAATAGCTTATGTCTCAAGGATGCATGGGCGTATTTAGGGTGGTCAGGGGGGAGGGGTTCTAAAACACCTACCTGGAAAATTGTTAATTTAATTAAAAGTCACTCCATACATAACATTTTAATAACATTATAAGGGCCCTTTCATAAAAATATTGCGGTTGAAGTAGGGAGGGAAGGTTTTTTACAGATTTCCTATAGAAAGTTTTAAAATCTCGCTGGAATCGAACCCGGGCCTACCGAGTGCAATTCCAGCGCGCTAATCACTGGGCTACCGCGCCCTTAATGTTCAAGATGTGCATAATTTCTCTTTCTAGAACAAAGATAATCTAGATCTGTATCTGTGATTCCCAAACTGTGCTCCGTGGATCCCAAAGGACTCTGTAGAAGCATAGAAAACTTCGTGAAACTCTAAAAATGAGAGGGTGATAATAATCTTCAAATTTTGAATGCAATCGATTTTAGAACCCCACCGGAAAAAATCCTGCATACACCCATGCAAAGATGATATTCTACGCCCTAGGTTTAGATTCGTGAACTGTTGAAAGAATCCGAGGTAAGATTGAACTTAGTTCAGTAATGCTTCCGATTCCGTTCTTACAGAAGGCGGGAAAATTCCATTAATCTTCTATATGGTAGAAATGATGTGGAAATAAACACCAGCAGGACGAAAAGAAACCGAAACCATCGAAGAGTTATAGGGAAGCTAGTCATTTCGCTGACACCGTGATTAGAGAAACCGATCAATTTGGATATCTGCCAAGAATCTACTCCTTTTTCCGGTCTCTCTCAGGAATCTTTACCGTAAGATATCCACATTAACGAAGAAATAATAGTCAGTAATATTTAATTTTATTTTTATTCAGTAATTTCACTTTGCATACACGGCTGTGTATGGAATAGTTATGATGATCGGATAGTTGTGAATATCATTCGGAATGAAGCCCAAAATCAAATAAACAGTTTGTATTTAAATAAATATGAACAGTTTGTCTGAATTAGCATTGCTTACATTATATAATATAATTTACGGAAAACAACTTTTTTTTCCGAAATGGTAAAATCCACATTCTGGGAATATTCTTCAATATTCTCCATTAATCGCATAAAATGGCGCATGGAATTTTGGATTTTTCGATTTCAAGAAAACCTGTACAGGGTGTCCCAAAAAGATTGAAACGCGCTTTAATTCTTTACCTGTTGGAGATAAGTGGGTAATGTAAATTGCAAAAATGTTGAAAGTAAGGTAGGAAATAAGACTGCGTTAATGAAATAGTCCTCCCATTAACTTTAAAAAAGTTACACTTTTTAGATTTTTATACGACCTCCTTAGACACATTGGGTCAATCAGAAATTTTTTATTTTTAATGCAACCAGATCATTAAAAAAACCGAATATGAAATCGAAGCGAACGTTTTTGAGGGAAGGTCTGTCTGTAAGTATGTTAGTGTGTGTGTGGAAGCGAAATCTCACAAATGAACGTTTCAGAAATAATTTGGTACGATTATTTCAATCAGTGAATAATGAAACCTTATTGATGTTAAACGCAATCGAATGTTCGGGATATTCAGAGCCTGATAAACGCACGGGTCTCCGAGTCTCGGACTTGGCTCCCCAAATTTTAGGGCCCCCTAAATATTGTATACGTTAAACCATTTAATTCAGAACTAGCCGCCTTTGGCGACCAGCCTGTTCGCTACCCTTGAAAATTCTGGCCGTGGCAAACTCGCTGACGCGACCTACCAGAAAGGTGTAAGGTAACTGTTTGGACGGCCAGGAAGTGCCACCCAATTTAGACCGGAACCCAGTGGGGGAGACATCCACAGGGACCGTATCCTCCTTTCCCTACCACCAACCTCTCAGAAGGACTTACGGACCCACATGTTTAAAGTGATCGTACTCCGCATGAACACGGCGGTAATTTCGGCAGTGGCGGGAATCGAACCCAGACCTACCGAGTGCAATTCCCGCGCGCAAACCATTGGGCTACCGCGCCCTCCGCGACAATTTCCATAACTTTCTTTTTATTCACCCAATTTAGACCGGAACCCAGTGGGGGAGGAATCCACAGGGACCATACCCTCCTTCCCCTAACACCAACCTCTCAGAAGGACTTACGGATCCACATGTTTAACGTGATCGTACTCCGCGTGAACACGGCGGCAATTTTGGGATTCTAATCCGGGCCTACCGCGTGCAATTTCCGCGCGCTAACTACTGGGCTACTTCGCCTTCCGCGACAATCTCCATAACTTTCTTTTTATTCACCCAATTTAGACCGTACCCTCCTGCCCCTACCACCAACCTCTCGGAAGGACTCACGGACCCACATGTTTAACGTGATCGTACTCTGCGTGAACATGGCGGAAGTTTTGGCAGTGGCGCGAATCGAACCTAGGCCTACTGAGTGCAATTCCCGCGCGCTAACCACTGGGCTGCCGCGCCCTCCGCGACAATCTCCATAACTTTCTGTATATTCACCCAATTTAGACAGGAACCCAGTGGGGGAGGCATCCACAGGGACCGTACCCTCCTTCCCCTACCACTAACCTCTCGGAAGGATGTTTAACGTGATCGTATTCCGCGTGAATACGGCGGCAGTTTTGGCAGTGGCGGGAATCGAACCCGGGACTACTGCTAACTTCCCGCTCGCTAATTTACAATTTAAAATGGCCATATGCTAAGCTCTTAATTCCATCATCCTCATTCCATCGTTCCATTATTCCATCATTTAAAATATCCATAAAACTAAAATATCCATCGTTCCATCATTTAATATATATATAAAATTAAAATATCCATAAAATTAAAATATCCAAAAATTAAAATATCCATTTAAAAAATCCATATCGTTCCATCATTTAAAATATAAATATAATAATTTCTACAATACATATGCTGAGCTCTTAATTCATTTAAAACCGGAAGCGCGGGAAACGGAAAGCAAACACTAATTCGGTTTTTTATTGTCCCACCCATCGCTATGCATATTCAGAACTAAGGCTCTTCTATATACGTAGTAGAGGAGAGATAATTAGTATATGTAGTAGAGGAGCTCTATTCAGAACCGTGACGTCACCTCCACCTTGACGGCCCCATCCAGCACCTTCCCTCCTTCTGGGGGGGGGGGGGGGGGGAGAAACGCCGGTTAAGAAATGCTTTAGTGGAAAGCCGAGAAATTGAAATTCGGGAACTTTTAAAATCCCGATCCAGTGGGCAATACGAAATATTTTTTGACCAGTTTGGACTTGTAAGAATGCCAGATGTTTGTCCTTTCTAAAAATGTAAATTATTAGCCGAAATTATGTAAACTTTTTACTATGCGAGAATTTAAAAACCAAAAATCGTTTTCTTGAGCCAAAAGTGACTTTTGTTTTAAAATCTTTAAAAAATATTAGAAATCGAAATTGAGATTTGAAATTGATATATTTTTACTCGCAATTGTCTGCTCTTTCCGGTGGTGTGATTTGTTTTTCCTTACGACGTCTGGATCATGAAGGAAAAAGGGCAAAAAAAGGTTGAAATCGCATAAAACATTAAATAACAACAAAAAAAAATAATTAAAATTTTAAAAATCGGTTTTCACGTATCCCCCCCTTCCCAAATTTCATAGCTCTCCGACGTGCGGTCGCTGAACGTATAGTGTATAAGACAGACACACACACAGACATTGCCTTTTATTATATAGATTAAGTGTTCATGAATCGAACGTTTTTGAGGTGATGTGTCTCTGTGTGCGTGTGTATGTGTGTGTATGTGTGTGTGTGGGTGTATGGGTGTGGTATGTGTGTGTGTGTATGTCAGTGAGTCTGTGGAGACGATATCTCACGAACGAATGGAGCGATTCGAATGAAATTTGGTACAAAAATTACAATCCGTGAATACTGGAAGCCTATTGTTTTTAAACACAATCGAATGCTCCGAACCCCCCATAAATTTTCGAGTGAAATTTTGAAAAAATCATCAAAAATTCAAAACCTTTAATAAAGTTACGCAAATCGACATTTCTTATGTAATTTTTTCTTAGAAAACGATTGGCATAAACTTTAGAACGCTAGCATGAACTGTTCTCGAGATATTGCCCATTTTTCAAATAAATTTATCAAAAAATCCCATAGATTAATAAAAAATATTAACTGTTCGAAACATGTTCAATTTTCATATGTAATATTTTGCGATAAATTTGGTGACATCATTCTCGTGGACCTAGCTCGTTCCATTCATGAGAAACGGTACATTGAGTAATATTTTGTATTTGAACGCCAGTAGTTATTTATCTGTTATAAGAATAATTTATTTTTCCGTCCATAACGCTTGGCGAGATTTTTGCGACGGATTTGACGGAATGTCGCCAAATGGATAAAAATGACTATAAATTAATGAAAATGACGAATAATGGACAAAAATTCAATATCTTGGAAAGAATATAAGTATCTACTATAACAGCGCTTTTCAATCTGTTTGAAGTCGGGGAACACTAAATACGATTCCGAAGTCAAAAGAAACAAACGGATTTCTTATCCATTCAAATTGTTCAATGTTTAACAATGGAAAATATTTAAATTTTTTTTTATTGTTAAATGTTATATTCGATTATTGATTTTCTCGCGGAACACTTGAAGTGGCTTTACGGAGCAGCAGTGTTCCGCCGACCACGGTTTGAGAAGCACGGTACTATAAGAATAACCTAATTACTTTCCCTGCAATACATGGTACTGCATAGATAAAGTATTGGAATCATGCCGAAAATCGAAACTCGAGTTTTCGAAGGGTCTACACGTTTCGAGACCTCCAGAATACGAAAAAACCATTTTTAGCGTGACGTCTGTGTGCGTGTCTGTGTGTCCGCTGTGTGTCTGTCTGTCTGTGCAGATTTTGTATCCATTCTAACTAAAAAACTAATAGATCGAATTTCATAAAATTTGGTAGGTAAGTCGTTTGAGGGCGACTCTGGTGCTGATTAGTTTTGGGTACCATTTGAGCTAAAAGAACCCGTCTTTTTTTTGCGATATGGCCCGCAAAAATTGTCTGTATCCACTCTAGCTGAAAAACTAATGGACCCAATTTCACAAAATTTGGTAGATAAGTCGTTTGTGGGTTAACCTGGTGTTGATTAGATGTTGGTACGATTCGGAAAAAATAACCTGCTTTTCTTGCGAAAAGGTCCTCAAATATTGTCAAAATAATCTAAAATAAAAAATTACGTATGCTGAAATATATCCATTAAATGCTTGTTTTACACGTAATTTTTAACGAAGAAAAGAATAAGACCAACCCCATTACACTAAGACCAGCCGTTCTCGAGATATTTTAGTTTTTTCGTATTTTCTCTATGCCACTTTTGAAAATAAGTCCAGTTACGAAATGAGAACGAAAATTGAAATAAAAGTGAATTAAATTTAATTAAAATAAAGAGAACGTGAATATAAGTCTGCAGGAAAAGTCATGTGCTGCCCACATCAGATTTTTTTACTGTAAAAGTAGTAAATCCTTTGCATTATATATGGAAAGTCATGTGCTGCCCACATCAGATTTTTTAATTATTTGCTCCAACCGCGTAGTGAGTACCACTGCTTTATACGATCTCTGTCTGTGTAATGTTTTGTTTAAATGCATTTGTGATAAAAAATTTTGACACATATTAACGTATTTTTGATCTAAACAATTTCTATCGTCAATTTGTGTATGATCCCTATTTTCACTGATAAAACAGCCTTTCACATGGTATGGAAAAGTGGCATAAGTCAGACTTTTTCCTTTATTGTAATTCAGTTGATTTTAAAGATACAGATATGTGGGTTTTTTTAATGATCTTGTTGCATTAAAAATAAAATTTTCTGATTGACCAAATTTGTCTAAAGGGGTTGTATAAAAATTTAAAAAGTGTAACTTTTTGAAAATTAATGAGAGGACTATTTCATTAACGTAATCTTATTTTCTACATTATTTATATCATTTTTGCAATTTACATTCCCCACTTATCTCCAACAGTTGAAGAATTAAAGCGCGTTTCAATCTGTTTGGGACACTCTGTATAAATAAACTTGAAAATACATCTGTTTTTCTCGTCCTCACTGTAGAATGGCTGCACCTAATTTCTGTAAATTATGGGTAGCCGTTATATGTGTGATAATGCCCCCCACAATAGAAAAATAATCATTACTTATTTAAATTTAAATTTATTAACAACGACTTTATCATCACAATACATTAATTATTAATTAAAATTGATTCACTAATTGAATAATGACAATTATGTTAAAATTGAATACCCAGCAATTTAATCTAAAATCCCCCGAGATAACAAAGCATTAATCACGATCGTAACTTTTTTCTCTCAAAATTATCATTTATTTTAATTTTAATCCATCTGTCATAATTATTTTAATATTATTAAGATTTTATTTTGAGTTAGGGAGAACTACTAAAATAAATTATATACCTGCAATTTTTACTTGTGGTTTGTTTAGCTTCATCTTCTTGTAATTTCTGCTCTATGTTCTCGCACTCATACCCACAAAATCTAACAAATAATTTGAACTACAATTGAAGTTTAATGCTCCAAAATCAGAGTTAAAATTCATAGTAACTTGTTCATTTCTTCGCTCATACATTTCCCCAAGTTTCGAGGTGTGTGTCTCCCATATTTTTCTCAACCAATCGTATACTCTTGTATTATATTTTTCTAACCTAAAACAAATATGGAATTTTTAGACCCTTCACATTGTTACGACTTATCCTCTGGAATCTTGGGTGTACACGCAGGATACAAGAATGAGTCTAAGTTTCTGGATAACTAACGTTTACTTACAAGCACAAAGTAAACAGAATACAACATACAGCCAAACAGCACTTAAATGCTTACTAATTTCACAAAATAACTGATATTAATCTCAAAACATTGACAAAAGTAATTTCCAAAACAGCTAGTATTATTCTCGAAACATTGACAAAAATCACAGTACAATGTAGCTCGTATTCTTGTCAACTCCAAATCCAACTATGTGATGAGTCCTTTTATAGTTCCTGTAGAAACTTCTCCATATCTCATAGAATATTGGTTATTTGGCTGTTTCTCCAAAATGTTCGAAAAGTCGTCAACTGTCGCCAAATTGGCGATAAATTGTCAAATCTGGCAACCTTTCCTCGGCTTTGTAATTCTGGCAAGAAGCAACCCTAGAATGATGTCATGGTAAAGAAAGCCCTCACCGAAGTCTTTTCCTTTGAGAACCAGACGGAGAAAAACACCCCGATGGCGCTGCCTGATCTTCGAAAGAGACGAAAGACTTTAGATGAAAAGGAATATTACACGTTCGGAACAATATTGTTGCGAACGTGTAAATTCCCTCACCGAAGTATTTCGTCTCTTTCGAAGACCAGACGGAGGAAACACTCATACAGATTTCCTTTCCCATGACGTGAGCCTAGGGTTGTCATTTGCCGAAGTTCGAAGAAGAGTTACTAGATTTGGCGATTTATCTCCAATTTGACGACATTTGGCGACTTTCTTAAGGTTCGAGAAGCACCTTAAATTAATGATTATTCTACGTGATATGAGAGATTTCCAGACGTTTCTATGGAGAGTCTATAAAAGGAATCATCACTCAGTCGGAGGAGCAGTTGACATGACACGAGCTACATTGAGCTGTGATTTTTGTCAATGTTTTGAGAATAGTAGCGTATGTTTGGTGCTTCAAATAATTATCCGTATTATTTTGTGAAATTAAACTCAACGAATGATGAAAGAAAGAAAGTCAAAATAAATTTCAGTTTGTCGGAAAAGCCAAGTGCAGATTAGATCCACATCAAATTTGTTTTATAAACGGCAATGTAATCTTCACCGAAGCTCTTGTTTAATTGTGGAATTATTAATATCTGTAGAAATGAAATTGTAAGTTGAGTTCCTGTCTGTTAATTATTCAGCGCGAGGGAATTTTCTTTTTGTAAGAATTGTTAAAAATTTCAAAAAGAAAGACTGGAAATAGTAAACGTCCATAGTAAATTGTGAATTAAGTTTCGTATTATTCATTAGGTTCATTATTTTATATTCCGTGAGTTGAACGGGTACATATTAGTTAGTTCTAAATAAGTTTCAAATTAATAAATGAAATATTGCGGAGGTGGGGGGGGGGGGGGGTTAAATATTAACTAATGCACCAGACCAAGAATACGAACCTCTTCATTACCCTTATTTATAAGAACATGCATTTTTTAATGTTCAGTGACATGACAGAGATTTAAACTAAAATAGCTCTAAAAGTACAATTATTTCGTTGATAACAGTATAAAGACAGTTGATTAAATACATCAACGGGTTTGAAAGGTAAAAAATATGCTTCTTTGTCAGGGCAATTAGGACAGAGGAGTGAGTCACTAGGGCAAAGGTAGGTAAATTTCTGCGACTGCCCTGTCTCAATTATCTTGAAGAAAACTCATTTTTAACATTTTCAAATATAGTTGTAAAGTGTTTGTAAATTTATTTATTCATTCTGTCTGTCTGTCTGTCCGTTTGCACGATAACTGCATTAAAAATGACTTTATCAAAATGAAATTTTAGTATGTTGTTGAGACGGTCTATGGGACATATGGGAATGAAAATTAATAATATCAACCAATTAGTTTCGGATTTAACTCGGGTTGCAAAAATAGAACCCTATGGGAGATAATTTTTGAGACATTTTTCAAGGAGTTAAAATTCACAAATTACTTCGAAAATTTTAGGAAATATGCAAATTATCACTTAAAATGAGTAAAAAAAAAAAAAAATTCAGCAAAATATGTTAGGTAGTTTTTTTAAATAAAAAATGAAATAATAATTACACCCATGATATATGAAGAGATCACGTGATTCATTGCAAAATAAAATATGGCATCCAATTTTCTTTCACTAAGTGAAAATCTTGAATTTTAAGGAACACTTATATTTATATTTAGGTTGCGTCCGTCCTTAAAACCGTTTTATTTTTACATATTATCTGTGTATCTAAATTCTGTGTCTACGCAATTACAAAATTTTTTCATTTTAAATGTTCACTAAACTTTGATTATTTCTACAACGAAGCATAATTTTAAGGTGTTGCAGAATGAAAACAAATCAAGCGATTGTAAGATGAGGTGTATAAGAATTGCTGAATTTTGTTAACTCAAAATTATTTAGCACTGGAGTCTGGAATATAAGTGATATGAATGAAATATTCACTGATTTTACATAGAGGAGCAGACGATTTTATATATTGCTTTTTTGATGAAGCTTTAAGTTTTCAAGTAAATTAAATTATTGTAGTACCGTGGTAATTTTAAAAATATCACCGCATTTTAGAGATGTTTAAATAAAATTTCATTTCAGTTGGAAAGTGTTTCATATGCATCATTAGTCTTTCTTGTTAAATATGAAGTCATGGCCGATCATGGGGGAGGACACCCTCCATTGGATATTCAAAAGAACAATGACGAGCATCAAGCTAGATGATGTTATACATTTTATTCTCGAGTATACATCCTCCCCCCCGGAAAACGTTCTATGGCGCCCATGTTTAAAAGAGTGCATTAAAATTGGTCAGAAATCAGGAACATAAGTTTAATTGAAAATCACTGTAGTCAATAATGTCCTTAAACAGTATTGTATATTAGTTATTTACAAATATTATAATATGAAAACTTAAATAATAGCTTATAATTACAATATGCTAAGAATCCGATAGAAAGTTCTCAACCACTATTATCTGTGATTTTCTTATAAAAGAAAATCGAATTTATTCTTTTTAAAACTCCCAAATACGCAAACGAATGCTTCTTCGTATTGATGCTAATATAACAAGAAAGATCAATCATGCATAAAGCAATGATTATGAAACACTTTCCAACTTCAATGCAATTTCATTTAAACATCTCTAAAATGCGATACATTCCTCGGTAATATTTTAACAAGAAATATCAATCATGCTTAAAGCATTGATTATGAAATACTTTCCAACTTCAATGCAATTTTATTTAAGCATCTCTAAAATGCAATATATTCCTCGGTAATATTTTAAAACTTATCACATTACTACATTAATTTATTATATTTGAAAACTTAAACCTTCATCGAAAAAAATGAACTTCATTCAAATGACGGCATTGAAATATAAATTGCCTGGTTTAAACATCTCTAAAATGCGATACATTCCTCGGTAATATTTTTAAAATTATCATAATACTACAATAATTTATTATATTTGAAAACTTTATCGAAAACAAATGAACTTTATTCAAATGACGTCATCGAAATATAAATTGCCTCTATATAAAAGCAGCATTTAATTCATAAACATTTTCCCATTCATTTCATTCATCACAGTACTAAAATAATTTATTTTATTTAAAAACTCAAGCCATGGAGTTACAAGTAATTAAACTCCATGCTTAAAGCTTCATTGAAAAAAAATCGTCCTTCTCTCTGTAAAATCAATGAATATTTCATTCATATCAGCTATGCACACTCCATGAGCTAAATAATTTTGCGTTAAAGAAATACAGCAATTCTTATACAACTCATTCTACATATTTTGCTGTTTACATGTTCCATAAGTGAAAAATAGGCTTCGTTGTAGAAATAATCAAATTTGGATGATCATTTAAACTGAACTATATTGTAATTGCGTTGTTTCAGTATGTAGATGCACATAATTTAAGCAAAAATTAAGCTGTTTTAGGACGGATACAACACGCAATATGAATTAAAAAGAACTTTAAAAATCACGATTATGAGACAAGATGGATGGCATATTTCATTCTGAAGTGGGTCACGTGATCGTTTCATATCATGGTCACGTGATCGTTTCATATAAGATGTGTAATTATTATTTTAATTTTTATTTAAAAAACTACTGAATATATTTAGCTGAATTTTGTTTTATATATTTTATGAAACAATTTGACTATTACCTAAAATTTTCGAAGCAATTTGAGAATTTTAAATCCGCTTTAAAAATGTTTGAAAAATTAGGTCCCATAGGGTTCAATGCATTTCATTATTTCAACCTGGTTTCAATCCAAAACTAATTGGATGATATTATTCATTTATATTCCCATAGGTCCTACAGACCTTCTGAACAACATACTAAAATTTCATTTTGATTAAGTCATTTTTACGGCAGTTATCGTGCTAACGGACAGACAGACAGAATGAACAAAGTCATAAACACATTTCAACTTTGTTGTAAAACGTTAACAAGAAAGATTAATCATGCATAACCATTGATTATGAAACACTTTACAACTGAAATGTAATTTCATTTAAAAATCTCTAAAATGTGACACCTTCAGTGGTGATATCTTTTACATTATCACAGTATTACAGTAATTTATTATACTTAAATATTTAAAACGGTATCGAAATATAAATCATCTGATTCTCTATGCAAAATCAATGAATATTTCATTCATATAACTTGTATTCCAGACTCCAGAGCTAAATAATTTTGTGTGAAAAAAATTCAGCAATTCTTATGTAACTCACCTTACAATCGCTTGAGATATGTGCATTCTGCATAAGTTAAAATTAGGCTTCGTTGAAGAAATAATAAAAGTTTACGGATCATTTAAAATCACAACTATTGTAATTGTGTAGGCACGGAATTTAGATACACAGATAATATACAGATAATATATGTGTGTGCGTGTGTATGTTTAAAAAATATTGGAATCGTGCCGAAGATTGGAACTCGAATTTTCGAAGGATATACACGTTTTGGGATTTCTAGAACACGAAAAAACTAATTTTAGGAAGACGTCTGTGTGTGTGTAAGGGTGTATCTGTGTGTGTTTCTGTGTGTCTGTGAGGATATTGCATCCACTCTAACTGAAAAACTAATGGACCGAATTTAATAAAATTTGGTAGGTATGTTTTTTGTGGGAAACCCTGATGTTCATTTGATTATAGTACGATTCGTAATAAAAGAATCTGCCTTCTTTGCAAAATGGCCGGCAGAAATTGCCTTTATCCACTCTAGCTAAAAACTAATGGACCACATTTATCACAATTTGGTGTTGTTGTTGAAACCCAGACCGTCCGACCTACCAGAAAGGTGTAAGGTAACTGTTTGGACGGTCGGGAAGTGCCACCCAATTTAGACCGGAACCCAGTGGGGGAGGCATCCACAGGGACCGTACCCTCCTTCCCCTACCACCAACCTCTCGGAAGGACTTTCGGACCCACATGTTTAACGTGATCGTACTCCGCATGAACACGGCGGCAGTTTTGGCAGTGGCTGGAATCGAACCCGGGCCTACCGAGTGCAACTCCAGCGCGCTAACCAATGGGCTACCGCGCCCCTATCACAATTTGGTGTATAATATTTCAATAATCTACAAGTGATTTATATACCAAATTTAACAAAATTTGTTATATAAATCATTTGTAGGTTATTCTAGTACGATTCGGGAAAAAGGAACGGGCTATTTTTGCGAAATGGCCAGCAAAAATCGTTAAATATAAAAATAAAATCTACGTGTGCTCAATTATATCAATTAAATTCTTATTTTATACGTGATTTTTGACAACAAAAAGAATAAGACTAACCCCATTACTCTAAGACTAGCCGTTCTTGAGATATTCTAGTTTTTTCGCGTTTTCGCTACGCCACCTTTGACTATAAGTCCAGCTATCAAATGAGAACCAAATTTAAGTTTAACGTGCAAATTCAATGTCATTTAAAATACTTATGGCTGTTATTTTGTGCAGATAAACTGAAATTATTAGTGAAGAAATAAAGAGAACGTGAGTATGAGTCTACAGAGAAAGACATGTGCTGTCCACATCAGAATTTTTAACAATATTACAGCAATGATTTATAGAAGTGAACGGGGATTATTTGCAGGCCATTTCGAAAAAAATGTAGGATCTATATTTAAAGATCCACCAAATTGTTGTGGAATAAAATGTTCTACAAATTTAAGATGTGTACCAAATTTTAACTCTCTAGGACGTAGGAAAGTGTATTAAAAACGCCATCAAATAAGTATATCATGAAGAGTTATATAAAATTAAAAAAAAATTTGAAAAATTGTTATTTACCAAATTTATTTTAAAATGTGAAGTCTTTCTCATATACAGAATAATTAAACTCTTGGAAAGATATTTATTATATAATATATCTATTTTTTCTTTCTGGAGGATATCCCAAAACTCAGAATTTAATTGAATTCGTTTTTCACCCTATATTAAATAATTTTTAATTAATAAACTACCTAACATATTTTACTGAATGTGAATATTTACTAAAAATTTCGAAGCAATTTGTGAATTTAAATGTGCTTAAAAAATGTTTGAAGAATTAGGTCCCATAGGGTTCAATGTATTTCATTTTTTCAACCCGGGTTCAATAAAAAACTAATTGGGTGATATTATTTATTTATATTCCCATAGGTCCCACAGACCGTCTGAAAAACATACTAAAATTTCATTTTGATAAAGTCATTTTTACGGCAGTTATCGTGCTAACGTACAGACAGACACAATGAATGAACAAAGCCATAAATACTTTTCAACTATGTTGTAAAGTGTTAAAAAGCTAAGTCTACTTTGCAAAGTACTTAAGTTTAAATGTAGTCATTATTAGTATATTTATTAGTCTTGGTATTGTGTAAAGTTAGGTAAATGTTAGGTTATTCGTGAAAAATGACTAAAATTCTTTAGTATTTTAAATAATGTTTATTTTCTGCGAATATTAATAGAATCACGTTTGACCCAAAATGAAGGATTTTTCAAACTACTCACCATTACCTATCCATCATTGATGAAACTTCACGTCCTACATCCAATCATTATTTGTTTACAAAGGGTTGAAAATGGGGAAAGCAGTAGCCACAGCTTTCTGCAAGCTAGCTTCCATGTTAGTTAATCAGGGTGAGAGGATTTTAACAATTGGGTGGATTTGATAGCATGCTTCTCCTCATAGACCACGAAGGCTGCATGATTTCAGTTTCTAAAACATTAAGATATGCGTTTTAATGCGAAAAATACTTTGAAACGTGTCACTTTAAGCAAGTAAATGGTGACAATTTTCTAAGTAACACACACACACACACACACACACACACACACACACACACATACACACATATATATATATATATATTCGCGAAGTTATTAAAAAAATTATAATAAATAAAATTATTTTTAAATAATTCTTTAAACTAGATTTCAAACAGGGGAGGCTCAGTTTTTTAGCCTCAATGGATGCTACTTTATTGGTCTTAATCAAATATTTTTTCAGTTAGGTTCCGTTCCGTGGCTAATACGATAAGTGGTTAAAGTGTTAGTTTTCTAGGTCACCGGGGGTTTTGGAGGGTATGAAAATACTTTTACCTTATTTTGATCGGACTTTGGGATAGAAACAGAAAATCTTGCTCCTTTAGATTTTGTCCCGTTGCCGATATTACAAATGCACGAGGGGACTTCTGCAAGGTATGAACATTTCTTTTAACTCGCCTCACTTTGAACGCCTTCGGGGTAGAAATAGGACATTCAGCTTCTTTTAGGTTCTGTCCTATGGTCGATACTATAAGTGCGACCATAGGACACCTAAGTTTAAGCCTTCTAGGTCACCAGGGGAAGGTCTTCTGGATTGTATGAAAATACTTTTAAAGCCTCTTGATTGTTTGCCATCGGGGGAGAAATCGGAAATCTGGTTTCCTTTAAGGTCTGACTGTTTTTAGAGTGAAACATAATTTATTCGAATTCATTTATTTCGCATTCCATTAGAAACCGTTCGTTACAAAAATTGCCACAAAATGATGCATCTGAGTATGCAGTTGCAATTTTCAGATGATGAGCGCATAATAATCGCGAAACCGATCCATTGATACTGTGATCTGTAATGGTGGCGTGTTCCTTGTTTTCCTCATAGTTCTTGTGCTTAGGTTTCGGACACTAGTGCAGTAGTTCATATAAAATTCAATTTATAAAAAAACCTTTAAGTAGAGGACAAAGTTCATGACTTTGGCAGCTGAATAATACATTATTTTGAATCATTATTACGTAGATAGATTTATCTACGTTCAATATAACGTCCGGATTTAAACAACACAAAATTATAATTAATATTATTGACAAAGAAGACATTTTTAAACTGATGAAGTTTCAACTTATAGTTTCATTGCAAATCGGCTACTGTTTTTGCTGTATCGTACAATAATCATATTCCACCGTCCGTCCTGTAGAACATGCTGGAACTCATCCAAAATCGAACGAACAACGTAAGACGAACGTATTTTGGCAGGTGTCCCGTTAACTGCATCCAGGCCCAATCCATGTCGTTTTAGCAAAAAAGATACATCAGCACCGATCATGGTCACTCTCCCTTTACTAGTACAATACCCAGCTTTTATTTCATTTTAAAAGAAAGATGAATTCACTCATTTAAACTGTTGACTTGTCTATTTATTACTCAAGGGGATTTGTGGAGTTTGGATGAAGTTCTACCACCATGGATTGCGATCATATTTAGGGCAACATTGACTGATAAATTATGGTCGAACGTTTTTGTGCCTTTAAAGAATTATGTTTAGATATCAAAAGAACAGGAAACATTTCAGTCGGGATCGCTTTATATCAAAAGTGTTGAAGCCAAAAATGCAAAAATGCAAAGCGGTATTACAGATCCCTATGCATTTCAACAATTTTACTGTTTAGACTGCGAAAAAGTTTGACCATTGCCTGCATTAGTGTAAAATTCAGCCTACTTTTCGGCCTGAAATCTAATCTATCAATGAAGCTTTGAAGAATCAATGAAGACTCTATTAATCTATGCTGTGGATTTTATGAAATTAAAACATTTAAGTGATTTGATATAATAACTTTCAAGTTGAAAAATAATTTCATCTCCGATTCATCTTAAACATAATTCTGTTTGCGGTCGTAAAACGAACATATTTTGGCAGATATTTCGCTCGGTGCATCTAGATTAAATATATTACATTTTAGCAAAAAGATACATCAACACCGATCGTGATCATTTTCCTTACAAAATCCAGCTTGTATTTCATTTCAAAGAATGATGAAGCCTTTCATCTAAACTGTTGATTAGCCTATTACTCAAAAGATTTTTGGATGAAGTTCTTCCACTATGAATTGTGATAATATTTAGGGCAATATTGACTGATAAATGTTGATTAAAGATTTTGTTGTGCCTTAAAATAAATACTGTTTATGTTTCAAAAGAACAGGAAAAACGTATCTTATTGTGCATAAATTATGGTGTAAAATAATTTTTATTGTAGCTTGAAAAATGTTTTAAATCTTAATCAAAGATTTAAAACAATCAAAGAATCTTAATCAAAGAATTATATATTGAAACTTTTCCATGAAATTAAGATAGGTGATAAAATGCGAAAATCATAGCTTATGCAAATGTAATATGTAAGTTTTAATATTAAACAAATAATTCAATTTTAATTATGTTAACCTCGGGATTTTAAGTACGAAATCTAACAGTTTAAATAGTAACACATCCTTTACTTATTTTCATCGGATTATCTGATAAAATATGTTTATGGTTAATTCTGCATTATCACTTATACCCTTTACATTACAAAGAGAACCATCATTTTCCTACTGCTTAGGCTTGTTGACTGTTATCGTGACATACAAAATACGGAGTCAAGGGTCTAATTGACTTTGGGGCAGACATTTTGAAATTTATGCGGACTAACAACAATAATAACTGGAAATATTATGGAAGCATAGATATAGATGCAGATAATCTGAGGCATTCATTAACTTAAAATCACAGTTAAACCTTTTAAACTAAATAATTTTGCGGATATTTTCTTACATATTGCTAATATTTTCGGTATTTTAACACGCCGAACGACGTGTGAATTAAATTTTACTCATGATGGTGTTTGGTTGTGTGATTTAAACATATCTTCAACCATGGATTGGATTTTATGTTCTGGGAGTTGAACGCGCTTCACATTTACCATACATTGCAAATGCAGACACTTTCTGCGTGGCCTCCTGTACAGATTACCGATGTTGACCCTGATTTTTTCTCTGAACTGACACTTTATACTACGTAACTGATTCATTAGGTCCATAACTTACGGACGTAAATCGCTGAAATTTTTTTTTATATTCAAATATTCTTCAAAAACTGATAAATCTAGTGCATTTTGAAAACAAATCAACAATAACAAGAAAGATCAATCATGCTTAAAGCATTGATTATGAAACACTTTCCAACTTCAATGCAATTTTATTTAAACATGTCTAAAATGCAATACATTCCTCGGTAATATTTTAAAACTTATCACAATACTACATTAATTTATTATATTTGACACCTTAAACCTTCATGGAAAAATATTAACTTCATTCAAATGACGGCATTAAAGTATAAATTGCTTGGTTTAAACATCTCTAAAATGTGATACATTCCTTGGTAATAATTTTAGAATTATCATAATACTACGATAATTTATTATATTTGAAAACATCATCGAAAACAACTGAAATTCGTTCAAATGACGTCATAAAAAAATAACACGCCTGGCTCTCTCTATAAAAGCAACATCTCATTCATAAATAATTCCCCCATTCATGTCATTCATCACAATACTATACTAATTTATTTTATTTAAAAATTAAGACCATGGAGCTACAAGTAAGTAAACTCAATGCGCAAAACTTCATCGAAAAATATCGTCCTTCTCTTTCTAAAATCAATGAGTATTTCATTCATATCAGCTAAGCAGACTCCATGGACTAAATGATTTTGTGTTAAAGAATTACAGCGGTTCTAGTACAACTCATTCTACATATTTTGCTGTTTACATTTTACATAGGTGAAAAATAGGCTTAATAGTAGAAATAATGAAATTTGGAAGAGCATTTAAACTGAAATATATTGTCATTGCGTTGTTTCAGCATGTAGATGCACAGAATTTAGGCAAAAATAAAGTAGTTTTAGGACGGATACAACACTCAATATGAATTAAAAAGAACTTTAAAAATCACGATTTTGACACAAGATGGATGCCATATATCATTTTGAAGTGGGTCATGTGATCGTTTCATATTAGGACACGTGATCGCTTCATATAAGAGGTGTTATTATTATTTTAATTTTTATTTAAAAAACAACTGAATATATTTCGCTGAATTTTTTTTTATATATTTTATGGAACAATTTGAATATTGCCTAAAATTTTCGAAGTAATTTGTGAATTTTAAATCCGCTTAAAAAATGCTTGAAAAATTAGGTCCCATAGGGCTCAATGTATTCCATTTTTTCAACCCGGGTTCAATCCAAAACTAATTGGGTGATATTATTCATTTATAGTCCCATAGGTCCTATAGACCGTCTGAACAACATACTAAAATTTCATTTTGATTAAGTCATTTTTACGGCAGTTATCGTGCTAACGGACAGACAGACAGACAGAATGAACAAAGTCATAAACACTTTTGAACTTTGTTGTAAAGTGTTAAAAATACGTGGCTTCAAGGGTCGTTTCTATTTCTAATTTGGTAAGAAATGTGTAAAAATATTTTTAAAATTTTAGATTTATATAAATATTCAATCCTTAAACTCCGCAGGCAAGGAGTAGACCCCATTGGGTTCACAACTTTTTAAAACCTCGTCGCGGGGCTTAAAGCCATGGCCCTAGTGACCCTTGTATAAACCACACTCTGAGGGCAACTTGTTTGTTTTTAGTTTTATTTGGATTTGATATAGCTGACACACACCATATAATCATGTCTCGTCTTTAACGACAAATGATCCATGGATTGTTAAAAGAATACTATAAGGAGTAACATTGTCTTGCGCTGTTTATTGGTGTAGTCAAGGCGGATCATAGGAGTTACAACCCATTGTCTGAACAAATATGCTGGCTATCCATTGATTCCTGCCTAAATAGTATATATGACCGTTGGCTTACATTTGGATCTCTTACTGACATTACGGTAAGACATTACATACTCTCTTACTTTAGATGGTAAAGGACGTACAAAAATAAGTGGGAAAGAACAGATGTAACAGCTGGTGAACTTAAACATTATCTAAAACTCTTAGTGTAATCAAGTAAGGGAAAATACTTCTCCTCTACCATAAAACCCTCTAGAAATAATTTAAAAACTAAACACCCACATGTTTGAACTCCATTTATCCCTATACAATAAAATATGCTGTAAAAGGGATCATGATTGATTTCCACAATGTAATTATGATTCATTAAATCGTCTTGTTGAGAACTAAAGCGATCTTTCTTTTCTTCCATTAATAATGGATGCGCGCCCGTAATTGCCGGCAATTAATGGCTATATGTAATAAAAAATGGAAGTTAAAACTCTACTGAATAATAATAGTTCTCAAATTCGAATTCTTTATTTATATTTTTAACTTAATATTTTTAACCTAATATTTTTCATGCCTTAAAGGACGTTACATTATAAACACTTCATTACTAAGATGATAGGATTCACGTTTAGTTTCAATTGTGTTGAAACATATAGAATGGCTCGTTACGCATCCCATCTGATAATTGCATACACTTTAACAAAATATGTACCCAGCTGTACTTTAAGAATCAGAAAGCCAACTAACTGGAATTAAACATTTTTACTTTCCTTATATACATTATGTATAAGGAAAGTATTGTGACGGGGTCGAAAATTGGAATTCGAGTTTTCGACAGGAGAACACGTTTCAAGCGTCCCTGATCACGAATCAAACATTTTTTAGTAATGTCTGTGTGTGTCAGTGAGCCTGTGGAGACGATATCTCACGAACGAATGGAGCGATTCGAATGAAATTTGGTACAAAAATCATAATCCATGAATACTGGAAGCCTATTGTTTTTAAACACAATTGAATGTCCAGAACCCCCCTAAATTTTCGAGTGAAATTTTGAAAAAATCATCAAAAAATCAAAACCTTTAATAAAGTTACGCAAATAGACATTTCTTATGTAATTTTTCCTTAGAAAACGATTGACATAAACTTTAGAAAGCTAGTATGAAGCGTTCTCGAGATATCACACATTTTTCAAATAAATTTATGAAAAAATTCCATAAATTAAAAAAAATATTAACTTTTGAGAAACATGTTCACTTTTCAAATGTAATATCATGCGATAAATTGGGTGCTAGCTCTTTCCATTCATGAGAAAAGGTACTTTGAGTAATACTTTTGTATTTGAACGCCAATATTCATTTATCTGCTATAAGAATAACTTATTTCTCCATCCATAACGCTTGGCGAGATTTTGGCGACGAATTTGGCGGAATGTCGCCAACTTGGCGACTTTTTGAAATCTTGCCAAATTAATGAAAATATCGCCAAATTAATGAAAATATCGCCAAATAGATAAAAATGACGCTAAATCAATGAAAATGACGATTAATCGTCGAAAATTTATATTCTTCATTTTATTCTTATATTCCTTCCAAGATATTGAAGTATCTAATATAAGAAAGAACTATTTTTTTTATTGTAAAGGTAGTAAATTCATTGCATTATATAAGGAAAGTCATGTGTTACTCACATCAGATATTTCTTATTATATAAAGAATGTAACAAGAAAACTTTTTTTCGTCAAAGATTTCATGTTTTGGATTTGATTGTATTGGAAAATTTTGCTGTACTGCTCTTTTTATGCATACCAGGACTCCTTGGACTGGAACATTAAGTATATTCCGAACCAACCTAAGCATATTTGCGTACAATGACCTATCTACCCGGAAATTAAAATGGGCTCCCATAAATTTGAAGGTCAGCTAGTAAACCGTTTTGGCTACAAGTAGGCTTTGAGGTCAGCAAAAAATTATTTATGAAAATAATGTCTAGTTTTGGCTGCTTTAACAAATTATGTATCCAACTGTCCTATATCTAACTGATTTTGTCTGCTTTAACAAAAATATGTACTCAACTGTCCTATAAGAATCAGAAATCCAGCTGACTGCTAGAGTAAACATTTTTCTTATTATATAAAGAAGGTAACAAGAAAATTTTATCGTCAGAGCTTATTAAGTATGTTTTGCCCATTTGAGATGTTTTCCAGGAATCTAACTTCTTTAAGGAATCTTATTTTAAAGTGCTTTTAAAGATATTGAAAAGTATAATTTCAAACGCAACTCTTTTAGTAAAAGTCAACAGCTCATAAATTGCCTGCTTTATGCTATTGTCTGCTTTATGCTATTGTCTGCTTTATGCTATTGTCTGCTTTATGATACATATATGTAATTATGAATTTATATCTATCATACGACAAAGAACCAATCGTGTATGTTTCAGGAAACAAAGGCCATAGTAGCTAATTAATATATATTTTTTCAAACGAGAGAGAGAGAGAGAGGGGGAATAGCAGAGTGATAATGAAAAGTCAGAACAAGAGGCAAGGGCAATGTTAGGGAAAAAATCTGATGTGGGCAACACATGACTTTCCTTATATAATGTAATGAATTTACTACTTTTACAGTAAAAAAATAGGTTTTTCTTATAGTAGATACTAATATTCTTTCCAAGACATAGAATTTTCGACAATCAGTCGTCATTTTCATTGATTTAGCGTCATTTTTATCCATTTGGCGAGATTTTTGTTAATTTGGCAACATTTCAAAAGTCGCCAAGTTGGCGACATTCCGCCAAATTCGTCGCCAAAATCTCGTCAAGCGTTATGCACTAAGAAATAAGTTATTATTACAGCAGATAAATAACTATTGGCGTTCAAATACAAAAGTATTACTCAGAGTATCTTTTTTCATGAATGGAACGAGCTAGATCCACGAGAATGATGTCACCCAATTTATCGCATGGTATTACATATGAAAAGTGAACATGTTTATCAATAGGAAATATTTTTTTTTATTTTATATGACTTTTTGTTATTTTTTTTAAATGTACAATATCTCGAGAACGGTTCGTGTTAGCGTTCTAAAATGTATGTCAATCGTTTTCTAATGAAAAATTACATAAGAAATATCTATTTGCGTAACTTTATTAGTGGTTTTGATTTTTTGACGATTTTTTCAAAATTTCATTCGAAAATTTAGGAGGGTTCTGAACATTCGATTGCGCATAAAAACAATAGGCTTCCAGTGTTTATGGATTGTGATTTTTGTACCAAATTTGATTCAAATCGGTCCATTCGTTCGTCAGTTACTGTCTCCACAGACCCACTGACACTCACACACACACACACACACACACACACACACACACACACACAGACATCACTTCAAAAATGTTTGATTCGTGATCAGGGATGCTTGAAACGTGCTCTCCCGTCGAAAACTCGAATTCGAATTTTCGACCCCGTCACAATATTTTCCTTATCCATTATGTATATAAGGAAAGTAAAAAGCGATTTTAGAGAAGACAATTATGAGACAATTTAGAAAGGCAATGTAAGGAAGGAAGGCAATGTTAGAAGGGAAAGCAATGTTAGGAGGGAAGGCAATGTTAGGAGGGATGGCAATGTTAGGGGGAAAGGCCCAGTCATGGTGGAAAGAAAAGCAACAGAGAATGGCAGAATAAGAAGGAAAAGCCAGAGCAAGATAAATAGTCAGATCAAAATGTAAAGGGCAGAGTAAAAATAATAGAGCACGTTGGCGTATAGTGTGAATATGGTGGAGAATGAGAAAAATACAGAATATATTAAAAACTAAATGTTAGTGAGCATTATTATGTTGTAATGTGAAAAAACAAAATATCAAACTTCTAAAAGAAATGGAATATTGCATAGAATTTTGTTTTCAATAGAGTATAGGATCACATAAAATTGCCATAAACGAGCATCGAGCCTATTTTCTAGTCCATAAATTCTTTAATACCTACTTGATAAAGGTATTGCTGTAAGAAGCAGATCGGAATTGATTATTTTAAAGATAATTTTTTTTATTCATAAGAAGGATGTACATAAAGAAGATATTTGTTTATGATAAGAAGGAAAATCAAGAAGGTATTAAATACATACATTTCGATGAATATAACAATACACTTGAACTTAGAAATATTTCACTTTTGTCATAACCATTAATTAGTTATGATAAATAAGGAAATCCAGAAGGAATTAAATGCATTCTCACTGATGAATATAGCAATAAACTGGAACTTCAATAATTCCTTTTAGTCATAAACATTAATCAGTTCAAATTAATTTAAAAACGACACACCCACGTGTTGAACTTCTGCAACTTCTTTACGCAAGGGCAATAAAATAAGTTGTAAAACTGATCATGATTGATTCTCAAGGGAAATTATGACTCATTAAATTGTCTTACTGAGAATTAAAGAATCTTCGCTTTCCTACATTATTACTCTATTGGATCTATGAACACTCCATCTAGTGTTTTTCCAGACGAATGATGGTTGAATTATCTCGCAGGGATGACAAAAAATGTTAAAATTCCAATGAATAATAACTTTTTATGACGAACACTTTCGTCTAGAAGGGGGAGAGAAAAAAAAATCTTACCACGAGTTGAAGAAAATAATAAATTTTGCTCTTAAACTAATTGGCTGCAGAGATCGTCGTCACTGTAGCAGCACTTTTTACTTTCTTTATATACATAATGTATAAGGAAAGTATTGTGACGGGGTCGAAAATTCGAATTCAAGTTTTCGACGGGAGAGCACGTTTCAAGCATCCCTGATCACGAATCAAACATTTTTGAAGTGATGTCTCTGTGTGTGTGTGTCAGTGAGCCTGTGGAGACGATAACTGACGAACAAATGGACCGATTCGAACCAAATTTGGTACAAAAATCACAATCCGTAAACACTGGAAGCCTATTGTTTTTATACGTAATCGAATGTTCAGAACCCCCCTAAATTTTCGAATAAAATTTCGAAAAATTTGTCAAAAAATCAAAACCGCTAATAAAGTTACGCAAATAGACATTTCTTATGTAATTTTTCATTAGAAAACGATTGCCATAAATTTTAGAACGCTAACATGAACGGTTCTCGAGATATTGTACATTTTTCAAAAAAATTATGAAAAAGTCACATAAAAAAAAAATTCCTATTGAGAAACATGTTCACTTTTCATATGTAATACCATGCGATAAATTGAGTGACATCATTCTCGTGGATCTAGCTCGTTCCATTCATGAAAAAATATACTTTGAATAATACTTTTTTATTTAAACGCCAATAGTCATATAAAATCTGTAAGAATAACTTTTTTCTTAGTGCATAACGCTTGGCGATATTTTGGCGACGAATTTGAACTTGGCGACATGTTTCTCAATTTGGCGACAACAACTTGGCGACTTTTTTGAAATGTTGCCAAATTAATGAAAATCTCGCCAAATGGATAAAAATGATGCTAAATCAATGAAAATGACGACTAATTGTCGAAAATTCAATATCTTGGAAAGAATATTAGTATCTACTATAAGAAACACCTAATTTTTTACTGTAAAAATAGTAAATTCATTACATTATATAAGGAAAGTCATGTGTTGCCCACATCAGATTTTTTCAAAATGCGAAGAGTTTAAAAAGCTCTTAGTGATTCTTTTGTTATTTAAATAATATCAAACAATTATCTTATTCGTTACCTAAAAAATAATTTTACAAGCAGTTCACATTATAACTGTTTTGAAATATAAATCCGGATATGCCAAACGCATAAGAGACACAGTTTTCCCTGAACATTAGTGAATTTTGATATTGTAGCAGAAGTAAAAATATGATTGTTAGAATTTCGAGTTCTGTCTAAAAGTTCATTTAATTGATGGCCCGAAAGAACGTCTGAGGTATGGAAAGAGAAAGCATGATCGAAATTGGTTTTTTACTTTCGTTATATACATAATGTATAAGGAAAGTATTGTGACGGGGTCGAAAATTCGAATTCGAGTTTTCGACGGGAGAGCACGTTTCAGGCATCCCTGATCACGAATCAAACATTTTTGAAGTGATGTCTGTGTGTGTGTGAAAGTATGTGTGTGTGTGTGTATCAGTGAGTCTTTGGAGACGATAACTGACGAACGAATGGACCGATTCGAACCAAACTTGGTACAAAAATCACAATCCGTAAACACTGGAAGCCTATTGTTTTTATATACAATCGAATGTTCAGAACCCCCCTAAATTTTCGAATGACATTTTGAAAAAATCGTCAAAAAATCAAAACTACTAATAAAGTTGCGAAAATAGACATTTCTTATGTAATTTTTCATTAGAAAACGATTGGCATAAATTTTAGAACGCTAACATGAACCGTTCTCGAAATATTGCACATTTTTAAAAAAAAAATTATCAAAAAGTCATATAAAATAAAAAACAATATTTCCTATTGAGAAACATGTTCACTTTTCATATGTAATACCATACGATAAATTGGGTGACATCATTCTCGTGGATCTAGCTCGTTCCATTCATGAAAAAATATACTTTGAGTAATACGTTTGTATTTGAACACCAATAGTCATTTGTCTGCTGTAAGAATAACTTATTTCTTCGTCCATAACGCTTGGCGAGATTTTGGCGACGAATTTGGCGGAATGTCGCCAACTTGGCGACTTTTTGAAATGTTGCCAAATTAACAAAAATCTCGCCAAATGGAAAAAAATGACGCTAAATCAATGAAAATGACGACTTTTGATATTGTAGCTAAAATGCTATTGTAGCTACTAAATGTCGAAAATTCAATATCTTGGAAAGGATATTAGTATCTACTATAAGAAAACCTATTTTTTTTCCCTGTAAAAGTAGTAAATTCATTACATTATATAATGAAAGTCATGTGCTGCCCACATCAGATTTTTTTATTAGCGCTTTGATTCGTTAATCATGTCATGTTTGGTAACATCTTATATTCCCTCTTTCAAAGCCAGCCCCACACCAACTCCTTCGACCAGTACTATACCAGTGGCGGCTCGTCAGGTGAAGAAGAGCTTCACCCTGCGTCACCTGACGTTATCGGTTTAATGGGTTATTATTGGCGAATTTTCAGACTCGTTTGGCTATTTTTAGATATTTTTTGACAATATTTGTGTCAATAGCACGATGTGTTTTGATGATTTTCGTTGTCGAGGAGTAAAGGAAGAATACCGCCACTGAATCTGCGTCACCCATTCGTGAATCACGAGCCGCCACTGTACTCTGCAGCTCTGTTCGGACGCGAATTGTAGAACATTTAACGCTTTGAAGCAGAAGTTTTATTAAATATATATTTTTATATGTTTTTATTATTTTCTATTAATTTAGATGTAAATAATTAAAATAAGTTGCAATTTCGATTTTAAACATGTTGAATTTTTAAAATATGGATGTCACTGATGAAAACACCGATGTCTCAATTTGCCTTACCGGCAAAATTAGTAAGGGATACCAATATTCCATTCTGCCTTAGATAAATGTGTGGTGAAAAGAGAATCAAAAATTGAGTTTTATGATTAAATAAATGAACTTATCATTCAATATATATTTTATTTGGCTACATGATACTTTTTGAAGCAATTTCTGTTTGTTAGATAAAAATGCCAGTTACACATTGTGCAGAAAATATTGGTATAGTTTTCCATATTTTTTTTGTTCGATTAGATTTTGATTTTCTTTCTTTTTCTCGGGATGATGCTTTACTAGCTTAACAACATCTAAAAGTTGAACATGAAATTTTCACTTATTAACCAAAATCGGAATGCTCGAACACGACACTTATAATGTGGTGGCTTATCCTTATCATTATCGTTGAAGTGTTATAGTTTCTTCTAATGTCAACTTATGTTTCATAAGGCATTGTCGTTGCAATCAGGTTTACTCCCAAAACACAAGCAGTAACCAAATATCTCCTAAACTTGGAAGAATATGGTGTTCCATAACAAAATATATGCCCAGATATGCATATATCTTCTCACTAGATGCCTCAAGTACTTTTCCACAACCTTTCTGTTGTGCAACCAGTTGTACAATACCTACAACCTTTCTGTTGAGCGTATAAATCAGTTTATGGAATAATCATATCTTCAACTAAACTTTTAAAATTGGGTTATGCGGTCTTCTGTAGGTTTTTCAGAGTATAACTTTATCTCACCATATTTAACCTTAATACCAGTATCTGGTTAAACAGCAAGATGTAATTTATTGATCGATCCAGTTTTTCCGGTTTCTTTAATTTTCTTTTCATATTTTGTTTGATTTTTAGTCTTCATTTTTTATCGGCCAGATGAAAAAGTTAGGTGACTTTCAGCTGAATTGTTTAGTTTAGGACTCCTATATATCAATATTATTGAGGTTTACGCGCTCTTCATTTTCTATGATGTTTACTTTTGTTTCGTCAATAATAACGAGACTTTTTCACATTCATTTTTGAAATATTGTTCTATAAAGGCTACATTTTCTTTGTCCCACAATCACTACTTTCTGCAAGCAATATTACATTAATTTGATCTGGTGTCCATTCAAATGCTTTTATCTGCGATTTCTATATCATCCTATTTGTATTGCTTACAGCATTATAGCCGAAACGCTAGCACGACCATGGTTTACTTTAGTGCAAAACTTCAAAGTGTTGACGACCATGGCTTACTTTAGTGCAAAATCTCAAAGTACTGACGACCATGGCTTACTTTAGTGCAAAACCTCGAAGTACTGACAACCATGGCTTACTTTAGTGCAAAACCTCAAAGTGCTGACGACCATGGCTTACTTTAATGCAAAACCTCAAAGTACTGACGAGCATGGTTTACTTTAGTGCAAAACCTCAAAGTACTGACGACCATGGCTTACTTTAGTGCAAAACTTCAAAGTACTGACGACCTTGGGATATCTTTAGTCTTTCTATCTTTAAGATTGCTTTGTATAGAAACCCTACACCAAGCTCTTAGCACTGTTCTATATGAAAAACATACCAGATCTTTCTAATGCATTGGAATGCTGAACAGAAGCACTCTACTTACTTTTGGTATAAAGGTACCTTGAAGCAGATTGGGACAAATGCGTCCCTAGCAATATATGACACTATTGCAGATGTACAAAGTATATGCATTTTTTTCTTTTGGTGAAATAATGTTTATTAGATACATGGAAAATAATAAGCGCTTTTAAAAACGTTCTAACAAAAATATTTTACTAGAAATTAAATTTTTAAATTCGAACACGAAAAATTTTCAAACTACCATTTTCAGAAAATAATTAAAAATATAAATATTTTACCAAAATGATTTCCAAAATATTTCAAGTTATTATTAAACTCTTTTTTATAGCAATATCCGCTTAAACAATTTTTATAATTAAAACTAAAGCCTATAAAACATAAGATACAAAAGGGGCACCTGTGTCCCATCAGCGCCAAAGGGTTAAAAACCGCAATAAGGCGAGACTGTGAATCCAGTATGGGTCTCCTGATTAGCTTTGGAATATTCTGATCCACAATATTCCGACAATAGCATGTAAAACGTTACAGCATATAACGATTTCTTTTTTCTGATATTAAACGTGCATAAAGGAAATATCCAGATATATTTTGAGTAACTACAACTGACTCAGTTACTATTTTTCATGTTTCAGATGCTATTTTGAGAGGAATTGGCCTTGAAAGGCTTCTAAAGTAATTGAGGAAGTATAATACCAATGATATAATGCTTTTATAATGATTTCATGTCTTATCAACTGCACTGTCCAAAATCTAGACATATGTTCAAACATAATTGTCTTATATAAATCGAATGCGCAATTTGGGTCTCTAAACACCATTATGAACTTAAACTGCGAACGTTGTACATTATGAAAATGTTAAGACAGCTGTACCAATTATTTTTTTATTTATTATTTGCTCTGAAAGCAAATAAAAAAATCCTGTTTGATCCCCCAAGGTGGTTAGTTATTTCATTTTTTTCAGTTGTCTAAAGTTTATTTTTTCAGCAGTTTAATTTTTCAGCAGTTAATATTTTAATTTTTTCTTTACTGCAAAGCTTACGTTTTTTCATATGCTCACCAAGAGTAATATTTTCTTCCAGTCTTTACTTTGCCGTTCTTTCATACTGCGACACTGGCATTTTACATTATCCTTTTGATGCTGCTTTAGCCTACTTCTTTCACAATGCTCTTTTGATCTTACTCTCCTGTTTTCAAACTTCCGTAACGAAACAGTATATGCATTTCCCGGTACTAAGTTAAAAAATCTGAAATGCATTATCATGGACAATAATGGACATTTAGAAGGTATAGTCTATTACTTATAATAACAATTTTTGCTGGAGGAGAGTTTCAAGTAAAACTTTGATGATAAGAAATTTATGATGGAATCTTCATATGGCGACAATTGGTATATACACTTCATTTGAATACTTATTTCACATAATCATACAAATTTTCAGAAAAATCGGAAGTGACATCTTCAGAACCGGAAAGGGAAATTCTTAGTGAACCATCCCCCCCCCCCCTCTGGAAACCTAAATCCATATCAGCTATTATCTAAGCTGCATCTATAGCCATTCCTGAGAAATAGCTGTTTTTAAGAATTTTTTTGAACAGGAAGTGTAAAATTTTAGTGAACTCTTCCACCTCTTCCGGAATTAAATGCTGAATTTCTCTCAGTTATCATCTAAGCTCTAAAGCTCCATCTATCGCTAATCTTGAGAAGTACCTGTTTCAAACATTTTTTTTGAACCGAAAGTGTAAAAGGAATCGGAATTGGAAAGCCTTCATGAATCCATAGTCTCCTTCAAAATTTGATGCTGAAACCATATCATTCATCGTCTAAAGAGTTTCATCGTAGCAGATTTTGATAAATAGATGTTTCAAGGAAAATGTACATTTTTGAATCGGAATTGACATCTCCAGAATCGGATGTAGAAAACCCTACACTGAAAAACATTCTGCAACCTTTGCTCATTTTTTTTTCAGCTACTTTGTTGATAATTTCGGAAAACTGTCAGAGAAGCCGCATTTACAGGCGTTTATGAAAATTCCAGCTTCATTTATGAAATATTCAGCTAATTATCGTCTAATGAAGCGTTATTTTTGTATATATATATATATATATATATTATCATAAATATTAATAACCTTACTCCCAATTATGGACAGCTGATTTCCCTGAAACTTTCGGTAACATGCGTGCAAATGTTTTACAGTACAGTGAGTCTCTTTACTTCCTCCGAAATTTGATGCTAAATCCATATCAATCATTATCTAAGCTCTATCTATAGTCATCACTGAGAAATAGTTGTTTCAAGGGTAATTTTCGAACCGGAAGTGAAAATTCTTAGTGAATCCTTATTATCTTCCAAAATGTTATGCTGACTCGATATCAGTCATCATCTAAGACATTGGATCTGTTGCAGATCTTGATAAATAGCTGTTTCAAGGAAAATGTACATTTTTAATCGGAAATGACATATCCAAAACCGGATGTAGAAATCTTTAGTGAGAGTCTTTACTCCCTCAAGAATTCAATTCTGAATCCATGTCAATCATTAGCTAAGCTGTATCTTTAGCCTATTCTGAGAAACAGGTGTTTCAAAGACACTTTTTAAGGCAGAAGTGGAAAAGATACCGGAAGTGAAAAAAATATTACTAAACCATATTACTTCCTTTAGAATGTGATTTTGAATCCATATCAATTATTAGTTAAACTTTATCTATAGCCAATAGTCAGAAATAGATGTTTAAAGTGAAAAAAAAAATTGAACCGGAAATAGAAAAAAAAGCAGAAAATGGAATTCCTTAGTAAATCCCACATTCTCTTCTTCAATGTGATGCTAAATCTAAATCAGTCATTATCTGAGCTCTATCAATGGTAGACGTAGAAAAATACGTAGAGACATCACTTTCAATTGAAACATCTATTTCGAAACAATAGTATGACAAAAAAAATGTTCATCTTAAAAATATTTTGAAATATGGTTTCATTTAATGAATAAGAAATTTGTTTGACATAATTTCAATTTACAAAGTAAACAAAGAAAGAAGTAGCAACAACAACAATGAAAATAAAACAGCAAAAGTTCTTTTTAGGGCTTGACATTTCATTGTGAAAAAAAAAAAGGTAAAGCTACAAAGAAGGAGAGATCCCTATAACCAATTAGTTTAATAGGAAAACTTATTATTTTCTTTAACTCGTGGTAAAAGATTCTTTTTTCCTTCTCGTCTGGGTGAAGGAGGTCGCCTTAAAGCACAGCTATTATTCATCATAATTTTAACTTACATTTTTTCCCCATCCAGGCTGGATGATCTAGCCATTATTTTTCTGCAATTATGCTGGTCGGTGCATGCATTGATCCAATAGAGTAATAATGGAGGAAATGACAGGTTACTTCAGTTCTCAGCAAGACGATTTAATGAGTCATAATTATTCGCTGAGAATCAATCATGATCTCTTTTATAACTTCTTTTATTGCCTCTGACTGTAGGGTAGAATTCGAAAGGCTTTGAAAAGTATAACTGAAGTAGCATTATTTAAAAAAAAATATGCTCCTGAAAGATGCACACAGATACACACACATATGTCACTTTAAAAATAATTTTTTTTGTATACTAGATTATCTAAGCGTGTAGATCCTTCGAAATTTCGAATTTCAATTTATGTCCCTATTTCAATGCTTTCCCTATTCATTACCTTCTACAGCAGAAAAAGTACAAAAAGGGTCGTATACAGCAAAAATATAACTGCTGAGGAGCATTTAAATGTATCTAAATCTTGGAACGTATTCGTATAAAGAAAAAATCTGATGTGGGCAACACATGACTTTCCTTATATAATGCAAAGAATTTACTGCTTTTACAGTTCAAAAAATGTTATTCTTATAGTAGATACTTATATTCTTTCTAAGATATTGAATTTTCTTCAATTAGTCGTCATTTTCATTGATTTAGCGTCATTTTTATCTATTTGATGAGATTTTTTGTTAATTTGGCAACATTAAAAACTCTCCAAGTTGACGACATTCCGCCAAATTTGTCGCCAAAATCTCGCCAAGCGTTATGGACGGAGAAATAAGATATTCTTATACCAGATAAATGACTATTGGCGTTCAAATACAAAAGTATTACTCAAAGTATCTTTTCTCATGAATGGAACGAGCTAGATCCACGAGAATGATGTCAGCAAATTTATCGAAGGATATCACATATGAAAAGTGAACATGTTTCTTAAGAGTCAATGTTTTTTTTTAATTTACTTGATTTTTTGTTAAATTCATTTGAAAAGCGTGCAATATCTCGAGAACGATTAATGCTAGCGTCCTACAGTTTGTGTCAATCGTTTTCTAAGGAAAAATTACATAAGAAATGTCTATTTGCGTAACTTTATTAAAGGTTTTGATTTTTTGATGATTTTTCAAAATTTCACTCGAAAATTTAGGGGGGTTCTGAACATTCGATTGCGTTTGAAAACAATAGACATCCAGTATTCACGGATTGTGATTTTTGTACCAAATGTCATTCGAATCGCTCCATTTGTTCGTGAGATATCGTCTCCACAGGCTCACTGACACATACACTCACCCACACACATACTTTCACACACATACACACACACACACACACACACACACACTCACACACACAGACATCACCTCAAAAATGTTTGATTCGTGATCAGGGATGCTTGAAACGTGCTCTCCCGTCGAAAACTCGAATTCGAATTTTCGACCCCGTCATGATACTTTTCTTATACATTATGTATATAAGGAAAGTAAAAATACTTCAGTTTTGTCACATAAAACTTGTAACTGCGAACCAAAAAAAAAGGTAAAAAGAAAGAAAATGAACTTAGCACCCACGTAATAAATTTCTATCCATTTTCCCTGCGCCAGGGCCATAAAATTGATCATGATTGATTCTCATAGGAGAATTATGATTCATTAAATAGTCTAGTTCAGAAGTAAAGTAATCTTTCTTTTCCCCCATTATTACCCTATTAGATGCATGCTCTCTCGGAATAGTGTAATTGCGGACAATTGATGGCAGGATCATTCAGTTTGGGCGAAATAAAAAATGAGTTAAAATTCTGAAGAATAATAAGGGTTTTTATTGCGAACTCTGTTTAGCTGAAAGAGCAAAAGGAGTTCAACTAATATTATCAACTGTAGAGATGAAGAAAATGATAAGATTTGATTTTAACCCACATTTCCTCATCGTCCTAAAAATAGGACAGCACACATAAGTGGTCTTCATATAAATTATTTTGCATATTTTCATTCAATTTAAAGACAATATATTGTTTAAGAATCATTAACTGTATATTTGCCTTTGTCACAAGTTTAAATATATGTTGGACGTTTTTTATGAATTTTTTAAAATGGCGATTCTTGCAGATTTTTTTTTTTTTACATTTTCAACTCATAAGTTTTTTAATGTTTTGAGCTATAAGAAAAAACATGCATATAAATTTATTAAGGTAATATTCCATACTTTTATACCAGTAAAAAAGGATTGTCAAAAAAAATAATTATCTACAACATTGTCGTATGGGATATATATCTAGAGGATGGATCATTGTCCTATTTTTAGAAGCAGCCTGTACCGATCAAACTAATAAAAGTTTGGTAAATTTTTTGATTTTATGTGTATACATAGGCTTAGAGAAACACATATTTAAAATTTTATATAAAAAAAATTAATTTTTTCAATGCTTGGTACAATATGGGTTCAAGTAATTGGTTACGGGGGTCTTCATCGTTGTGAATGATCTTTTAATAATATACTATCATGACCTCAAGGTATTTTTAATGGATTTTTCCCCCCAAATTCATTGATTTTCGTGTAATTTTATTGGTCATAAAATTACAGCACATTTTATAAGCTTTTGGTAGATGAAGTATAAAATTAATTGACCTTTATCTCGATATGGATGCCTGAATATATTGATGTAGTGTCATTACTGCATCAATATTTTTTTCAGGAATTAATACTACTATTAAATAAATATTCAATATGACACAAAACTGTCGACAATGTGAAAGAAAATTATGGTCCTATGCTGACAACATGTATTGGTATAATAGTGTTTAAAAGTGAACTAAACTGTAAATAGAGCTCAGATGATGGCTGATAGAGTCAGCATTGAATTTCAAAGGAGGTAGAAGTTCACTAAATATTTTCAGTTAAGGTTCTTTTACAATTTCAAGTTCAAACATCGTTATTCTATTTTTCAAATTGGCTATGAATAAAGCTTGGATGATAAATTGTATAATTTATTAAATTGAAATGTAAGATATTAAAATTCGTACGGGGATCAATTGCTTATACTATTTTATTTACCGTCAAAAATTTTCTAATTTTATATTTTACATTGAGAGTCTACTTACTTTCATCTGAAAGGAAATTTATTATTAATTAGCAATTAATTACGTTATTTAGCTTCTCAAATTATAATACTGTATTTAGTGGCATTGAAAGGCTTTAAACAATAACACTTACAAAGCAAAATATTAAAAAAAACTTAAACTTTCTTTGCATAAGAGACGTACGAGGCTTTTTATGTTAGACCAGTTAATTACTAATTATTTAATAGTTCGCTTGGCTGTTTGGCCCGTTTGGTCAATTATATTTAGTCGGTACATATATTATGCAAATGTTGTGTGGATAATATCTGTACTGTTGGTTGCCAGTGACGCCTGTTTTCGTAAGTTTGCTATCATTTCACTGATTCCTCTGCTCAAAAATGATCTTTCTTGAGCAAGTCAATGAAAGTGCCTTTTTGCACATTTTAACACGAGTCACACTTCTTAAACGACTTTTTTGACTGATACTCTTAGTGACTACTTTTAGTTGCGTAACATTTTTAAACCTGGCTTAAAGTAAGTCCTTCTCTTACTGTCTGGGCGTCTGTGATTGGGCATGGCTTGCACGTTCTTACTGACGTCGTCTCTTCAGGTTAGATCTTTGGTGTGGGCTGAATCCGTTCTAGACTTTCTCTGCTGTCTTCCTCGCAAATCAGTGTATTTATGGGTCATAAACATTTCCATGTTTTAACGTCAATTCAGTTGCCTATCTGTCTGGACCCTTATCCAGTCTCCTTCTGATCTCATATTCTCTGTGATTGGGCTCAAGTTCTCTGTGATGGGGCTGAAGTTGGTAATTCAAGTTCAAGGTCATTTTCACTACAAAATTTGATCTCAATATTTTAATGTCATTTAAAGGTAATATAAGTCGTAAGGCGGAGCTAATATACTGTTCAACTGTACTTCTGCGCATGACAGAAGAAGGCGAATCCATACGGGCAGCAGAGTTCACGAGAATTCGTACATCTTTTATGCCTTTTATCCCTTCAACACTAATTGAATCGTTTTGGCACTCTGCGAGAGATAGGGATCAACAAACAAATGTAACGCACACAATCACATATAAGACTGCAAAATTTATAAGTATCTATCTATCTATCTATCTATATATATTTCATTGGATCTTCAAACCTTTTTTTCTTATATATATATATATATATATATATATATATATATATACATATATATATATATATATATATATATATATATATATACATATATATATATATGTATATATATATATATATTTATATATATATATATATATATATATATATATATATATATATATATATATATATATATATATATATATATATATATATATATATATATATATATATATATATGTATATATATATATATATATATATATATATATATATATATATATATATATATATATATGTATATATATATATATATATGTATATATATATATATATAAATATACATATATATATATATATGTATATATATATGTATATGTATATATATATGTATACATATATATATATATATGTATATATATATATGTATATATATATATATATATATATATATATATATATATATATATATATATATATATATATATATATATATATATATATATATATATATATATATATATATATATATATTCATTTTCAAGTGTCTGACTGTTTGTTTGTTACCACTTTCTTAAGCATTTGCCGAAAATATTGACTTGGAATTTGTTACACGGATTAACAGTTCAGTAAATCACCCTGAAAAAATATAGTCTTTCAAAAATGTTTAGAGGAGGGTAAGTACCACATCATAACGTTCGAAAGGTAAAATGACAGAAAAGTATACTTGATATAGACATATACTTGACATATACTTGATAGAGACACTTGATAGAGACACTCGAGCTCGAGATAGACACATTAAATTTCGTTCAAGGGGAGATTGCTTGAAAAGAAGAAAGTGCACAATTTCAGTGTTCCAACATTTGATACTTCAGAGGTACCTCACATTAAAATGTTCGATATGCTGAATGAATGAAAAAGGTTTTCTTGAAAATAAGATAGAGACTTGCAATTTGATACATGGGTGAATCGTACGATTACACACTTGCAAAAATTAAAATTTTCCAGAAATGTCCAATAAGAGGTGTAATTCACACCAAAACATTCGAAAAATGAAATTATAGAAAAACATGTTTAGCGATGAGTTAAAGGCTTTAAATTTAGTGTAATGGTAGATTATTCAAAAGAAAGAAAGTGTACAATTTCAGTTTTCCAATATTTACTAATTTATGGGTGCTGCACATTATGTTCGAATTTTCGAACCAATACGCTTTCTTTTAAATAATGTACAGACTTAAAACATGATACTTGATTAAATCTCTAATTTTTTGATTAAATCTTCCCGGGAAATTGATTTTTTCAGAAACCTTCAGTAGAGGGTGAGCACCACAGGAAAATGTTCGAAAGTTGAAGTGACATAAAATCAAACTTTACGATAAGATACAGACTTCAAAATTGGTGAAAAGGTAGATTGTTTGAATAGATGGAAGTGTATAATTTCAGTGTGCCAATATTTGCTACTTTAGGGGTACCGCACACTAAAATGTTCAATATGTTGAATGAATAAAAACGCTTTCTGTGAAATAAAATAGGAAATGAAATTTAATATATGGACTAATCATTTGGTGGATCCAAATAATTACAATTATAACGTGTTACCCTTTACTTTAAAGGGCTTGAAAAAAATCTTTCGATTGATTACTTGACAATGTACTCCCCGGGAGGTAACTGTCTCCCCGAGGGAGGCAAAAGACGTCACGTACAAAAAATTGTATCATTGGTATTTTTCCCAACAATGAGTGAAGCAACAATGAGTCTCATTATCACTGAGTCATAAATAAATCCTTTTACGCATGATTATGTCAAATTTAGTTCGATGCTGCCACCTTAAAAAATATAAAATTTCGAATGCATAATGTTTCTGCTGGAATTAAAATAATCTATCTATTTCTAAATTTTTTGATAACAAAGCCAGATATAAAGCTTCATGAAAATCCATTAATATCGGTGGTCGCTATTGTGTACACAAGAAATAGTCCACTGATATACAAACATCAGACGGACATCACTCCAAAAATAGTCAAAACGTGTTTAGGAGGTATTAAAATATATATTGGCATCAAAATATAGCATTAAAAATTTTTCGTGAAAACAATACTTTCTCTATACTATATAGTATGAGGAAGTAAAAATACAAAAGCCTACCTGTTGATATCCCCTCTCCTCCTATGGCAAAAAATTTCGTTGCATAATTAATAGATTGATTCTCATAAGGTAATTATGACTCATTAAATAGTCTCATTGAAAACTAAAAGTAATCTTTCTTTACCACCTCTTTCGGGTGCACTCTGTCTCCGATCGGTGCAATTGCAGACAAATGATGGCTAGATCATCCAAGCTGTATGTAAAAAAGGGGAACTTGAAATTCTGATGAACAATAATAGTTCAACCTGGGTCACAAAATAAAAGGGAATTCATTATCAAGAGTAGAAAGAAAATGATAAATTTAGTTTTTGCACTAATTGGTTAAAGTGGTCTTTCTTGTTGCAGATGATCTTTTGGTAATGAAATATTCTTTAAAGGAGTTTTACTGCTTAGTTTTTGTAATTTAAATCGTATTGAACAATTTTATTATATATTAATTAAAGGCACATTTTATTAGATTTTTTTGCAGATGAAAATTGACATAAACTGCCTTTAGTTTTAGAAAAACGGAAGATTTAATAATATATCAACATTATTGATAAGATAAAATTCATGTTTAAAGCGTCATATGTAATAAAATATGCAATAAAATAAAATTCATGTTTAAAGCGTCATATGTAATAAAATATGCAATAAAATAAAATTCATGTTTAAAGCGTCATATGTAATAAAATATGCAATAAAATAAAATTCGATTCTCCCAACAGCACTTGCGCCAAAAAGTAAAATCACCGTTAAGCTGCAGCATATAACAAGACAGTAAAGGTGTCAACTTGTTCCAAAAGTCAAAAGAAAAGCCTTTTTCATCATTTAAAGCGGAACAGAGCACCAATATAAAAAAATCTGATGTGGGCTGCACTTGACTTTCCTTATATAATGTAATGAATTTACTACTTTTATAGTTAAAAAAATGTTATTCTTATAGTAGATACAGAATTCTTTCCAAGATATTGAATTTTTTTCAATTAGTCGTCATTTTCATTGATGTAGCGTCATTTTTATCCATTTGGCGATATTTTCATTAATTTGGCAACATTTAAAAAAGTTGCCAAGTTGGCGACATTCCGCTAAATTCGTCCCCAAAATCTCGTCAAGCGTTATGGAAGGAAAAATAAGTTATTCTTACAGCAGATAAATGATTATTAGCGTTCAAATACAAAAGTATTACTCAAAGTATCTTTTCTCGTGAATGAAACGAGTTAGATCTACGAGAATGATATCACCAAATTTACCGAATGATATTACATATGAAAAGTGAACATGTTTCTCAATAGGTAATACTTTTTTTTATTTTGCATGATTTTTTGATAATTTTTTTGAAAAACGTGCAATATCTCGAGAACGATTAATGCTAGCGTCCTACAGTTTGTGTCAATCGTTTTCTAAGGAAAAATTACATAAGAAATGTCTATTTGCGTAATTTTATTAAAGGTTTTGATTTTTTAAAGATTTTTTCAAAATTTCACTCGAAAATTTAGGGGAGTTCTGAAAATTCGATTGTGTTTGAAAACAATAGACTTCCAGTATTCACGGATTGTGATTTTTGTACCAAATGTCATTCAAATCGCTCCATTTGTTCGTGAGATATCGTCTCCACAGACTCACTGACACACACAAACACACACACACACACATACTTTCACACACACACACACACACAAACATCACCTCAAAATGTTTGATTCTTGATCGGGGATGCTTGAAACGTGCTCTCCCGTCGAAAACTCGAATCCGAATTTTAGACCCCGTGACAATACTTTCCTTATATATTATGTATATAAGGAAAGTAATAAAGACAAAAATGTACCTATCAAAAAATAGTCGTATCGCTTGATTCACGCATACACACACAAAATAATTGCAATATAAAAATTTGAAAAAGTAAATGAAAGGAGAAAACTTAAGGAGTAATGTGTAAGAACTGTAGGAGTCGAAGCTTGGAACAGAAAAGGATGAACAGTTAAAGAAAGACATATTTGTCATTTTTGTTTTTTACGTTTTGTATGTCAACGATTTGCGTCTTAGGCTGGGTGATACGATTTTTATTTTGACAGGTGCGTTTTGCGTTTGTTTGTAATGATATTCTTTCTCACCTATCACAACGGAGAAGTCTTTTTTGCCATGAAGTTACTAATGTCATATGTTGTGTTCTAGCAAATATTTTATTTTTTCATCTATTTTTACAACAGTTTGAGCCATTTATTTTAAATTTGAGTAATTTATTCATTGATTTGTCATTTGAAAGTCAACAAAAAACTTGTAATTTTGATGTCGTCCTATTAGGTAAATGCGTAATGGAAATTTATGAAGTAAATGTTCAATGCATTTGTATAAGGAACAAGAAGAAATGTTTGAGAATAAAAGAAAAAATCTGATGTGGGCAATACATGACTTCCCTTATATAATGCAATGAATTTACTACTTTTACAGTTAAAAAAATGTTATTCTTGTAGTAGATACTTATATCCTTTTCGAGATATTGAATTTTCTTCAATTAGTCTTCATTTTCATTGATTTAGCATCATTTTTATCAATTTGGCGAGATTTTTGTTAATTTGGCAACAATTAAAAATGTCGCCAAGTTGGCGACATTCTGCCAAATTCGTCGCCAAAATCTCGCCAAGCGTTATAGATGGAGAAATAAGTTATTCTTATAGCAGATAAATGACTATTGGCGTTCAAATACAAAAGTATTACTCAAAGTATCTTTTTTCATGAATGAAACGAGCTATATCCACGAGAATGATGTCACCCAATTTATCGCATGGCATTACATATGAAAAGTGAACATGTTTCTCAATAGGAAATATATATTTTTTGTTTTATATAACTTTTTGATAATTTTTTTGAAAAATGTGCAGTATCTCGAGAACGGTTCATGTTACCGTTCTAAAATTTATGTCAATCGTTTTCTAATGAAAAATAACATAAGAAATGTCTATTTGCGTAACTTTATTAGTTTGATTGTTTGACGATTTTTTCAAAATTTCACTCGAAAATTTAGAGGGGTTCTGAACATTCAATTGCGTATAAAAACAATAGACTTCCAGTGTTTACGGATTGCGATTTTTGTACCAAATTTCGTTCGAATCGGTCCATTCGTTCGTCAGTTATAGTCTCCACAGACTCACAGACACACACACACACACACACACACATACTTTCACACACACACACACACATACTTTCACACACACACACACACACAGACATCACTTCAAAAATGTTTGATTCGTAATCAGGGATGCTTGAAACGTGCTCTCCCGTCGAAAACTCGAGTTCGAATTTTCGACGCCGTCACAATACTTTCTTTATACATTGTCGCGAACGTTTTGGTATACTCGACAGAGAAGACAAAGTTTTGAAATCAAACACATTTATTAAACATGAAATAACAAGGCAGTTGATCGAAAACAGTGGAGTACAAGCATTTCTCGCAATAACTCAGAGTTACACTCGGTAGGGTGACCATTAAGAACACCCCTGGAGGAAGAGGAACCAAGAGAATACACATATTTTCTGATACATAAAATAAACACAATATTCCTCACATTATACTTGACATTTATATATCACATTTGTATACTTTGAACATATACGACATTTTCATATAACATCATCAATGACTCGATGCTCACGAGGATTTGACAATTAACACTCTATTCGTTAGGTGGAAGACTAAATATATATAAAACTTTACCTCGTCTCTTTTAAATATAACATTTACAATTCTGTACCATGGGAAAGGATATCAGGATGGACTCTCGGCATAAACTCATCGAGATTCTTGCGCAGAACAAAATCCATAATGGTCGGGAAACTTGACTACACAACATCATGCTGGCGGAATTCGACATCTTGGTTGGTTACGGAGATTGGTTGATTCGTACCTTAGGACACAAGGAGGAGTCAGGCAAATACAAATCGCTGTAAAATGAGCTTTCCCTCTAGCCCTATTAGCGATTCAAGCCGACCAGTGAAAGAACCATTTTCTCTTTTCACAAGACTCATTATTCCATTACTACCAGGCTGATTCATTTAAAAACACGAGTGACTCATCTCTGAACCGAGCCAAACGACTCTACGCACAACTTGTCGAACTATGTTACATATTTTAATCACATCCTTCCACTTTCAAAATTAATCCACCTTTTCTTAAAATTCGCGATCATACGCGAATCAAACACACACGTCTACATTTTTCCACGACTCCTTCCACTCTGCTTCCAAAATCCTTTTTCAAACGCGCGCGTGCGCAAAACCTGCAAGTTCCCAACTAGCGACTGAGAAGCGAAAATACAAAACTATTACTATTTTTCTGGAACATAAACACTTTTGCGATTTTAGAGTTCACTTCCCTTAAAAGTCAATGTAATTGAAAACATGTAGAAAAGACATTTACATTTCGAAATTGACACTTTCAATCACACAGAAATAAAACAATACTTTAATATACAATTTTAACACAGAGGTGTGAAAGCCTTATCACAACATTATGTATATAAGGAAAGTAAAAAAACCCACTCTCCAAGACTGGAAATCTGTTCTTGAAATATTTCAATAATTTTGAAGTTTGGCGCAAATTTAAAATTCGCCATACCGCCAAGTAATAAATTAACTGGGGTGTGATTTAAATCAACTTTCTCATACCAGAATCCACTTTTAAGTAGTTTGTGATTTTTTTTATTTGGTTATTATTTTTTGTTTGACGTCATTAGCGCCCACAACTTCGGAGGAAATAATGACGTCACGAGTACAAAAATTATACCGCGTCTATTTTTTACTACAATGATTGAACTAGTTAAGTTTTGTGATCCTTGAGCTTCAAATCACACCTTTTAAGTACAATTATGTCAAATTTTGTCTTATGCTGCCATGTTAAAAAAATATGAAATTTCGAATAAATTTCATATCGTTTCGTTCGAATTTGAAAAAAAAATCTATCTATTTCTAGATTTTACGATAACAAAACCGGATATAATGTTACGCAAAAATCCATTAAGCTATCGTATACACAAAAAATTGACCACAGACAGAAGGACATCACTCTAAAAGTAGTCAAAACGAGTTTCTAAAACATATATCGCCATCAAAATCTCGAAATCAAAAATTTTCTTGAAAACAATACTTTCTCTATACTACATACTTCCACCAGTCTCTATAACCAGGAATGCTTCATCTGTTGTTAGATGGTCACCTACTGATTATAAGTTATATTATAATATTCTTCAAATTCAAATTTTTTTATCCATGGCTGAAGGCATTTTGAGCAGACTCTTATAGATCGCTGTTGATGAAAGCGTCGTTTATTATATTATTCCTGAATATAACAGCGATTTTTATGTAACCCTGTTGTGTCAGATAAATGCCATTTGTTATCAATTTAGCGGTGATTCTTAGGAATTAAATAATGCTCTAGAACTTTGCACTTGACATTTTTCTCTCCATCTCGCTTTTTTGTCGAGTTCGAGTTTCAAACTTCAATTCTCCGCTAGGGGTGCTGCAATCAACTTTAGTCGATCGGGCATGCAAGGTTATACATAGAACTAATGTGTATACTCGGAAACCTTTTCTTTCGAAAGTTGTTGAGAGTGATTAAAGGCGAATAAAGAGAAACGCCGTATAAAGAGAGAATGAAAGAAGCAAATTGAGTACCAACGTAAGGTTTCTGTCATTTGGTCAAAGACGAAAATATTTGATTTTTGTCAAGTGATTTTACCTATAATCATATCCGTTTCACTTTACATTTAAAAAGTATTTACTGCATACACTTTTCATTCAGCTGTTTTATCACATTATTACACAAACCATTTACCCCTTTCTTCCCCCTTTTTCTTGAATATTGTGCCCCGCTGAGATACCGCTTGCCCTACATTTACCAGATAAATATTATCTGGAAGGTGGCCAAATTATAGATCCTTTCCGTATCAGTAAATATGTCACCATTCTTAATAGCAATCGTTGATGTTTGTCTGCTTGTTTGTCTGCCGTTGTCACCGTGAAAGACCCCGGTGGGGTTACACTGCATGCTTTGATTTGAAATGTTACATTGCGAAAGTAATGTTCGACTGCATTATTGTCGTGCAGAAACAAACTGCGGTATCTTAAAATCTTCAGAAAATTTTCTGTAATGCACAGTATATGTATAAGGAAAGTGTTGTAGCTTGAAATAAAAAAAACCCTCGAAATTTTGAAGAATTTTTATCTTACAGGTATACACTAAAGCATCAATAAGTAATATTTTAACTCCATTTTTGTGTGTTTGTGTATACAAGTTTCCTAGGAAAGTATTAAGCACCCCAACAACGTTTTAAGGAGAAGTCCATGAGTGTACTACATGTCAGGTCTACTATAGAAAAAATCTGATGTGGGCAGCACATGACTTTACAAGATATATAATGCAATGAATTTACTACTTTTACAGTAAAAGGAAATAGATTATTTTTATAGTAGATATTTATATTCTTTCCAAGATATTGAATTTTCGTCAATGAGTCGTCATTTTCATTGATTTAGCGTCATTTTGTCCATTTGGCGAGATTTCCATTAATTTAGCAACATTTAAAAGAGTCGCCAAGTTGGCGACATTCCGCCAAATTCGTCGCCAAAATATCGCCAAGCGTTATGGACATGGAAATAAGGAAATAAGTTAAATGGAAATAAGTTATTCTTACAGCAGATAAATGACTATTGGATTTCAGATAAAAAAGTATTACTCAAAGTATCTTTCCTCGTGAATGGAACGAGTTAGATCCACGAGAATGATGTCACCCAATTTATCGCATGGTATTACATATGAAAAGTAAACATGTTTCTCAATAGAAACATTTTTTTGTTATTTTATATGACTTTTTGATAATTTTTTTGAAAAATGTGCAATATCTCGAGAACGGTTCATGTTAGCGTTCTAAAATTTATGTAAATCGTTTTCTAATGAAATATTACATAAGAAATGTCTATTTGCGTAACTTTATTAGAGGTTTTGATTTTTTGACGATTTGTTCAAAATTTCACTCGAAAATTTTGGGGAGTTGTGAACACTCGATTGCGTAAAAAAACAATAGGTTTCCAGTGTTTGCGAATTATAATTTTTGTACCAAATTTCGTTCGAATCGGTCCATTCGTTCGTCAGTTATCGTCTCCACAGACTCACTGACACACACACACACACACACACACACACGCGCGCGCGCACAAACACACACACACACAAACACACACACACACACATACACACACACACACACACACAGACATCACTTCAAAAATGTACGATTCGTGATCAGGATGCTTTAAACGTTTTGAAGTGATGTCTGTGTGTGCGTGTGTGTGTGTGTGTGTGTGTCAGTGAGTCTGTGGAGACGATATCTCACGAACAAATAAAGCGATTGGAATGAAATTTGGTACAAAAATCACAATCCGTGAATACTGGAAGCTTATTGATTTTGAACGTAATCGAATGTTCAGAACCCTCCTAAATTTTCGAGTGAAAATTTTAAAAAATCATTAAAAAATCAAAACCTTTGATAAAATTACGCAAATAGACATTTCTTGTGTTATTTTCCCTTAGAAAACGATTGGCATAAACTTTAGAACGTTAGCATGAACCGTTCTCGAGATATTGCACATTTTTTAATAAATTTATCAAAAAATCCCATAAATTAAAAAAAAATATATTAACTGTTGAGAAACATGTTCACTTTTCATATGTACTATCATGCGATATATTTGATGACATCATTCTCGTGGATCTAGCTCGTTCTATTCATGAGAAAAGATACTTCGAGTAATACTTTTGTATTTGAACGCCAAAAGTTATTTATCTGCTATAAGAATACCTTATTTCTTAGTCCATAAAGCTTGGCGAGATTTTGGCGCCGAATTTGGCGGAATATCGCCAACTTGGCGACTTTTTTAAATGCTGCTAAATTAACGAAAATCTCTCCAAATGGATAAAAATGACACTAAATTAATGAAAATGACAATTCATTGACGAAAATTCAATATCTTGGAAAGAATATAAATATCTACTACAAAAAAAAACCTTTTCTTATTGTGAAAGTATTAAATTCATTGCATTATATGAGGAAAGTCATGTGCTGCCCACATCAGATTTTTTTAAGTTTAACATTTTGGCATTGTTTAGACATGCGCAAGTCATTCAATTAATGGAAAATGATTTTTTTTTTAATTTTACATAAACATTTATTGAATATGTAATTTATTAGCAGAGGTATTAGAAATTTCTTGGCATTTAAAATGTATACAAATTCTAAAAAAAGTCTAAATTTTATCGAATTTCCTAAAATTCTACTCCTTCTACAAAAGACAAAATAAGGAAAAATATATGTATTATATATAAATGAATAAAGAGAGAAAATACAACTTGAGAGTCTCGGGAAAGTCATCTACTGCTGCCAACATCAGACATTTCCCAGTTTCTTGCTCGAAGATCTAAGGTCGAAGTCATACAAGTGAATTATATTAAAAGCATTTCTGATTTTATATACCTTTAAAAATATGAACTGGATATGCTTTTTCGTTTAGGTGTATCACAACATTACAGAAACCATTTACCCCTTTCTTTTCGCCTCCACCTTCACTTTTCTCAGAAATGTTGTGCCCCGTAGCGATACCATACACCCTAAATCTGCCAGATAGGTATTATCCTGGATGGTGGCCATATTACAAATCCTTGCCGTATCATCAGAAGTGTCACCGTTCTTAGTAGAACATTTTAATGTTCCATGTGCTGTTTTCCTGGTGAGGTAGTTTCTTTGTAAACTTCTTTTTCACATGCTACATTGCCAGGCCAAGGAAATGTTCATTGCATTATTTTAACTCAGAAATGAAGTATTACGTCTTGAAATGCTTACTACTTTTACTATACAATATATCTGTAGGAACGGTATAATAGCTTTCAAAAGTAAATTCAAAATCTTGAAGAATTTGAGAGTTTTAAACATCCTAACAACCAGTAAACTATGCTTTAGGACGTCATGGGTCAGTATCACTCTATTTATATGATTTTTGAGCGTATATGTCAATGAACGTGCCGTTATTTACTAAATCATGTTCTTGATAATTCATTATTGTAAAAGAAAATTTAGGGAATGTTAGTTTTTATCAGTATCAATTCTTACTAAATTCACGTTATCTCTCTTTGTATTTTCTTTTAACATTTATGACGGCTTCTGGAGTACTTAGAGACCTGAAACTCGGTACACCTTTCACCTCGCGAAATATTTTTATCTATCAAATTAAAGTCATTACGTTACAATTTTACGTTATTTACGTATTTCTGTCTATGGTTTCGCTCTTTTCACGCATTTTATTCGCGAATTACGGTGCAATGTCTTCAGATGAAATCCCCTCATGCTTTTAACACTTCGATTCATGCATAATACTACATAGTATTTTTACGTGCTCAATTATGTAAAAAACAACTATGAGGTAAACAAGAAAGATCAATCATGCTTGAAGCATTGATTATGAAACACTTTCTAACTTCAATGCAATTTTATTTAAACAAGTCCAAAATGCAATACATTCCTCGGTAATATTTTAAAACTTATCACAATACTACATTAATTTATTATATTTGAAAACTTAAACCTTCATCGAAAAAAATGAACTTCATTCAAATGACGGCATTGAAATAAAAATTGCCTGGTTTAAACAGCTCTAAAATGTGATACATTCCTCGTTAATAATTTTAGAATTATCATAATACTACAATAATTTATTATATTTGAAAACTTCATCGAAAACAACTGAAATTCATTCAAATGAAGTCATACAAAAAATAACATGCCTTACTCTCTCTATAAAAGCAGCATTACATTGATAAATAATTTCCCATTCATGTCATTTATCACAATACTATAATAATTTATTTTATTTAAAAATTAAGACCATGGAGCTACAAGTAATTAAACTCTATGCGTAAAACTTCATCGAAAAAATCGTCCTTCTCTTTGTAAAATCAATGAATATTTCATTCATATCAGCTATGCAGACTCCATGAACTAAAAGATTTTGTGTTAAAGAAATACAGCAATTCTAATACAACTCATTCTACATATTTTGCTGTTTACATTTTACATAGGTGAAAAATGGGCTTCGTTGTAGAAATAATCAAAGTTTGATGATCATTTAAACAGAAATATATTGTAATTGCGTTGTTTCAGTATATAGATGTACAGAATTTAAGCAAAAATAAAGTGGTTTTAGGACGGATGCAACACTCAATATGAATTAAAAAGAACTTTAAAATCATGATTTTGAGACAAGATGGATGCCATATATCATTTTGAAGTGGGTCACGTGATCTTTTCATATCACGGTCACGTGATCTCTTCATATAAGAGGTGTTATTATTATTTTAATTTTTATTTAAAAAACTACTGAATATATTTCCCTGAATTTTTTTTTATATATTTTATGGAACAATTTGAATATTACCTAAAATTTTCGAAGCCCTTTGTGAATTTTAAATCCGCTTAAATGTTTGAAAAATTAGGTCCCATAGGGCTCAATGTATTTCATTTTTTCTACCCTAGTTCAATCCAAAACTAATTGGGTGATATTATTCATTTATATTCCCATAGGTCCTACAGACCGTCTGAACAATATACCAAAATTTCATTTTGATTAAGTCATTTTTACGGCAGTTATCGTGCTAACGGACAGACAGACAGACAGACAGACAGAATGAACAAAGTCATAAACACTTTTCAACTTTGTTGTAAAGTGTTAAAAATGAATTATGAGAAAGTACGTACTACGAAATAATATGTTTTTCAATGTCCTACCCCAAATATTGTTTCTTTATCTTGCAGAGCAGCTGTACAGAACGGCTGAGAGTATATTTTTATAATGTATATTTGGAATGATGTGCGCGTGTGTATATATGCATGTCATACCTGTGTGATACTTATCTATGTTTTTTCAATGCACGCATTTATTGTAGTTCAAATCTATTCGTTGGGTTTTCTGGAGGTTTGATATTTGGACGACTTATGCAATTTCCTGGTGCTGATGAGGTTTCGTTGCAAATTAGAAAAAATACCGTGTATTTTACATGTCCTATAAAAACAGAAAAAAATGTGCAGGAAGAAGAAATATGCTTAACTATAACAATTAAGCCCTTGATTTACATTGTAAGGCCTACGTAAATTTATTTTATGATTTCACTTAGTGTAGGTTCTAATTTATGTTTTACTTTAAATGAACTACTTCAGATTGGTTCTTATGTAGACCAATCGAGGATCCAAGCAACATTTCTGCGTTCCTGCAGTATCGCAGGATAAAGTCTCGATTCGTGCACGTGAGGAAGGAATTGTTTGAACTCTGAGCTGCTGGGATGAGCATGTGAATTCGAAGGTTCTACGGAGTTTGGTGCATGTGATATATTGCATGTCTGCCGGAAAATATTTATTTACACATGTGTAAATAAATATTTTACTAAGGCTATAAGGGTCGGCTATCCATTTCGTTTTCTACATGGCATAATATCTAGTTTGTACAATATCGATGTTCATTCTAGTCGTTTTAGATTATTGAATTATACGGGAGCTGATGGCAACGATGTTTTGAGTACATAACACCGAATGCAATCTTTTGCATTATATGGTTGTATTTGATAATGCGTGCACGTTGCTGTGTTGGGCCTTTATGGATCGAGATCATTGGTAATGGTCTCCTTTTGTTGTACTATTTATATTATATTTTATCATGTTATACGTAAAGTCTTTAATAACGGTTTTTATTTTGCATTCGACTTTTTTCATGTAATACGGATTTTGCCTTTTCGATATATACTTTGGCCTGGGCGACTTTCTGTGAGTAGTACCGGCTGACCAAGAGTGTTACCGCGGCTCTTAAGCATACTTTAACCGGGGAGAGGGTGTCACAACCCCCACACGGCCTCTTATGATTTTACTCAGTTTTTATTCCTTATATTCCTTTTGGCTTATATATATATATATATATATATATATATATATATAAGATTCATATGAAAAAGAGAGGGGAAATGACCAAATGCAAGGCATAAAATGGTAGAGGGGAATGGCGACCCCTCTTTCCCATTTAAAAGACTGCTTTTATGCCGGGGCAACACTCACGGTACCAATGCCATTCAGTAGCCATACTTCCGTAAATGTGTCAAATCAAAAACACTCGAAAAAGTGCAAAGAAAACAAATAGGAATCAACCAGGATCGCAAGGGAAAGAATGGAAATGCAGCAAATGCCCCTGTCGGTTAAGATGGAGTGTATCATATATAACAGCAGTCCACGCATGCGCAATTCGTTATTTTCACTTTCATCGTTCTATACCTCTGCCATATCCTTTAAGTAAGCATTTTCTCCCTTTTTTGTATTAAATAGGGAATTATAATAACATGTCAGGAAGCCAATTGGATAATTCCGTTTTATTGCCTCCTTCATAATATTCTTATTATGCATGATGCAATCAGACTTGAAAGTATTAATGCGTTGATTTCTTTTGAGATGACCAATGACGACATTTCTGAAAATGTTTTTGGTCAAATTGGACCTCCAATCTATAATGCGATTGATTTTTATATTGAAATTGTTTCTCTTGTCATATAAGACGGTATAAGTGCCATATCTACTGTCATGTTTTAGTGTGATATCTAAAAAATCAACACTATCTTCCTCCTTATTTATATTCTCAATCAATTCCAGTTCTTTTGGATAAAAAGTAAAATCAAATTGGGGTGTATTCTTATATTGCCCAATAAGGCCATTGTCAACGAAACGAAAATATGGCATTTCATGAAATATATGAGTGCCATTTTTTAAATTTACACAAGTATGGGTCGGCGAGCAGGGATGAACATCCCCCTCCCATTGGAATACCCTTAACCTGTTGAAAATAGTTGGTGCCATCAAATAAGATGTTTTCAAACAACACAATGCGAATCAAGTCCTCGTGTTTTCTGAATGTAATGTGCTCTTTTAAGTCATATATTTCATGTAATTCCTTCAAAATTTCATATAGATTTTCCTGATTGATATTATGACTGGAAACCTCGATCTATTGGATAATCACAAGTTAAAATCTATGCTTCAACTTGGTACGAAATTTCGAATACAAGATTTCACAAATATTAAAAAGGACTTTGAACAAGATTTGAAGAAATTTACATATAAACTCGCCGTAAAATACAGCATGCCAATACAAGCTTTCAAAGAATGGCAATACAACCTTATCAAAATGTTCAATCTCCACTACAAAACATTGTGTAAAAAAACGTATTATCCTTCCCTTCAAAATGCAGTCAATAAATATGAAGATAAATATGTTATAACTTATACTGATAAAGTAGTATCAAATTACGCTTTCACATGCAGAAAATACTACGTTGATACTTTAAAAAATAGTTATCTTGATAAACATATGTACTCCCCTTTACAACAAAATGGAAAATGTTGGTAAATAAAATTAAAACTCTGTATAAAAGCATTGGTATCGAACTTTAAGCAGTTAACTTTCCATATTTGGTACTCATACCAAAACTTCATAAAAATCGAGTCAAGTTCCGGCCGGTGACAGTGGGATGTGGATCCTATTTAACGATTGCAAATGAAAAACTTTTAACTATACTTAAAAATGTTATGATTATACTCAAGAAACAAGGAACAGTAATGATAAATAATAGTTACGATGTCATCAACCGACTTCCATTTTATAGCAGGGATATACGTTTCAAAAGTTACGATTTACGTGATTTATTCAACAACATCAAACTGGAAAATCTATATGAAATTTTGAAGGAACTACATGAAATATATGACTTAAAAGAGCATATTACATTCAGAAAATACGAGGACTTGATTCGCATTGTGTTGTTTGAAAACATCTTATTTGATGGCAACAACTATTTTCAACAGGTTAAGGGTATTCCAATGGGAGGGGGATGTTCATCCCTGCTCGCCGATCTATACTTGTGTAAATTTGAAAATGGCACTCATATATTACATGAAATGCCATATTTTCGTTTCGTTGACGATGTCCTTATTGGGCAATATAGGAATACACCCCAATTTGATTTTACTTTTTATCCAAAAGAACTGGAATTGATTGAGAATATAAATAAGGAGGAAGATAGTGTTGATTTTCTAGATATCACACTAAAACATGACAGTAGATATGGCACTTATATCGTCTTATATGACAAGAGAAACAATTTCAATATAAAAATCAAGCGCATTATAGATTGGAGGTCCAATTTGACCAAAAACATTTTCAGAAATGTCGTCATTGGTCACCTCAAAAGAAATCAACGCATTAATACTTTCAAGTCTGATTGCATCATGCATAATAGGAATATTATGAAGGAGGCAATAAAACGGAATTATCCAATTGGCTTCCTGACATGTTATTATAATTCCCTATTTAATACAAAAAAGGGAGAAAATGCTTACTTAAAGGATATGGCAGAGGTATAAAAGGATGAAAGTGAAAATAACGAATTGCGCATGCGTGGACTGCTGTTATATATGATACACTCCATCTTAACCGACAGGGGCATTTGCTGCATTTCCATTCTTTCCCTTGCGATCCTGGTTGATTCCTATTTGTTTTCTTTGCACTTTTTCGAGTGTTTTTGATTTGACACATTTACGGAAGTATGGCTACTGCATGGCATTGGTACCGTGAGTGTTGCCCGGGCATAAAAGCAGTCTTTTAAACGGGAAAGAGGGGTCTCCATCCCCTTCTACCATTTTATGCCTTGCATTTGATCATTTCCCCTCTCTTTTTTATATGAATCTTGTATGTTACTTTAGGAGAATGTGCTGCATTGCGCCAATTTTTGGAGAAAAATTGGATAACTGTGAAATAATTTTATTTTTATATGTTTACTATGCTATATATATATATATATATAACAACTGTTTGTAAAAATTGCAACACCATGAAGGAATCATCAGAACTGAATAAAATTTATTCCACAGACGATCTGTATTGATACAAATAAACGATTAAATTCACAAAGCATAATGATATTGCCTGTTGAAAATCAGTATTTGGTGAAGCCACCATGTGCTGCAAAAAGTTCTTCTATACGACATCGCATCGAATCAAAGATATTTTGAATTTGTACCTGAGGAAGAGTATTCCAGATTGCTTCTATCCGAACCCAAAGTTAAGCTGTATTAGCTACGGGAAGAGCGTCACGAGTGAGACGCAGACCGACGAAATCACAGACATGTTCAATAGGCGACATATCCGGTGAATAGGCAGGGCAAGGAAGAAGCTGTATCTGATGTGCTGATAAAAAGTCTTGAACACTGCTAACAACATGTCGACGGGCACTATCCTGTTGAAATACCAGAAATGCGTTGAAGGAAGGGTACGACATCGGGGTAAAGAACTTCTCTGATACACCGGTTGCTGTTGAGATTACCCACAATTCCTAGCAGCTGAGATAGTCCAAAATACCCAATGGCGCTTCAGACCTTCATGCTTAGCGTTCGTGCAATATGTCGTTGAATAACGCACTGCAGAAGGTCGTGTGCACCGCTATAGCGCCTAACTTGGATGCCGCCATCACTGTCCCCAAATTAAAGCGTGATTCATCGAGAAAGACAACTTGTTGCTAATCGGAACGCCAGTGTCTATGTTGATGAGCCCATTGTAGCCGCAGGCGTCGATGGTTTTGTATCAGGGGAATCCTGCACAAAAGAATTCTTGCACGCGGTGCAGCGGACACCGAAGAATTGTTGGAGCAGACAATAACACACCTGCAGCAGTGGTCCAATGTGTTGCTAACTGTCCAGATGGAGCTGTTCGGTTCATCACTGCCATGCGAATTAGGTGTCTACTACCTCGTGCTGACGTAACATTTCGTCGTCCACTGCCGAATTTGCGACTTGTCCGGTTCTTTTCAGTACACTGCTTCCACACTGGCATTACTGTCGTGGCACTGCACTCCATACGAGCTGCTATTGCCTGATAAGAAAAACCCCTTCATGAAGACCGGTCACTCGTTACCGTTCAAACACCGTAACTTGGTCGTATGGGGTCCTTTGTCGTCGTAGAGGCACAGGGACTCATGAAACGTCTACCACTGACAACTATTGGCCAACGTCCCGCTACAGCTCTCTATTTATATGGCTAAAACAGCAGTTCAGTGGGCGCTGTTCAGTCCACGCATACGCGGTAATTTTGAAATTCTAATCATTTGCATAGAACAACCTAATTTGCATTTGCTGTAAGTTTCAGATCAATCGCGTGATTCCTTCATATTAGTGTTGCAGTTTTTATAAACATGAGTATATACACTACTCGACACAGAAAATGCAACACCATGAAAGAGCGAATAGAGTGTGATGTTAAAGGACACACAGACCGATATGGCATATATAAAAAAGGGATGTTAATTCCAGAAGGATGATGCAATACAGTAATGGCATAGACAGGATGATCAGTGGGCAGTAGGACCACATCTTGTGGCGATACGAGAAGCAGCTTTTCAAGGAACAGATGTAATAAGCATATAGTTTTCTGAGAGATGGATGACCATATGCCTTCAACTATTCCCCCCAGGTTGTTTTCTGCTTGCGGCGGGGTCTGGGCAGTCAAACGATGGCTAATTACGTCCCACACATGCTCGATGGGTGAGAGATCTGGAAACTGCGGAACCCAAAGAAGCACCTGTATACATTGCAAGGGTTGTCTTCTAATGGTTGCTGTGTGCGGTCGCGAGTTATCTTGCTGGAAAACAGCATTTTGCAATCACTGAAGGTAGGGCAGTGTAATCAGCTGTAGAACCTCATTCACATATTGTCGTGCCATCATTGCGCCTCTGATACGAACCAGAGGTGACCGGCTATCGAAGCCGATGACACCGCAAATCATGATGCCACGTTGTCGAGCGGTATGACGTTCAACAGTCTCAGCAGGATTGGATCTGTTTCCTCGTCGCCTCAAGACTCTCACACGGCGACCGTCAATCGACAAACAGAGCCGAGACTCGTAGCTAAGCCATCTCTGTCCCATTCAGTCGTCCAAGAGGCTCGATCCCGACACCATTGCAATCTCTCACGTCAATGTCTTGTCGTCGATGGCAGTCTTCGTAAATGCCCGTTTGAGTGCAAGCCGCTTTCGGCCAATCGTTAAGAAACTGTTCTTGCTGATATTGGAGCATCTAATGTATCCTGCAAATTCCGCAGAATGCCGACAGTCGTCGGTTGTGGGGCCGCCACCGCATGCCGTCGATTGCGTCGATCAACGCGTGCTGACGCACGTCGGTATGGGCCGGTATCACTGCGACGATTTACATGCTCTTCTTCAATCCATATTCTACAAATCCTTTGCATACTGGACGCATATACGCCTGTTTCAGCTGCGATACGCCGGTACGACCACCCAACCGTAAGTAGCCCTAAAATGAAATCCCTCGCACAATTGGCCAAATGCTGAAATGGACTTCGGCGTCGTAGGCCAGGTATCTCTTCAACAACATGTGTCTTCTGAAACGAAAAACAGCTAGGAAAACGGGTTTCCGTTGGCAACAGACATTGAAAATTGTTGGCTATCTGTCGTTTCCACCCCTTTTATCTCGTGATCTAATCACGTGATCTACTTGCATTTCAGATCATGTGCATACATCGACCAGCTGCGTGTGTTTCGCAATTTGCATAATTATACGGCCAAAATGTCATGGTCTTGTATTTTCTATGTCGGGTAGTGTATATATACAGTGTGGTTAGAACATGGGGAAACGAATGACGCAGAAACATAGTTCCAAAAATGACCGATAGGGGAAGAGATGGCTCTGCGAATAGTCCCTAGCAAAACATAATTCAATAAAGCGGTTTGGAAGTCGTGATGCATCTTAATTATGAATTGTAAGTGGTATAAGCGACCATACAATGTCATAAACCGTAAATATGAAATTTAGTTAAGCATTTTGCAAATGTTCCATACGGCATTAACAAAAGAAGAAGACGTCGCTTTATGCAAATCGTTTAAACACAATTTGCTATAAAAACAAGTTCAAAGCTTTGTGGAAACTTTCGACGATCGTTATGGGAATCCTATTGGCTGATCGTGTCTTATTATTAAAGTTGTTTTACAAGAATGGCTAAAATACTGTTGGCCTTTTTCGCGAGTGCAGAAGTTTGAAATCGTTGCGTACAAGTCCTCTGACAGCATGTGGCGTCCGGAGAATGGTTCGACGCTTCCAGGAGACTGGAAGCTTCCCAGTTCGACCAGGACGAGGCTGAAAACCTGTGACAACGTAAGTGGCTGAAGAGCTTGCAACGGCTGTTGTTGAGAAGACCAGTCACAATGAAGTAAAAATCAGCAGTAGTGTTCGAGCTGTAGCAAGACAATTGGATTTGTCCTACCCAACAGTACGGAAGTGTTTACGGAAAACTTTAGAAAGTTATCCGTATTGTCCAATTGTCCATCTTCACCAAGCGTTACAAGGTTCTGATACAGATATCTGTGAAACGTTTACTTTGACATTCTGTAAATGCTTTATGCTACTCTGTTGCAATTCTCTGTTTCGTTCGTCGTTGAAAACGATTATCTCAACACGATTGCTGTCCGTCGGTCTCTCTCCCCAAATATTCAGGATGGGGTGACCGAAATCGGACCGATGCGTAATTACAACAAAGTAACGTTGCCCGAGCGGATTTTGCACATGAGTTGCGATCCGTGAGAATCAGTGAGTGAACCATGAGACATACTTGGATTCTGACACGGCAAACTTATTTTAAACATAACAAGAATTTATTTAAATTTAACAGTTAAACAATTTTACAGACTAAAATATCATGGGCGAATGATCCAAGATGACACATCCTAACAATGGATGTTAAGTAAAATTGCCTTAGCTCAAAGTCTTAACAGACATGTTGCGGAGACGAGAGGGATCACGATGAAACCCTCGGAGCATCAAAAATGCGACCGTTTGTCGTGGCTGCTCGCCGAGTGAATCATGACGAACAATAAAGTCCGCCGTATATATATTCCACCAAGTTCATTGGCCCCTGGCTGTGGCGTCTTCTTAGGAACTATGAATTTTGAGCCTAAGCTCCACAAGTGACACATTAATGTTTCTCATGTCCCTATATCGACATGTTTATGTCCCCACACTGCCGTTCTTTGGGCGTTAAGCCCTTGTGCTGACACATTCATGATACAACCTCCGTGCAAAGTCTGGGAGATATTTCGTTGGTGTGGGGTCTTTTTCCCCGAACTTATACCGCACATAGAGTGCGGGGTCATTGGCATGTAGGTCTCCAGGATATTTTCCCCAGCAGAACCTTACACATTCCTTGCACGAATGCAGGTAGACGCCAACTGCCCCTAGAATATATTGTGGAGTGTGAGGTACATTTATCTCTGTGTGGAGCGGTAAACACCAAAAACAGCCGCACATGGGCAATGGAAAATACCCTTCAATTGATCCCCTTACATTTTCCAAAACTTACCTTTTGGATTGGGTTTACATCGCTATTTCTGATTGGCCCCTATTTTTTTTGAAGAAATCTATCCATAGGGACCAAAGACCTGTTCAGTTACTGCAGAGCGTTGTAGGGACATGTTGCATAACTTCGTTATTACTCATCTTCAACAACGAAGATGCCTCAGCTCTACCTTATTCCAACAAGATGGACCACCTCCCCGCATTGGCTGTCCTGTTTAACAGTTGTTGTGACAGAATTTTACAGAAAATAGAAAAATCAGTGGCGCATTCCTATCTTTCTGGCCATCCCGTTCATCCCATCTGAACACTTGTGACTTTTGTTTGTGGGGTGACCTGAACAGCATGGTTTATCGGAGAGATATTTATAACCTTGCAGATTTGAAGGACAGCGTCATCTTGCACAGGCGCAAAATCACAACAGCTCAATTACATGCAGCTGTCGAACAAGCTGTCACACGGTACAAGTTGTTGCTTCTTCAACACGATGGACACATTGAACACTGCCAACGACTTGTTTTTCTACAGCCTTCTTCTCTTCTGTGTTCCGTGTGTAACACGTTCTATATGCATTAAATTTGACATTTAAGTTTTTATGACTATTGTCAGTATCTATCGTACGCTTATACCACTTACAATTCGTAATTAATATGCATCATGATAGATAGGCCGTTTCATTGAATTATGTTTTTACTAGGGGCAGACAGTTCGACCATCGGTCATTTTTGGAACTAATTTTTTGTGTCGTTCGTTTCCCCATGTTCTGATATGCATACCACGCAGCTTAGGCGTTCTTATAACCACTGGTTTTACCTCTACAGTGCTCTGAACAGGGATACTTTAATTCAAACCATCCGGTATATACAGGGTGTCTCAAAAACATTAACCTCGGCCTTTATTCCTTAAATACTGATCATAGACATATATAATAAATTACAAAGTTACGTAAAAAAAGGTACAGAATTTTATGAAATCGATTAAAATTTTCAAAGAAATTAAATTTTAAGAAATGAAAAGATAAAAATGATGAAAATAATTCTATGAAAAGATAAAAATGCTGACTTAAAGCACTTTTTGATGCATCGACGTGGGTTCTCAGAGGGGAAAAATCATGTTGGCAGATCGCGTTTCAGGGGGTTATACACAAATTACGAATGAAAACAATGATTACATAAATAAATAGTAATTTTGCTATTTATTGGTACACAAGTATCTACCCTGTGTAGAGATAACAACCTTACACAAAGATTACAAAGCGTGTTCAAAATGTTTTCCATCCATGCCAAAGATCCATTAAAGATAAGAGGCAGATATTATTTGCGTATGATGCGTTTCTGCGTTGCGTCATTTGCATTCTTGCTGTAAACATTTACATTTTAATTTGCGATTAATCCCTCACCAACTTTGTTTAAACATATTTCTGGGACTTTTTATGATAAAATGCTGAAATTTTGTACATCACCTTATTAGTGTATGGGGCACATTTTACTCATTGGAAATGTTTTTGTACGGAGGCCGTATAACAATTTAAATTCTGTATTTCTTTAAATTTAATCCCTTGGAAATTTTTATTGATTTCATAAAATTCTGTACCTTTTTTTACGCAACTTTGTAATTTAATATATATGTCTAAGATCAATATTTAAGGAATAAAAGCCAAGGTCAATGTTTTGGGGACACCCTGCATATATATATATATATATATATATATATATATATATATATATATATATATATAATATAAGATTTTAAATGCAAAACGATTTATAAAGGTGGAATGATTGTGTTAACAGGGTTGCAGTAAGGTCAAGGGGGATTGCGACCCCTTTCTCCTGGTTAGAAGCTAGCTTTGACTTCATGAAAACGCTCCCAGATATATATACATTTATATATATATATATATATATATATATATATATATACAGGGTGTCCAACAAAATGTGAACAGCGGAAGATTTTTTGAACCGTTAGATGTAGACCCATAGTTCCAATTGCAAAAATGCTGTAAATAAGGTTGAAAGTTATAAAATACTACAGCCGTTCTATCGAATAAAATCAAATTACAAAATTGTTGTCAATACTTCATTTAGCCAAAATAAAGAAAAATGTAGTTCTTAAAAGTTCAAATTTAGGACGAAATAAATTGTCAAACTTCCTAACTTATACTACTTTCTCGTGACTTTTTGATACTCTTTTGATCATCAAAATTCATGAATCGAGGGGCCGTTCACAAATTTAATTGATGTACAGAAATCATTTAGTGGGGTTTTATAATTTTTTTCCCATGGCTTTGTTTTTGAAATTAAAGACAGACAGACGAAACGATGTCCAGTGGTTGGCTCACGGAAATTGCACTCGGTCGGCCCGGGTTCGATTCCCGCCACTGCCAAAACTGCCGCCGTGTTCACGTGGAGTACGATCGCGTTAAACATGTGGGTTCGTAAGTCCTTCAGAGAGGTTGGTGGTAGGGGAAGAAGATTACGGTCCCTATGGATGCCTTCCCCACTGAGTTCCGGTTTAAATTGGGTGGCACTTCCCGGCCGTCCAAACAGATACCTTACCTTTCTGGTAGGTCGGACAGTCTGGGTTGAAGAAGACAGACGATACTGGTTAAAAGTTATTTTAACATTTAAATACGGTAAATAAACCATACTGTTGTGATTTTGCCGGCCTGCCAGATATTTTTTTAACAAATCTATGGAAAAATAAGCATATCTTACAAATTTTGAAATCAAGTAAGATAATTTGAAACCACTGTTTTCAGTAGATTCAATAAGTTTCTAACATGTTTTCGTCACTGTACTTTCCCACCAGAATGAGAGCTCTTATAGACTAATCGGTAAGAACTTTTGCAAGCGGTACAGCATGTGAAGGGTTCGAGTACACTGGTGGGTTAGGGTAGGCCTAGGAAGGTGCTTTTCAGTACTTACGGCCTGGACACTCGCATATGATTAAGACGAGAAATATGCTTAAATATTTTTTTCATCATTTTCCGATAGTACTCGTTCTCTTCCTGAACCATATCGATGATGAAGCAAACCTGTTGATTGTAATCGATATATCAGTCGCGGAATAAAACCACGGAAGAATGCCGGATTGACGGAAAGGACGATAATATCCCTCCACTGTATCACTAGGAGATTGGTTGCATTCGCCGTAAATCAAAATCATCTCATAGAGTTCGGCATTGCTGAACAGCGTCCTCATTCGAACTATATTCTGGTAGCATAGTTACTTGAATGCTTAAAATACAAACTATGAATCGACATAATAGTTTCACTGCGATATTTGCATGAAATAAATTTGAAGCAGTGGTAAAAGTTTTAGTAACTATTTGCTACCGAAGTAGATTTGTGGATGCCTTCTTATTTCCCAGTGAAATTTCAATTAATAATTGTGTCAAATTGGATCGCATTACAGCAAATTTTTTTTTCAGTTAGACTAAATACAATATGGGTAACATTTTTGTAATGTAATTTGACTTTTTCTGATAGATGGTTTATATAAAAAGTTAATTTCCTTAACTTTCTACAGAAATATGGTACAGCATTTAAATTGATATTTCATAGCTTCCTACCTTATTTAAAGCATTTTTTTAATTGGAACTATGGTTCTACAACCAAACTTCTTATTATTTTTTAAATTTTTAACGTCTATTTATGCTTGTAGTTTGGGCTATGGTATTTATGAAACGAACTATTGCCATATTCAAAACAAGCATTTGTTTGGGTTAATTTAGGTTTGATGAGCAGACCTGACGAGGTATCTAATTTGAATTAACCTCCAAATTAAGCCTAGTGCTGTTCATTTCCCTTTTCCTTTATATATATATATATATATATATATATATATACTTAAACAAAAACACAACCTTAATTTTCCTTACCTGATACTTATACCTAAATTCCATAAATCACCAATTACTTTTAGAACTGTTATAATAGGATTTAATTCATATACCAGTGCTGCAGACAAACAACTACTATTTATACTAAATCAAATTTACGATCATTTTACTACACAACAAATACATATAATCAAAAATAGTTTATAATTGATTAATAACTTAAAACAACAACCTTATATACATGATATTAAAACTTTTGATTTCAAAGACCTCTTTAATAACATTGATATTAATGATTTATTTAAAGTCATACTAAATTCATATGAACAATTTGCTTAATCAAAAATCATCTCTATTCCAAAATTCAAAACATTGTTAAAATTCATTCTGTTCAACCATTATCTCTATCAGGGTAATTGCATATACAAATAAGATAATTCCACAGGGAGGAATCTCATCCGCAATACTGGCCAACTTTATCTACATTATTACGAAATTCAGTACCCTTTCAGCAGTCATATCATTTACAGATTCATTGATGATCTAATTATTATTAAAATTGCTAATGATGACTTTTAGTTTTATCCTCCTAATCTACAACTAATTGAAAATGTATATACATCACACTGGATCAATTACCTAGACGTCAGTTTAAAAATTCAAAATGAAGAAACATTAAAAATTAAAATATACGACAAAACTGAATCATATAACTTCAAAGTAAATAAACTTCAACATTATTCATCCAATATATCAAAATCAGTTTATAAAAATGTTATTAATAATCAGCTATTAAGAATAAAATTGTTAAGTACACCATGTTACTACAAAGAACATTTTATTAAATTCATAAACACCACTATGCAAAATACATACCCACCAAACCTTATTTTTTCATTTATTAAAACACAATTTAATTTAAAATTTAAAATCTTGCTTCAATTATAGCTACATATTGACACGTCAATCTCAACAACTTTTGAATAAAAAATTATCATCTCCATGTTTCACTTCCAATAGTTACATTCATAGTCCATCAACTTAACTGTAATCTGTTTTGAGTTGGAAAAAGCTTAGTCAGTATCAATTACCTCCACTGTAAGCAGCACAAGGAGTAACTCAATTTATGTTATTTTATTATTATTATTATTTTTTATTCTTTTTCATGTTATACATTACAATGTATTCTCATCTAAATACACAGCCATATGCTGGTATATTTGATTATTCATTTGATTATTTTTATATTTATATCTGATCCAATTTCTACTTTCTTCTACGTCGGACCATGTGCATTATTTCTGTAATACAATTTACAGTAATGCACACATAAACATAGAATCAGCATTAACGAACCAGGTATGGCCCTTGATAACGTATATGATTTCGGAAATGCTTTTCATTTTTTTCAATTCATTCATTTTAAAAAAAAAACTTTGGAGCAAGAAAGGCCTAGCTCCACATGTAAAAATTTTTTTTCATGTGGAGCTAGGCCTTTCTTGCCTTTTCATCTTATACATTATATTTATGTTTTTACACCATGCATGTTTATTTAGGGAACAAGGGGATTAGTACCTTAAGTACCTGTATTATATATATGATTTATAAAAAAAATTTAATCTAAGGGTGTAGTTAAGGGATTGTAATTACCAATCCTTACCACATGTAATTCTTTTTCAATTCCTTGACTTATATATAGAATAGGGATAAAGGGGTATTTTATATCAATTTAGTACCTGTTTAATTTATAATGTTTTATTTATAATATTCTCTTTAACATTTTCAGAAACTTGTATTATAGTCATTATTGATATCAAATATTTACTTCAGACCATCTTATTTTCATTTTTGCTATGCAGAACTATTTCAATATATGATCAATTTCTAGAATAAATACATGACCCACTCAATAAGTCTCCGGTCTAACTAAGAAAAATATTTTTTTTTTAGAAATTCGACTTTATTCATCAACATACTCTCCTTCAAGAGTAATACATTCATTCCAACGCTCCTCTAACTTTTCGATGCCTTTTTTGTAGAAGGATTTGTCTTTGCTCTCAAAATAGGCCTCAGTTTCGGCAATCACTTCTTCATTTCAGCCAAATTTTTTTCCCTGGAGCATCTTTTTGATGTCTGCAAAAAGTCAGTTGTCGCTGGGGACCAGATCTGGAGAGTACGGTGGGTGAGGAAGCAATTTGAAGCGTAATTAATATAATTTAAGCATCGTTTTCATCGACTTGTGACACGGGGCATTGTCTTGGTGGAACAGCACTTTTTTCTTTTGCATGTGAGGCCGTTTTTTCTTGATTTCTACACTCAATCGATCCAATAATGCCATGTAATATTCGCTATTGATAGTTTTACCTTTCTCAAGATAGTCGATGAACAAAATACCATGCGCGTTCCAAAATATGGATTCCATAATCTTGCCAGCTGACTTTTGGGTTTTTGGTCGCTTTGAACGAGTTTCACCGGCTGCTGTCCACTCAGCTGATGATCTTTTTGATTCAGGTGTGTAATAATGGTTCCATGTTTCATCCATTGTCACATACCGATGCAAGAAATCCTTATCTCGCTTGAGCAGCTCCAAACACCGCTCTGAATCGTCGACGCGTTGTTGTTTTTGGTCCGGTGTGAGCACACGCGGCACCCACTTCGAAAGCAACTTACGCATGCTTAAATTTTCGTGTAAAATTGTAAACACACTACCTTCTGATATCTTTAAGGTGTCAGCTATCTCACGCAACTTCACCTTGCGGTCTTTCAAAATTATTTTGTGGACTTTTTTATGTTTTGCGGAACAACTGCTGATTTTGGGCGATCAGAGCTTTCAGCATCATCGGTGTTTGTACGACCGCGTTTAAATTCAGCATACCAGTCAATAATAGTTGATTTCCCTGGTGCAGAGTCTCCATAATGCTTATCAAGCCACTGTTTGGCTTCAACAGTATTTTTCCCCATCAAAAAAATGTTTAATCAACACACGAAATTCTTTTTTATCCATTGTTTTGAAAATTACAAAACTGGGGTCACTAAAACCACTGTAACCTATAAACTAATTGTCAAAATGTCATGAAATTTTGACACGTTGAAGGTTGGTACTATCCAGAAATCATATGGGTCTGTCAGCAGTGTTGCCATATATGTGTCAGACCGGAGACTTATTGAGTGAAATGTCAATACAAGTAAATTAAAATTCTTCAATTATATATATATATATATATATGTATACATATATATATATATACATATATATATATATATATATATATATATATACATATATATATGTATATATATATATATATATATATATATATATATATATATATATATATATATATATATATATATATATATATATATATATATATATATATATATATATATATATATATATATATATATATATATATATATATATATATATATATATATATATATATATATATATATATATATATATATATATATATATATATATATATATATATATATATATATATATATATATATATTGTGAGACCAGAAATTGTTCTCACATGATACACTTTTATTTGAGTATTTATGGTGGCCAGAACGCCGAACAAAGCGTGCAGACTGGCTGGCACCGAAGTTTATGAGGACTTGAGTGTAGATCTTGAGTGTCCCGTAAAGGACTCTATGTGCAAGTGCATTATAGTACGAGTAGGAGCCACACACCCCAGAGATGTGGCAAGAGTGATGATAAGCCCAAGATTGGAGAGATGATAAGCCCAAGATTAAACTGGAAGGTATGTGCTCTGATTGTTACCGGTCCTAGACACCATCGTAAAACTAATAATTCTAGTCGCATATCTTCCCTTGCTAAAATAATTAAATGAAAATTGATAGTAATTGAAAATTGATATTTATGAAAATTGGTGTTATTGATAAATTGATGTTGTTAATAAATGTTATTGTTAAGTTTAAATAGTTTAATCTTTTTATATTAATTAATAATGCTTTTCAGGACTTACACAAAAGGTAAAAATAATTGGAGGGTTATTGCTTAAACACAACGCACTTATAATCATTAAAATTAAAGACAAACAAATAATTTTATTATAATTTAAACTTATAAATTAAACATAAATTTTATATGCCACATTTTGGTTATCGTGACGCTTTTGTGTAAGTCATAAATTTAAATGAAAATTGTAATAAATAATTATAAGATGGATAGAAATAATTTAAATAAAGAGATGAATGAAAATTTTGGAGGGGCATATGTTGACCAGATATTTTGCATTGTTAAAATTAAATATGCACAATCACTTTGAAAATGAAAAAAAAAAGTTGAATATATTTTAATTGAAAATAGTGTTTGAAAAATTGATTATTAGTAAGAATATTGAGTTTGCATGTTGAAGTGTTTTTATGTGCAGTATTTTTGAATTGTATTTTATGCTGGTAATTTTAAGTAAAATTTTGGAAGGGATAATTTTGTGTTAAATGCCTCAAAGGAATAACCGAAATTTGAGACGTAAAATGTCTCCCTATAGGTCACAAATAGAAAGAAGTGAAAATCAGAGATTAAGAATGTATAACTTTAATTTGATTAATGTATTGCCTTTTTTTAATGGAAAAGATAATGAGGACATTGAATTTTTTTTAACGCAATTTCAAAATATAGCAGAAATGGCCGAATGGTCAGAAGAGAATAAAGTAATAATTGTAAAAACGAGATTAAAGGAAAAGGCTTTAGAATTTTTGACAAAAAAAAGGGAATTACAGAATGCAAACAATATGGGAGAAGTTAAAAAAATTTTGATGAAACAATTTAAAGCACCTGTTACTATGCTGCAAAAGCAAATAAATTTAAATAAAATAAATATGAAGCCAGGTATGAAGGTAGCTGAGCTAGCGTTAAATATTTCTAATGCAACAAATGAATTTGTAGGAAATAACTCAACTAATGAAATCTTTGAAATTAAAAACAATTTAATGCTTTCAAAACTGTTAGAAACTTTAAGAGAAGATCTTGCATTTGAAATTAAGAAAATAAATATTAATAATTTTGACAAAGCAGTAGAATTTGCTGAACATTTGGAGAAAATTATGGAGGAACAAGGTGACCGTTCAGAAATAAATACAATTGATCGCAACGAGAATATGGGCAGAAAATTTAATGTTAATCAACGGGGAAGACAGGAAAAATCACAAAATGAAATTAAATATTGCATAGGATGCGGAAAAAGAGGGCACTATTTTTCTACCTGTTGGCACAACCGAAACGGACAAAATAATTATGAAGTAAATAAATATGGGAATAAAAGAAATGAATTTAGAAATGATCAAAATAAAGGATTTAGAAATGAAAACAGTAACGGATTTAGAAATGGGCAAAGTAATGGATTTTGTAATACGCAAAATAGCGGATTCAGAGATAGAAATGATAGTCGGTCAAATACCCAAACTTTTGCAAAACCAGGATTTCAGGGGCAAGAAAGAAACCATAGCGGGTCTTTAAACTGACTGAGGGGCTTTGGTCAAGTCTAAATTTAAAAAATAGGCCAAAGTCCCAATCGAAAGAAGAAAAATTGCAAACGCGAATTAAGATATCGAGTTATGATAAAAGGGAGGATCGCACGCGCAGCCCGGGTCCCAAGATTAAAGCAAAGCAACATAATGAAAATGAATATCAAAATAAAAATGACAATAAAGAAATAAATTGTGTTGAAAGCATGCAAAAATTTACCCATGTTTCCTGCCCGAGAGATGTGGTGCTTGAGACTATTGTAGATTCATTGGCACGGCCCGGATGGGTCCGCTTCGATGCCCAATTCGTCAAAAGTCTGAAAAGTGAGTCAAATATTAATAAAAGGAAAATTGAGGAATATACATGTATAGAAAATAATATAGGTAGAAACAGTACAAATAAGGAAAATACAGGAGTTAAAGAAATTAATAAAAATGAAAATGAGGCGTGCAATGCAAAAATAAATTTAAATGATGAGCACAAAAATGAAGTTAACTCAAAATCGACTCAGATCGATAATAAAAAGTTTGATGAAATTAAGGAAACTAGTTGTAAAGTTTCGCAAATTGATTCACAAAATATTAAAGGTAGCCATGTTTATGACTATACTTGTTCAAATGATGAAAATAGTAAAATTGTTGATACAGAGAATGAGTTCGAAATTGTAACTATTGCAAAAAAGCCAATTGTCACACATGATGAAGTTAAAGGCATATTTGAATTTAATGAAAATATTAAAAATGGTTATTATGACAGTAAAAAAATTGCACAGGTCGATGAGGCCAATTTTCCTAAAAATGAAAAGGTTAATGATTTTGCTGAAAAAGAATGTGTTAATGCAGAGTCAAATCTTGACGTCCAGGTCTGTGTCACGCTCACACGCAGGATGGCTTTGCAACAAGGTCAGTTGATTCCAGAACAATTCGACATAAGTCTGGAATTTCAGGATAAGGAAGTTATCTTTATCCCCACAATACACGCAAAATTACTTTTTCCATTTGGTGCAATACGAACTGTAATAAAAAATAACAAAATTGCTATTGTAATTTGTAATCAAAAAAAGGTTAAAATTACGTTAAATAAAAATATGCCAGTTGGAGTGATTAAAAATTTCAAAAAAATTACTAATGAAGAAATGCAAATCGGAGATACCGTATTTTTGAAAGAGGAAAATAAACTCAATATGTTTCAAGATAGATTTCAGGGACCCTTTCGAGTAATTGAACTTGGGAAAAAAAATATATTGACCATTAGAAATAAATATAACATGAAAGATGAATCAATTAAAATTCACGCTACCCAATGTTATATCGAACAAAATGTACAAAGTGCGGAAGAATTGATGGAAAAATATGATATGGACCGTGAAATCGATGATATTCACGCAAAAAAATGTCATATAGCACAAAAAGTACAAAGTGAAAGTAAATATAACGGTAACGGTGAAATAATTGAGATTCAATTAAAAAAATGTTATACTGTACAAAGTGTACATATTGAAAATGTTCAAAATATGAATGAAAATATTCATCATGGAAGCGAAAATACGGATATCAAAATTATGCAAAATCAAAAAGGTGATAAAAATTTTGAAAATATTGATAATGAAATTACGCAAAATGAAAATGTTAAAATTCAAAGGGTACATAGTCAAAATCTTAATGGTCAAAAAATGCAAAACGAAAGTCAAAGTCATGATAATGGAAATACTCAAAAATTACTTGAAATTAAAATAACGGATGTTCTGGTTATTCAAAATGTCAATTTTGAAGGTGGTCAAAATACAACTAAAAGTCATACTAAGGAAAATATTCAAATTTCAGAAGACAATAAAATAATGGAAGTTTTGGAAAGGAAAAATCAAAATTTTATTTTTCAACAAATTCAAAATGAAAATGAAAATGGAAATCATGATAATGATAAGCAAAATTCTCTTGAAAATAAAATAATGGATGATTTGGTTGATCAAATTAATAATTTTCAAGAAATACAAAATTCAAATGTTAGTAAAAGTATTCAAAATGAAAATAATGAGATAATAAGGGATAGTAATCACAATGATAATGAAGGTAATGATATTCTAAAAGCAGATTCAGAAATAATTGAAAGTCAAAGCAAATATCAAGAGTATGTTAGGTAGAAATTAAAGTTACTAAATGAAATACATATTTATAGCACAAATGAAATTGAAAACATTCATGAACATGGAGAGAGAAGGCTTGGTCAAAATTGTTTCAAGAAATCAAGAAATTTTAAAAATTCAAATTTTGCTGATGATTGGTACTTAAAGAATTGTAAAATGAGAAAGAGATAAGAATAACAAATCAAATGATTCAAAGGAAAATGATCTGGAATTGAAAATATTTTCAAAAATGAAAAAATGGATAATGATATGAATTTAAAAGAAAAAAAAAGCAATAATGAAAGAATTGTTAATGAATGAAAATGGTATAAATTTCTAAGGAAAAAATGAATAATCATGGAATGGTTTAAAAATGAGCATGGTATGAAATTTACAAAAATTGATAATAATTGTACAAATGGTTCTTTTTCAAAAATATTATTGTATATAATTTATAATGTAACTCAAAATATGACATGTGATAAGAAAATTATGCAGAGATTAATTTATGCACATAAATCTACAAAAATGAAAGGTAAAATCAAATATGTTACCTATTTGGGTAGATGAAAGGTCTGGAGACAAATCCAGGCAAGGTCTTTGTGTTTAAGGGCCAGTCCAGTCAAATGCTTCTTTTTTCAAGATAAGTTAGCTCAAAATAAGGTGTAGCGCTTCACTTCAAGTTGTTTTCAAAGACAGGAAAATGATGAGTCTTTCAAGGGAGTCTTGAGGCTTAAAAATTGAATGACAGGTTTAAGTAAAGTAAAAAAATAAGTAATGAGCTGAAGGTGAGAATAATAAGGATTAGTCATAGATGGTATAAATTTCATGTCAAAAAGTAAACAAAGGCATAAATAATTGAAAATTTTAAATCAATATGAATTTAAAATAGTAAATTATGAACAGTTAAAGTAGCTGTAACTCGCCCGTTGCAATGAAGCAATCGAGGACACGATATTTCGTGTAGAAATGTTCAAATGTGAAATGCATTGAAAATGCGTAGATAAATAAATGTTTGAGGAATAATATAAATTGTATAAGCTTTGTAAATAACTAAATTAATCCTAAAGTGAGAGGATAAATGAATTAAATTTAGTTAAAATTTTGTTTAGTGAATAAATGAATAAATTCACAGAAGGTGTTAAAAAAGGGTTGAAATAAAAAATTAATTGAAGAAGGGTGAGTGCAAAATAAAGCATTTTTGTTGTTCATTTACAACGGAAGGAAAGGTTATGATAATCATGCGTGTATGAATAAATTTGGATATGAAAATAAAATGTAAATAAATATGGATATGAAAATAAATGTAGGTATTGTTGAGGAAAATTGTACGATAATAAATAAATGTGAAATACATATATAATGAATATAAATAAATACGGAATGAATAAATGAATATGTTAAATAATAAAGCATTTAGATGTCAGTGGGGAATGTAAATAAAAACATTAAAGTTATCGATGAAATGCTGTAGCAATTGAAAGGTGTTTGTAAACAAACGGCAATCTACGTAACAATATATATATATATATACTCTGTTGGTAATGTCATATAAATGGTGTTTAGATGTCTGTAAATACTAAATGGTGTGAAAATATATTCTGAATAAGGTGTTGAGAAATGTTATTATAAATAAAAATGAATTTTGATGCAAGAAATGTCATATAAATAAATAAATAAATGATAATATGTATTACGGCGATAAAGGGGTTAGCCGCACTTAATAAAATGTCAAAATAAATAATTAGATAATAATGTGTGAGATAGAATGATAAACAATCAAGCGTTATAAATGTTTATAAATGTCAGGTATTCAAAGTTATAAGGATTAAAATAGAAATGAAATACATAAATATGATAAATTTTATAGATACGGTGAGTAAATAAATCCGCGTTTAAAAAGGATATATAAATAATAAATAGAAAGGATTTCAATTGTTAAAAATATAAAATAAAAATTTTCAATTAAGTAAATAAAGGGTTTTCATACAAGAAATTAAAGTCTTGAGTGTGTTTAAAAGGATGAAATAATTTTATATAAAATTTAAACAGTTATATATCAAAAAGAATTTTAAAAGTTTAAAATTTCAAAATTTCAAAATAAAATTTCGAAATTTAAAAAAATTTTAAATTAAAAAAAAAATTCAAATTTTTTTTTAATTTCATAAAGTCATATGGAAGGTATAGAGAAAACAAAATTAAATAAGAGAGAATCTCAACATCAAATGGAAAGGTGAAATTCAAATAATAATAATAGTAAAATGATTTTCAAAAATGTTGAATAATGTTAATATAATAATAATGTTAATATACGTGCAGTAAAAGAAGGCAACATTAAGATGACTTTGATAATTGATACAAGCCACCTAAAAGGAACCAACTGAATAATATTTAAATAAGGGCTATTTTAAGTTGAGTTTAAAAAAAAAAGAAACAAAAAAGAAAGAGCTATACAATGCTATTATAATGTACAGGCCCGTCTGAGCATTCTAATATAAAGTATAAATGTTTCAGTAGCAGATAGGAATAATTAATATAATAAATAATGAGGAACTTTATATTTAAAAAGAATAAGTCGACGTTTATAGAACACGTCGAGTGGATAAATAAAAGGTTTACAATACTTGATTACAAGCCGTGAACACGCTGGCAGTATCCTTTTTCAGCCCGCTTGAATCCGCGCCGCACATTGTCCATTTCAACTTTGCTTTGTCATTGCAAAAAGAGTAAATTTGAGGGAATTCAGGCTGCTAATCGCTGTTAAAAAAGTGATTAAAAAAGAGGAATCGTTGTCGAGGGTCTCTTTGCAAGCTGGTCACTTTCCAAGTTCAGAAAGGGTAGTTGAACGCCGTTTCCGGTTATTCACTACCGATGGAGAAAAAGGGGTCTTTAAGAAGGGTTCTTCTAATGATCTTTTTGAAAACATCAATCAATTGCTGTCATCAAGTGCAAGGGGTTGTTGTTGTTTGTTTACATTCTGCGCCAAGATGGCCTATTAAAGGGAAATGTCAAAATGTGTCATTCCCAATGACGAAGTTAAGGTTACTTAAAGAGGCTGATGTGACAGTATGTGAATGTTAAAACAAGAAAGATCAATCATGCATAAGCATTGATTATGAAACACTTTCCAACTGAAATGTAATTTCATTTAAAAATTTCTAAAATGTGATTCATTCAGTGGTAATATCTTTTACATTATCACAGTACTACAGTAATTTATTATACTTAAATATTTAAAACTGTATCGAAATATAAATCATCTGATTCTTTATGCAAAATCAATGAATATTTCATTCATATAACTTGTATTCCAGACTCCAGAGCTAAATAATTTTGTGTGAAAAAAATTCAGCAATTCTTATGTAATTCATCTTACAATCGCTTGAGATATTTGCATTCTGCATATGTTAAAATTAGGCTTCCTTGAAGAAGTAATAAAAGTTTAGGGATCATTTAAAATCACAACTATTGTAATTGCATAGGCACGGAATTTAGATACACAGATAATATATATGTGTATGTGTATGTACTCAAAGTATTGGAATCGTGCCGAAGATCGGAACTCGAATTTTCAAAGGATCTACACGTTTTGGGACTTCTAGAACACGAAAAAACTAGTTTTAGGAAGACGTCTGTGTGTGTAAGGGTGTATCTGTGTATGTTTTTGTGTGTCTGTGTGGATATTACATCCACTCTAATTGAAAAACTAATGGACCGAATTTCATACAATTTGGTAGGTATGTTTTTTGTGGGAAATCCTGATGTTCATTAGATTATAGTACGATTCGTAATAAAAGAATCTGCCTTCTTTGCGAAATGGCCGCAGAAATTGCCTTTATCCACTCTAGCTAAAAACTAATGAACCAAATTTAACAAAATTTGGTGTATAATATTTCAATAACCTACAAGTGATTTATATACCAAATTTAACAAAATTTGGTATATAAATCATTTGTAGGTTATTCTACTACGATTCGGGAAAAAGAAACGGGCTATTTTTGCGAAATGGCCCGCAAAAATCGTTATATATAAAAAAAATAAAAGACTACGTGTGCTCAATTATATCAATTAAATTCCTATTTTATATGTGATTTTTGACAACAAAAAGAATAAGACTAACCCCATTACTCTAGGACTAGCCGTTCTTGAGATATTCTAGTTTTTTCGCGTTTTCGCTACGCCACCTTTGACAATAAGTCCAGCTATCAAATGAGAACCAAATTTAAGTTTAACGTGTAAATTCAATGTCATTTATTTAAAATACTTATGTTGTGCAGATAAACTCAAATTATCATTGAATAAATAAAGAGAACGAATATGAGTCTGCAGAGAAAGACATGTGCTGTCCACATCAGAATTTTTAACAATATTACAACAATGATTTATAGAAGTGAACGGGGATTATTTTCAGGCCATTTCGAAAAAAATGTATGATCTATATTTAAAGATCCATCAAATTTTTGTCGAATAAAATGTTCAACAAATTTAAGCTGTGTACCAAATTTTAACTCTCTAGGACGTAGGAAAGTGCATTTAAAATGCCATCAATTAAATTTATCATGAAGAGTTATATAAAATTTAAAAAAAATGAAAAATTGCTATCTACCAAATTTATTTTAAAATATGAAGCCACTCCCATATGCAAAACGTTTATACAAATGGAGAGATATTTATTATATAATATCTCTCTCTTTCCTTTCTGGAAGATATCCCAAAGTCAGAATTTAATTGAATTTGTTTTTTTCCCTATATTAAATAATTTTTTTAATTAAAAAACTACTTAACATATTTTACTGAATTTTTTTTTATATATTCTATGGGATAATGTGAATATTTCCTAAAAATTTCGAAGCAATTCGTGAATTTTAAATTTACTTAAAAAATGTTTGAAAAATTAGGTCCCATAGGGTTCAATGTATTTCATTTTTTCAACCCGGGTTCAATAAAAAACTAATTGGGTGATATTATTTATTTATATTCCCATAGGTCCTACAGACCGTCTGAACAACATACTAAAATTTCATTTTGATAAACTCATTTTTACGGCAGTTATCGTGCTAACGGACAGACAGACAGACAGACAGACAGACAGACAGACAGACAGACAGACAGACAGACAGACAGACAGAATGAACAAAGTCATAAACACTTTTCAACTTTGTTGTAAAGTGTTAAAAAAAATGTGTGATTGTATTAATAAGTATGTACCAGTATCAAGGTTCAGCAAAAATGTTATATATGTGATAAAGTTATCAATTATGAAAAATGTTAGATGAAGTATGAAAAGAATTTGGTGGAAAAAATGGTATACTGTGTAATTGTACAAAAAAAATGTGTAATGGTGTTAAAAATATAAAAGTAGATAGTAGTGTGTAACATTTCAAGGTGAATATGCATATGTTTGAAAATCTTTTTACATAGTCAAAATTTAATTTAGCTTCAATTGAAAGCTGGACCTGGTAGAGTTCATGAGTACATAACTTATGTTTATTTAGTGTATATAATGTGCTAAAAAACTTTTGTGTTACAGCAAGACTATTGAACAAATTCTGGACGAACTTTGCCCCAAGAAAGTGAAAAATGCCAATTAAAAAGTGACATCTGATTGGAACTTTTTTCGAACTCTATTGTTGTTGAATTTTTTTTGTTTTTTGTTGTTTGTGGGGAGATATGTGAGACCAGAAATTGTTCTCACATGAGACACTTTTATAAGCCGAACAAAGCGTGCAGACTGGCTGGCACCGATGTTTATGAGGACTTGAACTTTTAAGTCAAAAGGACTATAAATTTAGGTGTGCAAGGCCAAAGGGGCTGAGAGGGGCCTTGCTATATGCGAAATGATGCCATTGGGTTGAGAAGAACCAATGAGCGCCAAGGGGAAGAAGGGCGGAGCTACCCCCCCCGCCGAAGGAACCACAGCTTGGATGAGAGGAAAGAAATCAGAGTTCGGAGCCACACACCCCAGAGTTGTGGACGAAATACACGAGTTTCAGTTATAGACAAAATGAGAGTGCAGTAGCATACGAAAGACAACGAGGAGCAGAAATGGAAATCAGACATGAAAAGAAAATAATCACGAATCTTGACCCAAAGTACGAGCAGATCTTGAGTGTCCCGTAAAGGACTCTATGTGCAAGTGCATTATAGTACGAGTAGGAGCCACACACCCCAGAGATGTGGCAAGAGTGACGATAAGCCCAAGATTGGAGAGATGATAAGCCCAAGATCAAACTGGAAGGTATGTGCTCTGATTGGTACCGGTCCTAGACACCATCGTAAAACTAATAATTCTAGTCGCATATCTCCCCTTGCTAAAATAATTAAATGAAAATTGATAGTAATTGAAAATTGATATTTATGAAAATTGGTGTTATTGCTAAATTGATGTTGTTAGTAAATGTTATTGTTAAATTTAAATAGTCTAATCTTTTTATATTAATTAATAATGCTTTTCAGGACTTACACAAAAGGTAAAAATAATTGGAGGGTTATTGCATAAACACAACGCACTTATAATCATTAAAATTAAAGACAAACAAATAATTTTATTATAATTTAAACTTATAAATTAAACATAAATTTTATATGCCACACACACACACACACACACACATATATATATATATATATATATATATATATATCATGTGAAGTTACATGAGCAAACTTAACTCAAACCGTATCCAGTTTTAAAAAATACTTCCTGGGTATACTTTTTCGTTTAACCTTTTCATCACATCATTACAGAAACCATTTACCCCTTTCTTTCGGCTTCAACTTTCCCCTTCCTCAGAAATATTGTGCCCTGTAGCGATACCGCGTGCCCCAAATCTGTCAGATAGATACTATCCTGGATGGTGGCCAAATTATAGATCCTTGCCGTATCAGCAGAAATGTCACCATTCTTAGTAGAAATTTTGACTTTTTTCGTGCTTTTATCGGGGCGAGGTTTCCATGTATATACGTTACTTTGTTAAGGTAAAATTCATTGTATTATTTTCATTCGTAAACAAAGTATTGTGTCCTGAAATATTTACAAGATTTTTTATGATATATAGTCTATATTGAAAGAGTGTTACAACTCGGAATTGAAATGCAAATTCGTGTTTCTTAAGGGTTTTGATATATTTGACGTTCTAAAAAACTAAAAATATTATATGTTTGGCGTATGTGTGTGTCTGTGTTTAGATGCATAATTTTCCCTAATGTATAGGGAAGGAAATGTGGCGGGGTCAAAAATTTGATTTCGATTTTCTACAGATGGATACGTTTTAAATGTCCTTTCACTCGAATCGAACTTTAAGAAGGAAAAACTATGGACTGCTCACATCAGAGATGTATTTGTGTTTGTCTGAATCTGAGAAATATACGTATCCTTTCCAGCTCGAAATGTGCTTCTAATTTACATAAACGTTAGTTATTGGGAGATTTATGAGTTCCGCTGGTGCTAGTTAGATACATATAACGGTACATATAAATTTTTTTTTCCTGTTTTCAAAATAGCTGTTGAAGTGCAGAAATCTGATAAATTAAAAACAAACTTGTTTGACTAAGCGCTTGTTTTAGTTCCAATTTAATATGAAAAAACCTGATGTGGGCAACACATGACTTTCCTTATATAATGCAATGAATTTACTACTTTTACAGTTAAAAAAATGTTATTCTTATAGCAGATACTTATATTCTTTCCAAGATATTGAATTTTCTTCAATTAGTTGTCATTCTGATTGATTTAGCGTCACTTTTATCCATTTGGCGAGATTTTTGCTAATTTGGCAACAATTGTTAAAGTCGCCAAGTTGGCGACATTTCGCCAAATTTGTTGCCAAAATTTCGCCAAGCATTATGGACGAAGGCATAAGTTATTCTTACACCAGATAAATAACTATTGGCGTTCAAATACAAAAGTGTTACTCAAAGTATCTTTTTTCATGAATGGAACGAGCTAGATAGATCCACGAGAATGATGTCACCCAATTTATTGCATGATGTTACACACATGAAAAGTGAACATGCTTCTCAATAAGAAATAATTTTTTTATTTTATATGACATTTTGATAATTTTGTTGAAAAATGTACAATATCTCCAGAACGGTTCATGTTAGCGTTCTAAAATTTATGTCAATCGTTTTCTAATGAAAAATTACATAAGAAATCTCTATTTGCGTAACTTTATTAGCGGTTTTGATTTTTTGACGAATTTTTCAAAATTTCACTCAAAAATTTGGGGGGTTCTGAACATTCAATTGCGTATAAAAACAATAGGCTTCCAGTGTTTGCGGATTGTGATTTTAGTACCAAATTTCGTTCGAATCGGTCCATTCGTTAGTCAGTTATCGTCTCCACAAGCTCACTGACACACACACACACACACACACACACATCACTTCAAAAATGTTTGATTCGTGATCAGGGATGCTTGAAACGTGCTCTCCCGTCGAAAAGTCGAATTGGAATTTTCGACCCCGTCACAATACTTCCCTTATACATTATGTATATAAGGAAAGTAAAAATTTGATGTGCTCAACACATGGCTTTTCTTTAAGACTTACATGCATTTTTTGTTTATGACTTTCATAATTCATTAAATGGATTTCAATTGTACAAAATAACATGGAGAATTATTTCAAATTAAACCGAATTTACAGTTTTATTTTCATTTTCTTTTCCATTTAGCCACTGGGCGTATTTCCAAAGGCGATGTTGCAAAAAATGCAAAATATCTAAAATATCTAGAGAGCGGTTAGTCTTAGAGTAGTAAAGTTGGTCTTACTCTTTTAGTCGATAAGAGTTACGTATAAAAGAAGAATTTAATCGATACGTTTGTGTATATGTAGTCCTTCATTTCAGATTTTGACGATTTTTTCGAGCCATTTTGCAAAAAAGGCAGATATTTTTTCCAAGTCGTATCAAAACCTAAGCAGGATAACACACCTATCAAATTTCATGAAATTTAATCAAATAGTTTTTTAGTTAGAGTCGATACGTACATTGCACAGACAGAAAGACAGACAGACAAACAGACATGCACACACACAAACATCATGCCCCCAAAATAACTTTTTATTGTCCTAGAGGTTCCAAAACGTGCAAAACCGTCGAAAACTCGAGTTACGATTTTCGACACGATTCCAATATTCTTTCCTTATAGAATACCATATATTGTAGGGAAAGTCATAATTATTGAAATGAGGGAATGAAACTACATCCACTAACCGATATCAAGGTATTTACGTTTTTTACTTTCCCTACAGTACATGGTAATGTAAAGGGAAAGTATTGGAATCAAGTCGAAAATCGCAACTCGAGTTTTCGCCTGATTTACACGTTTCGAACATTCTAGAACCAGAGAAACCTCTTTTTAGCGTGACGTCTGTGTGTTTGTCTGTCTATCTGTGTGTTTGTGTGTCTGTTTGTCTGTTTGTGCAATGTATGTATTCACTCTAGCTAAAAACTAATTGACCAAATTTCACAAAATATGGCAGTTAAGCCACTTGTGGCCTACCCTAGTGCTGATTAGATTTTGGTACGATTCAGAAAAAAAAATATTAAGAAAAGCTAAAATATTTAATTGACTAAATTAAAAAAAAAATGGTAGACAAATCACATGTGGAATGCTGTAGTACTGATTAGATTTTGGTACGTTTCAGAAAGAAAAACCCTGCCTTTTTTGCGAAATGGCCCGCAAGAATTGCCAAAATCTAAAATAAATATGTGCTCAAATGTATCATTTAAATGCTTGTTTTATACGTAATATTTGAACGAAAATAGTAACCCATCACTCAGTTTTCGAGAGATTTTATTACTTTCCTTATATACATAAGTATAAGGAAAGTATTGTGACGGGGTTGAGAATTCAAATTCGAGTTTTCGACGAGAGGGCACGTTTCAAGCATTCCCGATTACGAATCAAACATTTTTGAAGTGATGTCTGTGTGTGTGTGGTTGTGTCAGTGAGTCTGTGGAGACGATAACTGACGAACGAATGGACCGATTCGAACGAAATTTGGTACAAAAATAACAATCCATAAACACTGGAAGCCTATTGTTTTTATACGCAATCGAATGTTCAGAACCTCCCTAAATTTTCGAGTGAAATTTTGAAAAAATCGTCAAAAATCAAAACCCCTAATAAAGTTACGCAAATAGACATTTCTTATGATATTTTTTCATTGGAAAACGATTGGCATAAATTTTAGAAGGCTAACATGAACCGTTCTCGAGATATTGCACATTCTTCAAAAAATTATCAAAAAGTTATATAAAATAAATAAAAATATTTCCTATTGAGAAACATGTTCACTTTTCATATGTAATACCATGCGATAAATTGGGTGACATCATTCTCGTGGATCTAGCTCGTTCCATTCATGAAAAAATATACTTTGAGTAATACGTTTGTATTTGAACGCCAATAGTCATTTATCCAATAGTACGAATAACTTATTTCTCCGTCCATAACGCTTGGCGAGATTTTGGCGAAAAATTTGGTGGAATGTCGCCAACTTGGCAACATATTTAATTGTTGCCAAATTAACAAAAATCTCGCCAAATTGATAAAAATGACGCTAAATCAATGAAAATGACGATTAATTGAAGAAAATTCAATATCTTGGAAAGAATATAAGTATCTACTATAAGAATAACATTTTTTTAACTGTAAAAGTAGTAAATTTATTGCATTATATAAGGAAAGTCATTTGTTGCCCACATCAGATTTTTTTTTCGTATTTTTGCGGTGTATTTTTTGAAAAGGCGCTCAGTCGCCAAATGGAAGCGAAATATTAAAATAAAACTGTGAATTCAGTATCATTTCCAATCATTATCCATGTTATTTTGTGTGGTTAAACTCAATTTAATGAATTATAAAAGAAATAAAGAGAAAATTAATTTTAATTCTGTAGGGAAAGTCATGTGCTGCCCACATCAGATGCTTTACATTTTGGTGAGTTGAACTAAAAATTCAAATTTTACTTTGCACATAGACGAAAATCGATAGACGAGAAAAAGCCAATTACAAAGTTGTAAAGCATTATTACTTTCCTTATATACATAATGTATAAGGAAAGTATTGTGACGGGGTCGAAATTCAAATTCGAGTTTTCGACGGAAGAGCACGTTTCAAGCATCCCTAATCACGAATCAAACATTTTTGAGGTGATGTCTGTATGTGTGTGCGTGTGTGTGTGTGTGCGTGTGTGTGTGTGTGTGTGTGTGTGTGTGTGTGTTAGTGAGTCTGTGGAGACGATATCTCACGAACAAATAGAGCGATTCGAATGAAAATTAGTACAAAAATCACAATCCGTGAATATTAGAAACCTATTGTTTTTAAACGTAATCGAATGTTTAGAACCCCCCCTAAATTGTCGAGTGAAATTTTGAAAAAATCATCAAAAAATCAAAACCGTTAATAGAGTTGCGCAAATAGATATTTCTAATGTAATTTTTCCTTAGAAAACGATTGGCATAAACTTTAGTACGGTAGCATGAACTGTTCTCGAGATATTGCACATTTTAAAAATAAATTTATCAAAAAATCCCATAAATTAAAAATTATATTAACTGTTGAGAAACATATTCACTTTTCATATGAAATATCATGCGATAAATTGGGTGACATCATTCTCGTAGATCTAGTTCGTTCCATTTATGAGAAAATATACTTTGAGTAATACTTTTGTATTTGAACGTCAATAGTTATTTATCTGCTATAAGAATAACTTATTTCTCCTTCCATAACGCTTGGCGAGATTTTGGCGGAATGTCGCCAACTTGGCAACTTTTTTAAATGGTGCCAAATTAACGAAAATCTCGTCAAATGGATAAAAATGACACTAAATCAGTGAAAATGACGAATAATTAACGAAAATTCAATTTCTTGGAAAGAATATAAATAGCTACAATAAGAAAAAACTGTTTCTGTTATTGTAAAAATAATAAATTCATTGCATTATATACGGAAAGTCATGTGTTGCCCACATCAGATTTTTTTATTAATAGGAATCGATATTAAAATTGTTACAGAAGACCTTTCGTTCACACAGTATGATTATTGGAAAATGACTGTCCTATTGAGGAATAATAAAATAAACACTTATTTTCACAGGAATCTAATATACAACCTGTTCAAAATGCCCTCCATCAATAACAATGCATATTTGAATTCGAGAACGAATATTGCTACGTATTTTGATAAGCATTGCAGGTATTACCGTGTTATAGTCTCCGATGTTATGACTTTTGATAATTATTTATTGCTTTTCACGTACTCCTTTTCTGCGTTACTGATGTCGATGCCTACTAAATAGATAATTCCTTACAACTTTGTAATTAGCATTTTTTTCTATCTCTCTTTGTTGTCGAGTTCGTTATTCTAACTTTATAAATTCTCCACTAGGGGCGCTGCAATCCGTTTTATTCGATTGGGCATGGTGACTTTGCTATAGATAGAGGTAACGTGTGCATCCATATATCTTTCCTTACAAAGCTATTGGGGTGTTTAAGGACTTTCCTATGATACCTGATAAGTTCAACTTTAGCAGCTTTAACAAGGGAAAGGAACAGAAAATATCACGTTAAAGAAGTATTCCTTGTCAGGCTATTAAAATTTTAAACTCAATTATGGTGCTTAAAAGAAGTGGTAACGAGAGCACAATATCTTCAACTTGGCAGTGTCGGGGTTTGATCCAGAAGTGTAAGCGAGTATCATAGCGTTGAGCTAAAGACTCCTCTAACTCAACGCATTTAATACCGTTTTATGTCTAATGAGTTTTGTCGATCAGCGAAGTTGTTGTTGGGTTGCATAGGAAGCATGCGAGGTATAAGTTAAAGAAAATGAGCAGTCATGAGGTGGTCATAATGCAAGATTGCAGATAAATATGTTGCTGATCACGTGGTCGTTGAAGAAAGGGTAAGAATGTTTTTTTAATTCTTCGTTAACTGCCTTGTGACGTACATCACATGGAGAGTACAAAAATTTATTTTATAATTCATATATAATTATCAAAAAGCTGAATAATTAGAAATAATAAAACTTTGTTCTCTTCACGGTCACTAATGTGGCAAGAATCCCTGTCCAAAGCGTGATAGGCAAGTACCATAGGGTGATAAGCGAATATCATAGCGTTGAGTCAAAGACGTCTTCATCTCAAGGTATTTAATACTGCTTTATGGGCGTTTTCCTCAAAATAATACGTCTCCACACTAGTTTTCTTTCTCTTTATAATAAGAAAATTATTGCCGGAATTCGGTTCGTTTTGGCCAGCATAAAAAACGCACCACGAACACTTACAATTGCTTACGTAATTTTGATGTGATCTTTCGAACAAATTATGCAATTTGACTGAAATGTGGTTCACTATTATTATAATAAGTGAATACAATACTCAAATTGCTTTTCTGTCTGATCGAGCAATGCTAAATCTCTATTTGTCTAAATCTCTCTAAATATCATTAAACAAAATTTGATTTAAATACTACCATTAATGGTGTATGAAAAATTGGCAAATGATTTTATTTCATTTCCACCTTCTTTCATTTCATCATCACGTAGTGATGACGAACCTAACTAAGATATGAGTAAGTTCTTTTAGATGCCTCAGATTTTCTACAGTATTGTTTGAAAAAACTCTATGAAGGGAAAATATCGTGAAATATGTTTAACAGATTTTTCTTATTATGAAAGCTTCTAAATCTTTATCATGGATTCAAAAACCCAATCCTCTTAAGAGCTTTGTATATTATTAATTTCCCTTTTAGTGACACTTCTTTCTGATGGCTAATTTCTTAAGCCTGATACAACAACTTTTCTGTTATCGTTCTTCAAAACTTATATCAACAAGAGTCCTTCAAAACAAAAGAAAATTGCCTCGGCTTCGGCGTCTCACATTTTAATAAGTCTTAATTGCCGCACGCTGTTCAATCATAATTAATCCTTACGCACACTTTCAAGCTCGGACAGCAAAATGAAACATTAGAAGATTCCAGTTGCGACGGTGTGTTGCAATAGTTTTAAAAGTTTAAAATTTTTAATTAAACTTTTAATTATTAAAATTTTAATTAAAGTTACATTTTAAAATCGTATTTTTAAAATGTTAATGAAACATAATGAACATTTAAAAATTAATAACTTTTAAGCATTATTACTTTCCTTATATACATAATGTATAAGGAAAGTATTGTGACGGGGTCGAAAATTCGAATTCGAGTTTTCGACAGGAGAGCACGTTTCAAGCATCCCTGATCACGAATCAAACATTTTGAAGTGATGTCTGCGTGTGTGTGTGTGTCAGGGAGTCTGTGGAGACGATAACTGATGAACGAATGGACCGATTCAAACGAAATTTGGTACAAAAATCATAATCTATAAATACTGGAAGCCTATTGTTTTTATACGCAATCGAATGTTCAGAACTCCTCTAAATTTTCAAGTGAAATTTTGAAAAAATCGTTAAAAAATCAAAACCGCTAATAAAGTTATGCAAATAGACATTTCTTATGTAATTTTTCATTAGAAAACGATTGACATAAATTTTAGAACGCTAAAATGAACCGTTCTCGAGATATTGCACATTTTCCAAAAAAATTATCAAAAAGTCATATAAAATAAAAAAAAATATTTCATATTGAGAAATATGTTCACTTTTCATATGTAATACCATGCGATAAATTGGGTGACATCATTCTCGTCGAAATAGCTCGTTCCATTCAGGAAAAAAGATACTTTGAGTAATGCTTTTGTATTTGAACGCCAATAGTCATTTATCTGCTGTAAGAATAACTTATTTCTCCGACCATAACGCTTGGCGAGTTTTTGGCGATGAATTTGGCGGAATATCGCCAACTTAGCGATATATTTAATTGTTGCCAAATTAACAAAAATCTCGCCAAATGGATGAAAATGAGTCTAAATCAATGAAAATGACGACTAATTGAAAGAAATTCAATATCTTGGAAAGAATATTAGTATCTACTATAAGAATAACATTTTTTTTAACTGTAAAAGTAGTAAATTCATTGCATTATATAATGAAAGTCATGTATTGCCCACATCAGATTTTTTTGAAAATGTATTTTAGATTAAAGAAAATATAACATAAAATAGTTGAATCGGTATATTAGTAACTTTATGTTGGCTCTCTGTAAAGTTGTCAAACCAATCTCATTAACATCCTGCGTACCTGTGATCACGTACAGCCCATACTTCACGCAAATTATTCTTTTAGTCCGGTTTTTACTCTCTGAGATGAGTTATGATTGATTGCATCAAAGTCTTTAATGGTTTAGTGGTCAGAGTTGATGGGGAGACGTGATCTCAGATTTTCGATAAAAGTTTTAGCAGTTCTTAGAACCGGCTTCCTTATTGGTTTCAATGGCGATGCTTAAGAGTTGCTCACACGGATTGTATGTGTAATATCGCTATTAGTCTGTAACACTAACATCTATGGTAATATTCTCAGGATCTCGCTTTTAGTATGTAAGTTTAACAATTTCTATCGTCAACTTCTTTTATTTCGTACGAATTTAAAAATTTGCCTTTCTTGAAGGTTTACTATATCATACTTTTATTTTGTTCTTTGTTATTTCAATAAATAAATCAAGAATCGTTCCAGTTATTCAAGAAACTGTACGCTTAGTATGAATAATGCAATACCATTAATGCAAGTGACGCCATTGTTTGCCTAATTCAAGGCCATTTTCGTTGCAATGTAAGTATTTTGATTTTATTTATCCTGTTAAGTGCTTTTAATTTGATTCGGATTAAAATACTGGATCTCATTACTTAGATTCTTATCTGCATGATTTTATTTAGCGTTAACGTGTAAAGAGCAAAATGATTTCAAACAACTTCTGCATCCAATCGCTGAATTTTGCACTCCAAACTTTTAGTTTTGTCACTACGTTCAAGAAAACATTGAAGTTAGGAATTTTTGGTTATTTATAGAAAAAAGTTTTTCAAATTTTAATTATTGAAAAGTAATCAAGAGCCCACGGGAATAAAATCGTTTACTTAAATTCGAACTATTGGAAAAAGAAACTAAAGTTTCTAATGTTCAAATTATCGAAAAAAATATGTCACATTTAAAAATATTGAAGATATTTTTTGAAAATTTTGAATATTTTTTTGGAATTTCAATTCTTTTTTCGTGAGCTCTTTCTAATATATTCTTTCTAATGATCCAACTTTTGGATGATCCAATGAACACTATATGAATTGGCCACCTTCTAGTAATCCCGAGTTCGACATCACTTCAGACGCCAGTGTGTTGTTTCTCGTTTCGGATTGGCTGATTTGGGGAGGATTGTTCTTTATGCAACTTTCTAATTGGCTCTCTCTTAATCCAGATCTTAGGTACATAATTCCCTTTGCATATTTCTTTGCACCCATTCTTCTTTTGGACTTCGGATTTGTTGGTTCTCTTGCACTCACGGGGATCCAACGTATCCTCGAAACAGCTGTATTCTGCATTATCATTTTATTTGTGCTTATATACGTTGCTAAAGTTTTATTTTCCCTTAGACTTAAAGCCCATTTTATACAGGCGTTTTAAAATGTCACATAGGTACCGCTAACGTCAGTTGTTAATTTGATCATATATACTACACGTTACAAGCGCACCGTTTTAGAGGTCATGAAAGCGCTAATTATGATATACATGTTGATTTTAGGGCAAATTTTCTCATCGGCACGCCTGTTTTGTTTACTGTAGAGAGAAGAAAAGTTGACGTGGATCCAGGTTAAATCAAGAATGAAGTTAGACGCGTACAACATCTGGCAAGAAAGGTGGAATCAAACTATGAAAGGAAGATGGACGTATGATTTAATCCCGAAAGTTGGAAGTAATAGATGTATTTCAAATTTCTATTTTAACCAGTTAATTACTAGCCACGGAATTTTTCCAAATCACCAATTCAATAGATTTGGAAAATCAAAGTTTTGTATATATGATAATATGGTGGGTGATGTAAATCACTATGTATATTATTGCAGTAAATTTGATATATATAGAGCTAAATATTTTCCAAGTAATTTTGTGGATATCTGTTTAAAAGATTTGATTAAATGTGAGAAGGTTAGAGTTGGAATTTGTTATATGGTGAAGGAGTTAATGGATGTGTATTGTATATAGTAATGTTTTGTATATAGTTGAAATGTATTATATTTTTGTTTTAACCAGAGTTTGGTTAATTATAATTTGTTATTGTGTTTATGTGGAAAAGTTATCTTATTGTAAATGACTGATTGTAACATGATTGATTGTAATTTAGCAACTTAGGTTAAGTTGCACTTTGTAGTTTTCTGAATGTTAATAAAGATCGTTGACCAATTAGGGACTGTTGTAATTCCAGACAGAGGCTCAAGGCAGGGTGGGATTAGTGAAGTGCCCAGGAGAGGATAGAAATCCCCCCTTTAAACTTCAGGCGAAAAGGAAGATCAAGAAAAAGGAGTTCATAAGAGGAAAGAAGAAAATAAAGGGAAGCTCGGGTGGAAGACAACATCATGCCGATACCCGAGTCTTCATAAAGAAAGGACTGAGGCCCAAGTGAGCGCACAGTAGAGAAGAGGAAGAATGGGGAAACAGAGTTGCACCAAGAGAGGTGCAGGGCCTTGAGCAATGAGAGTCCGACACAGAAAAGGTTTTAGATAAACTTGTGAAGTACGCGATTTTTCCCAAATGCACGGGATAAGACAGAAAAGCTAGAGGGTTGCACCATAAAACATAGAGAAGTATAAAACTATGTTAGACGAATCCGCTTTTTAGGGCGGAAGTAAATATCTCGTACAGGCCTTCCAGGTAACGACCGAGGGCGCTTTCGCGCCCTCGTGCCACGAGGATTGTAACGTTGGATACTGTCTAACGTAGGATTATTGACACTTCTAAGACCTCGATGAAATTTAATGGATAACTTTTTGACGTGTGCCAAAACAGGCCTAATTTGAAGGTCTTTGTGCAAAATTTCTAACCGGACGTAGTTCGGAAGATTTGCAAACGAACGCAGAGCGTTATTTTGAATAACTTGAAGTTTCCTAAGGTGAATCTCGGCTGCGGTACCCCATATAGGTGAACCGTACGTCATGATTGGACGTATATAGGACTTGTATAATAATAACTTATTACGGATTGACAGGCGGCTATTTCTAGCCAATAAGGGACGTAGCTGGATGAATGAAAGCTTCACTTTCTTGCATGTTTCAGAAATGTGTTGCTTCCATGTTAAATTTGAATCAAAGTACACTCCAAGGTACTTGTAAGATGATTGCCAGGGAATAGGCTGATTATTCAATATTAAATTAGTGTTTGGGGGTTCCCTAGGGGGCGGGAAGGTAACTGCTGCACATTTACTTACATTTACTTTAATTCTCCATTTGATAAGCCATTGCGTCATGTCATGAAGATAATTTTGAAGAAGGTCATGCACAATGTGTGTCTGTTTATGTTGTGCGATAAGGACCGTGTCATCAGCATAGAGGCTAAGGGAGACACCGGGGGAACGTGGAATATCATTAATATATAGGTTGAACAATCTGGGTCCAACAAGAGAGCCTTGAGGGACCCCGCTAAGAATATTCCTGGGAGAGGAGAGAAGGTTAGAGACTCGTACTACAAAGCTACGCTCTGTTAAGTACGAGTGAAGAATTTTAATAAGATCAGGAGGAAAAGAGCGTTTGATAAGCTTGAATAACAGACCGTTTATCCACACCTTATCAAACGCCTTTTGGATATCAATAAAAACTATAGAGGTGCTTTCTTGTATGCTACGAGCTTCATGAATGAGTTCAACGACCCGGAGAAGCTGGTGTTCAGTAGAATGCTTCTTTCTGAACCCATACTGCTCAGGAATCATAATATTGTTCAGGTCGCAGAACTCATCCAAGCGCCGCAATATCACATACTCAAAGAGCTTAGAAAGACAGGAGAGAAGAGAGATTGGTCGATAGTTGACCGGAAGAGTTAGATCAAGACCAGGCTTGGGGATAGGTGCTACAATAGCAACTTTCCAAGCCTTCGGGAAGTAGTTAAAATGTAAAAGAAGAGTAAAGAGTTTAGCAAGAAAACTTTTAAGAAGGTTAGGTAGATTTTTTAACATATTAGGAGAGAGAAGATCCTTCCCAGGAGCTTTATTCTTCTTAAGTTTTTGAATACGAGGAAGCAGTTCAGCATAGGTAACAACAGTCATGGTTCTAGGTGTAGGTGAAGAGAGGAATTGTTCAACCTTGGGATCAACAATCGATAACGTTCTGGCATCGATTACATCATGATGTGGTTCAAACTGACTTCTAAGACTGTCTGCAAGCAGTTCAGCCTTTTGGGTGTTGGAGATGGCCCTTCCATTAGGACCCTCAAGGGTCGGTAGGTGTGTTTTATGCCTACGATAATGTGAGGCAGCCCTCCAAATGGTGTTGTCTTTCGTCGTTAAGGACTCAACATGTGTGTTCCATCGTGCACTAGAAAAAGCCTTAAGACGTGATCTCACCTGGGCACGTGAGAAATTAAGTTCAGGCTTAAGGCAGGGGTCACGGCTGGCCTGCCAAGCTCTACGTATCCTATTCCTTTCTTTGATCATCTCCCGGATATCCTGTGGTAATCTATAGAAGTCGACTTTAGTCTCCTTGGGCCGAGAGGACGCAGAGTAGGCATTACGAAGCATATCTTCAAATTTTTCTACCTCTGCGTCCAGTTGGTCCGTGGAGCTAGCAACAGGAGGGGATGGGATTTCGTTTGCAAGAAGAGTTTTATATTTTTTCCAGTTTGTTTGAAGTTTAGCAGTATTCCTGAGATCAAATTTATTAAGTTCTAAAGTATATATTATAGGGAGATGATCAGAAGGAAGTTCGTTGAAAGCCTCCATGCAATATGTATAAGGAATGTTGCTGGTGATAGCAAAATCAATAGTATTATTAAGATGGGTGGGTTCACCTGGAGCTACAATCTCATAGTTGTGCTCGTCGGCCCAGCGCTTAAGCTTGGAACCTCGAACATCAACTCGAGGACAACCCCAGGCTTGGCTTTTAGCGTTAAAATCACCAGCAACTATTACATGGGGCGAAATTTTGAAAAGGGTAGTTAAATCAGCAATGACAGGACCAGCTTTAGCATTAGGGTGGAAGTAGACAGACGCAATGGTCAGGGTCGGATTATTAGAAAGGTTGAGCTCCAGTATAGTAGCTTCACCAACTTGAAGAGGAGGAGTGGGAATGCGATTATGACTGATTTTACGATTTATATAAATAGCAGTACCACCCGCAGGGAGATTGCTAATATGTCTCCTGTCATCATTGTAAAGATCATAATTAGCAATTTTACAGTTTTTCCCTGGACTAAAATGGGTCTCTTGGACCAAGAACAAATCTAAGTTATTATTTATACAAAAATCCCTAGCTTCCTGGATTTTACCTCTAAGTCCATTGGCATTCCAGATGCCAATGGTAAGATCCTTCAAGATTCTTAAGGGCACAACCAAAACCAAAAGAAGGGGGGCTAACCTTGGCTAATGAGAGCAAAAACGCTCTCATAAATTATATTAACCCTATCTATTTCGGTAGGAGCTGACCGCATTGCAGGTAGAGCATTTTTAAATGCTCTGCTAGTGACTTCCATACCATAACGGTCCTCAAATCTAAATAGATAACTTAGGAAGTCATCTGCAGCTTGGTTACTATCGTTGGCTCCTAGGGGTGCTGCTAATTTTGGTGTGGCATTTACAGCCTTTTTGGGGACCTCACTACGTCCATCTGTGACAGAGGCATAGGACCTCTGTGGGTTCACAAGCTTTTTTGTGAAGGTAGAGTTTAAGGGAGGGGCAGTTTTGAGCTTTGGAAACCTGGGGCAATTACGGTATGAAGCAGGGTGATCTCCTCCACAGTTTATGCACTTGCAGGGATCCTCGTAGATTTTAGTGCAGTCTTTGGTCAAGTGGGGTTGAGCACACTTAACACAGTTAGGGGGTAGATGGCAAGCGTTACTAGTGTGGAAAAATGATTGACATCGATAACATTGAGCTACCTGTTTAGGACCTCGATATTTTTCCACACTAATAATGACACTAAAAAGGTTGGTCAATTTGTAGATCTGCTCATTTACCGGAGTTTTAGAGATCTGCACGTAAAACAACGGCATATTAACTCTGTTGGTCTTAGGGCCTCTAGCCAACTGTGTAACACTGATGGTTTTGAGACCTCTACACTCTAACTCACGAGCAATAGCCGTGGTTTCCGTGCAAATGGGTAAACCTCTAATAACGACCTTAAGGGGTTTTTGATCATCCAGGAGGTATGATTTAAACTCTACCTTATTTTGTAGGAGGAATCTTTGGATTTTGAGATAATCATCTCTAGTATTTACATGGGCCTTCAAAAAGTCGCCCGAACCAGTTAACTTACAATTGATGTTTGGGACTAACTTTTTGAGGTCCGCGATTAAGTGAGACCATCTTGTGGTAACAGCTATGAAGAAGGGAGGTGGGCGCCTTTCCTTTTTTGGGTTTTCATCAGAATTTTCATCATTAACTTCAGCTGTAGGAGCTGGGAATTTAGTTTGAGGGATAGTTGCAATTTGGGGTGTAGGATTGTCAATTAGGGTTGCAGATTTTATGCTGGCTGTGTGCCTCTTTTGAGGCTTCTGAAAGCCATCCTCATCTATACCACGGGGGTGCTTTTTAGAGCTAGCTACATTATATACATCATTTTTAGAATTTACAAAATTATTAACACTATTTACATCTTTAACTGAGAGTTTACTGATGTCTGGCATTTTGGAGGCAGGTATCTTAACAGGGGGGCAAGTAGGCAAAGAATAACTGCCGGAGGAAAGCCTCCGACAGGACTCACCATATCTTGGCAGGTTGTTTGCCTCGATGAGGTTTGTGAGAACCATCTCACATTTGTCAATTATCTCCTGGAGTTTTTCTTTATCTGCCAGATTTTCTGCTTTCCTCCATAGGAAAGTCTTTTCATTTATAACATCCCGGAGTCTTGCAGCTTCAGACTTTGGGTCAGCATTAACCGGGACATTGGCGTGGTAATCCGCCTCTTCGATTGACCAGTCGGTCATTTCTATGCTCTCTTCAATGTGAGCAGTCTTCATAATCTGGCCTCCTTCAATAACAGGATCCGGAGGTTTAGCGATGTCAGGCGGTATCTTCTCATGGACCATCCCATCGGCACGCATCGTTCTCATACTTAAGCGGAGCTCAGCAAAAACACGACCTATCAGCACGGCGTCAAGGTTGCGAATGATGTTTCAAAGATGTTTCAAAGATGATTCCAGACAGAGGATGAGTTTCAGAGGTTCGAAATTTAATTGGTGTTGTGTATGTATTCCGTGGCTGCTTTGCTGGGGCGGTATTTGGACTGGTGTGAAAGTCTATAGGATTTGGTGTTTTCATGTTCCTGGGGTGGCCCTTGGCGTGAACGTCGTTGCGTCGGGCTGTGTATCTTGTGCCCGCTATGGCAGCGGCGGGTCAGCAGCGGGGCCTCGTATGTCCAGAGATGGACGGATCGAGGGTAACTAATGGTTACTGTAGAGAGAATCTCTAGAAAACTCTTTGTATAGTTTGATCAACGATGCCAACGTCAGCATTGCTAACGCCTTCAGTTGCGTTGAAAGTGCCACACGCCCAGCCAATGCCGACTGTCTAGCATCTAAAGCGCTTGTATAGATTGATCCACGTGCTGCACATTAATTTGTCTAAATGGTGTCAATGCGGTCTTAAAACAGCCGCGTTTGAAGTGGTCGTTTAGGTCTTAGCCTAGAGATATAAACTAGGTTGCTAATTTACTAGGTTGCTCGTTCTGCCAATTGGTGGACCACAAAGGTATTTTCACAGATTACGCAGCGGGACAAAATAGCAGAACCGGAGAGATTCGTTCGCCAGTGCAAACAGCGACATCTGAGACTTAGGACGCGTCTTTATCACGAGTTCTAAAAGTGTTCGGTGTGATCATTCGAAATAACATTTTACATATCTAGTCGAAACGAATTTGCATACCGAGTTTTTAGGGTTTCGCTTTAGTTTTATGGCTGCACCCCCTCCCCCAACGTACTATTTATATGTCTTGTAGATGTTGGGTTTGACAATCGAGTATTTTTGTCTTCCAGGAAAATATCCCGTTTCACGAGGTTTCTACTAAAACTGTTTTCTGATTTTTTTCTTATTGAAGCTTATTAGAAATTGCAAGAATATTTATGCGCATATGCTTTTGCATTTAAAATTTTAACTGATGCACATGGTAAACATAAAAGTAAGATTTTGGGGATCTGGTTGAATACTAGAAAAATGCGTTTTATGTAAAATATATGATATGCAGATGATGAAGAAAACATTAGAAAATTATGAAAAATATTCTGAGACAAGCATTTGAAAGTATACTTTAAATTTTTAAAGTGCTCTTTTGTTTTATCTTTATGTTTATGTTATTTTACCATATTTCTCTGAGCGTAAAGTGTATGAAAGACTTGAGATGTTTGCTGCTATCTAGGATGATTCGTTAGAATTTTCGTTTGAATTATGCATTAATTTATTTGGATTCTCCATTGTGAATGCAGCGTACAGTACCAACGAGAAACGATCGACGATAAAATGAGGATGTTTAAAAATTGAAATATTTTTAGCCAGGACCATACCAATACATAGAATCATGAAAATATCATGCTATTGCAGTCAATATACGTACAATTTTTAAAGAAAAAAAAATGGAAACGAGTGCAATGTAAATTGTAATACCTAGAGATGGCCAATAAAACTTTTCTCGAATGTGAAGTGTGAATTCTAATAATAATATCTCGAAAATTCGAATACCTCGAATATTAGAATACCGCGAATAGTTATTTAACTTGTTAAGATTAATATTTATATTTATTGAAAATTACTTATTAATTATTAATAAATAAATTATTATTGTAAAATAAAAATAAAAAAATATGATAAAACCACATTAATTTAAACAACAACGATCAATCATGTATAATGCATCGAATCTGAAACACTTCCCAACTGAAATGCAATTTTATTTAATCATCTCTAAATTACGATGCATTCAGCGCTCATATTTTTTAAATTATCACAGTACTACAATAATTTATTGTACTTGGAAACTTGAAACTTCATCAAAAATGTAAATGCTATAAATCGTCTTTTTCTCTATGTAAAATTAATGAATATTTCATCCATGTCACTTATATTCCATACTTCAGAGCTAAATAATTTTACGTGATAAAAATTCAACAATTCTTATGTAACTCATTTTGCAATTGCTTGGTTTGTTTACATTCTGCATGCTATAGAAATTAGGCTTCGTTGTAAGAATAATCGAAGTGTAGTGATAATTTAAAATAAAAAATATTGTAATTGCGTTGGCGCAGAATTTAGATACACCGATAATATGCAAAATTAAAGTGGTTTTTATGAAGGATGCGATACTAAATAAAAACTTAAATGCTCTTTAAACATCACGAATTTTACACATGGGGAAAAATGGATGCCATATTTTATTTTGAAATGAGTCACGTGATCTTTTCATATAAGATAGGTGAAAGCCCCAGGCCGTCCGGCTCGTCCAGAGGACTTAGAGCAACAAGTTGGACGACCGGCATATAATATAGGTGTAATTATTATTTCAATTTTTTTTAAAAACTACCTAACACATTTTGCTGAATTTTTTTTACACAGTTTACGTGATAATTTGAATATTTCCTATAATTTTCGAAGCAATTTGTCAATTTTAACGTCGTTTAATAAATGTTTGAAAAATTATGTCCCATAGGGTTCAATGTATTTCATTTTTTCAACCCGCGTTCAATCCAAAACTCATTGGGTGATATTATTCATTTCCATTCCCATATGTCCTCTAGATCGTTTCAACAACATACTAAAATTTCATTTTGATAGTCATTTTTACGGCAGTTATCGTGTTAACGGACAGACAGACAGACAGACAGAATGAACAAAGTCAGAGAAACACTTTACAACTATGTGAGAAAGTGTTAAAACGAAACTGTTCATTCTGAATTTTAATTATTTTATAGTAGCTTTTTATTTTAGGTACTACATTGATAGGTACTACGTGATTAACAACTTCAAATATAATTCCTTTAAGCGAGAATACAGACTGTTCTTTTTTAAGTAGTCGAAATATTTCACTATGTGGAAGCAAACTTCCTCCTAGATACTTTCAAATTTCTTCTTCTGGAGTATCTTGGATTTTCATTCAAGAACCTGCTGTTAATCATGGTGTGATATTCGAGATTTGAATTTCCACTAGTGACATTATATTCGAGTTCTCAAATCTCTACATTCCAGAGTTCGAGTCGCTCATCTCTAATGTAATCGCAAATAGTTCGACAAATCAACAGCTATGGAGAATTGTCTGTTGCTTTAACTCTTTTCGAATTGAATCAATTGAATAGATAAATGTTAATGACATGTATTAGTAGTGCCAGTAGCCGAAACTTAAGTAGTAAAATTTGCATAAAATCCGTTTGAAATCCTTATTTATATGCATTTTTGATAGATATGATTGTGGATGCATGTACAAATCGGCATATTATATCAGTCTTGGTTCATACCATGTTATGGACTAATTGGTGATGTGATCATAATGCATATTTATTGTGAATAAGTGTTTTTGGTGTTGGAGTTAAATTTGTTGGAGTTAACCTTTGGTGAAGTTAAATTTTTTTTGGAGAAACCGGCTAAAACGACAGAACCCAATGTAATAGCGTCTCCTAGTATAACAAAAGGAAAGTAAAACGAGCAAAAAAAAAAGAAATAGGAAATCAAGGATATATGAACTTACGAAGTAAATAAGAAAAAGAAAATAAATTGCAAAGCATATGAACTCAATATTCAGAGAAACACGAATTTTTATTGATATGAAAAGCTTCAAAGCAATCCAAATCAAAATCTGAAGATCAGTTTTAAATAATGTGAGGAGAAGAAAAATCGAATCTGTTACTTGCCATCCAGCAGTGATTAGCGATTGAAGATTTATATCAATATCTTGGTTTTTGATACAATTTTGATGTTCTTTGACGCGGTACTTTAAAGCATGTTTAGTTTGACCAATATATACTTCGCATTTTCAAGGAATTTGATAAATGACAGGGTAGAATATTACTTTGGAGTCAAACTTATTGAGAGCAATTTTATGACTAATTTTAGAATAGAAGTCGCCAGTTTGATATTTTTCCATCTGCCTCTATTAAAAAGTGCTTTTCAGTTTTCGATTTGGATTTCTTTAAAGCTTCTCATATCAATAATAATTGCAGTAATTTGGTTAATGATGTGTCAAAGATGCACTGTTTCTCCGAGGTTTGGTAAGACTATGTCCAACTTTTGTTTCTGTGCTTTGCTATTTTTCTGTACATTGAGTTCATATACTCGGCATTTTATGTATTTCTTTTTTATATCTTCTCAAATTCATATATCCTTTTTTTACTATATTTTTTCTTGTTTACTTCCCTTTTCTACCATTTACTACCCTCGGGGACCAGCGAAGAAATTTAATTATATTATTATTATCGCTTAGAAGAATATTAAGGCGAAGAATAAAAATGTTTTTGTTTATGTGAGAATCTTCTTCTTGTATTCCAATTTCTTCCTCGTCGTTAGATTGGACTTTCAGTCGATTCCTTTCCGTGACCGGGGGATCCTCTCATTCGTAAGGGGCGAGATCTAACTCTTTCTTTATTCAGTTTCATTAATGCTCAAGTTCGGGAATTTTATCCGGGGATTCACGAACATTTGTAAACTTTCTTGTTTCGAAACGGACAGTTTGTTCAACCGTTGCTTTTATTGTAAGAACAGCTCGTTGGGTATTTGATTCTAGTGGATATGGCTATTGAGGGTGAAGGTGGCTCTTCTGACAATATCCTAACAGAACTGGATAATAGCACCGGTACTCATGGATTCGTTAAAAGGGTGGTGGATAGTCACAAGATAAACTTAAATGCTCACAGTTGGCAAATAAGAGTCGAGAGATGAGCTCGCTCTGCTATGTTAAAGATCGTCATAGAACAACAGATTTATATCGCAAAACAAGAAGGTAGACTTGAAAATATGAATATGCGTAAAATCTATGTAGAGATAGATCACAGTTAAGAACCTTACTGCAAGAAATTTAAGCACGCAGTCTCTATCTTGTCAAAATAGAACATTTTTCAGATAAGACTAAATTTGATATTTAGGTTCTAATTGACCAGCTTAAGCTTGATATAAAGGTTAAGAACGTCAAAAGATTATAAAAGGCTGGTATCCTTATTGAAACTAAAGAGTAAAGTGACATCGATACTCTTATCAAGGAGTTTACTGAGCAAGATAAAGTGCGCAGTGGATTCATTATAACAAATCCTGAAAAAATTTCCTCAAATTAACCTCTACAACGTTGAGGAGGAATTTACCAAAGAGATTTCGATTAAGAAAATCACTAATCAAAACAAGGAGCTGCTTGATATTGCCAGTATTGAAGTTAAGAGCAGTTTCGTAGGTAGAAGAGGTACAAATTGAATCTTGTCTGTTGATCTTTATGCTTTTGAGACATTGCTAAATAAACTTAGTCAATCTTGAGTGGTCTGGAATTGACGCTAAGGAACACCTAAGAGTAACCATTTGTTATAACTAGTAGAGGGTTTGGCTATATAAGAAAGCTTATTCACCTGTTGAGGTGTGGAAGACCCAGGCCACCCGACTCACCCTAGGGTATGAGCAGCAAGATGAATGGCCAGAGCTGTTGAGGTGCTGTTGTTGTTGAGACCCAAATCGTCCGATCTACCAGAAAGGTGTAAATGTAGACCGGAACCTAGTGGGGGAGGCATCCACAGGGACCTTTCCCACCTTCCCCTACCACAAACCTCTCGGAAGGACTTACGGACCCACATGTTTAATGTGATCGTACTTCACGTGAACACGGCGGCAGTTTTGGCAGCGGAGGGAATTGAACCCGGGCTTACCGAGTGCAATTCCCGAGCGATAACTACTGAGCTACCGCGGCCTGAAGCTGTTGAGCTGTTGAAGACGCAGACCATCCTACTCATCCAAGGACATAGAGCAACTATTTGGACGGCCGAAGCTGTTGAAGACCCAGGCCGTCCGACTCATCCAGAGGACTCGAGCAACCGTTTGGACGGCGGGTGCTGTTGAGGTGTTGTTGTTGAGACCCAGACCTCCCGACCTACCAGAAAGGTGTAAGGTAATTGTTTGGACGGCCGGTGCTGTTGAGGTTGAGGTGTTGTTGTTGATGTTGTTGAGACCCAGACCGTCCGACCTACCAGAAAGGTTGAGTTTGAGGTGTGGAAGGCCCAGACCACACAGCGAACCCAAGGGTTTACGGCAGTTAAATGTGTGGCCGGTGAGGTTGAGGTGTTGTTGTTGAAACCCAGACCGTCCGACCTACCAGAAAGGTGTAAGGTAACTGTTTGGACGGTCGGGAAGTGCCACCCAATTTAGACCGGAACCCAGTGGGGGAGGCATCCACAGGGACCGTACCCTCCTTCCCCTACCACCAACCTCTCGGAAGGACTTTCGGACCCACATGTTTAACGTGATCGTACTCCGCATGAACACGGCGGCAGTTTTGGCAGTGGCTGGAATCGAACCCGGGCCTACCGAGTGCAACTCCAGCGTGCTAACCAATGGGCTACCGCGCCCCTGAGGTTGAGGTGTTGAGACCCAGACCGTCCGACCTACCAGAAAGGTGTAAGGTAACTGTATGGACGGCCGGTGAGGTTGAGGTGTGTGATAATTGTGACAAAGAAGACCATAAATCGGGAAATTGTCAAAATCTCACAAGGTACCTCGTTGCGCTAAGCACAACTTGAAGTTTGATACTATGTTTGACACTTGCCACTCTTGTACTGACAGGAGCTGCAAAGTTTACTTAAAAGAGTTTGCATTTGCTGCTATTAAAATCGATTATGGATCATAACTCAAATTATTTTTTGCGCTGCTTTGAATTTAACATTGATCTCACTCGCACGGCGAATTATCAAATGGCTCAAACCCTTATCCCCGAAAAGATGAATGTTGTTCTCATAAATGAGTCTTATTTCCTTGACGGACGTATACTTGAACTGCCAATCTATTACAGTATCATTGCCCTTATTAGTAATCCTAGTTTTGGAATTGTAGCTAACACTCGTAGTTTGCAATATACTTCTTTATTTACCTAACGAGGCATAGTTGTTGTCTGTATTGAATCCAGCAATGAAAATATCAATTTTTTTCCGTGTCTACTATCCGCCATCTGAAAACTTGGTGCACTGTCTAAATAATTTAGATGCAATCTTGGCTAACTATTATAATCATCTAACCGTTATCTGTGGTGATATTTGTGCTAAGGGGAGCTTATGGAACCCAAAACTAACGGATTATTGAAGATATCACCTCATCGATTTTTTGGTAAATTTGTCTTGATGATTGTAAATGATCCTGATTCTAACCCCACCTTTCGAAGCTCGAAATTACTCGGCTCGTTGTGTATTTGTTCAGAAATCTTACTTCAATAAAATCAGTGGCTGACATATCAATAGCAGTATTTCATTTAGTGACCATAATTACATGTTTTATAATTTTGGATTGGCTCAAAGTGTAAGTCTAAAAAGTCGAAGATGATCTCTGAAGGATCTTTGACTGGCTTCAGGTTATAGCTGACATTGACAACCTGGTTACACTCTACAGTGGCTATAACCTGAACCTGGTGGATTTGAATATGTTGAATAAAAAAATGACCTAGTTGAAATTTGCAAGAAGGGGGCGAGAAACAATGGCTATAATCTTCACGTCCTAACGCAATTTGGTGGACGGATGAGTTTCAATGTATGCAAAGTAAGAGTTAGAACATTGAGTAGACTTCACCAGTCTACTACTCACAACACCCTTAGTCTCAAAAGGAAAACTAATTTTAAAAAGCACTATGCCATCTACCATAGAAAGATTGCTTCTACCAAAGTTGGAAACGCCGTCATTATAAGATAGCGAATGATGGAGATAAATTAAAATGTTTCACTACTTTAGTGCTCAAGATGAATTGTACTTCTACCACTCCCTTCTCCGAAGCGGTAAATGAAAGAAATCAATCTTAAAAGAAATGTATTTCCGTGTTACAGAGATGTCAATCAGCTATGGTTATCCCATTTGGTTTAACTAGGAGTGTAGAATAAAGACTAAAATGTACAAATTGCAGGTGATGTCCATCATTGTATTTACGAATACAAACTGTGAGATGGAGGAAAAATTCCCTAAAAATTTTAGGAATTTGAAACTGTATAGCCTCACTATACATCCTTCTGCTAAATATGGACTTAGCGAAATTCATTCCTCGTTTGGACTTCGGGTTTGTTGATTCTCTTGCACTGACGAAGAGGATCCAGCGAATCCTCAAAACAGCTGCATGCTGCATTATTTGGCTATTTGTGCTTATTTACTTTGTTTAGTTTTCCTTATCCTTCGCACAACGTGCATTTTACTTGAATTTTACTTATTGATTTCCTTTTTGATTTGTTGGAAAAGGGAATGAACATTTGGCTTATTGGAGTTTTCTTTTCTCTTTGTAAATATAGTGCATTATTCGTTGGTTGGTTTACTGTTTTTGAAGAATTGTATTGTATTTTGTGAAGAATTGTATTGTATTTAAGTGTGGACAGTGTTTGTTTTTACATATGTAATGCACTATTTAACTCTCTGTTTCATGTATGTATCGGTATGGATTCCGGCTGTCCGCGAGATTTCATGGGCGGCTTCGCTCTCCTTCCTTTTGCGAACTTGTAGTTCGAACTATCGCCTTCATATATGTGGTGCATGTTGTTCTTATGTTCATTATTTGCTTGTATTGTTTCTAATATGGTGCATGTTACTTTGTTTTTCCTTGCTTATTTCCAACGTGTGGTGCAGTTTGTATTTCTGGCCAAATAAGTTGGTTAAGTGCTAGTCTTGGAATGAGTCTGGGCCGAATCAGTATGGTAGTTGCTACGGTCTTTAGCCTTTTGCTCCTCGAGATGTCGCATTGTGAGACAGGGTTGCTGTGCATAGGAGTAGTCCGGAGGATGGTGGACTTTATCGGGGGCAGGTACCGGGTGCTTGTTGTTACTGTGGCGAATCATTAAATCGTATGCTTTAGGGAGTGACAGTGTATTTCCTGACTTTTCATTGCCAGCTATATAAGCTATATAGAGAAATAGGCGTTACTGCTTAAGTTTATTTCATCTACCTATTTCGATTTGCTGGACATTTATATAGTGCACAAGACAACTTTCTATTGTCAGCCTGAGCTTTGTATACATAGAGAGGAAGGTGCCACTAGTTTAAGTGTTTTTTGTACTTCGATTTGCTAGGCCATTTTCGGCGAAGCTTTCAGAATTTAATTTTAATATACTACATGAGTATCTTTAGTAATGAAAATAATTTTTTATATAAAATATATCTTTCAAAAATTACCGGTAGATATGGACCGTTTCCAAAAATATTTAATTAATTCTTCTTAATCTCATATTATATGAGGCAATAGAATAATGTTATTAATTTATTTTGGGATTAATTAAGTGTTCAAATTCTTAATTCACTAAGTAGTTCAAGTTGAGATTGACTAAGTTGTCGTAAAAAAATCTATGATTTGTCGGGCTAAAATTAAAATTAAATTAAAATTTAGACTTGAAATAGTCTATTTAGTGACATTATGAAATTCATACTTGAAAGTTATTTCAATTTTTTTTGTTTTCTTTGGCCATTTTATTCCACAGTTTTCCCTTTCACGTGTCACAAGTAGTGTTGGAATGAAGTAGTGATCACAAGTAGTGATTTAGTATGTAGTGATCACAAGTAGTGATTTAGTATGTAGTGATCACAAGTAGTGATTTAGTATGTAGTGATCACAAGTAGTGATTTGGAATGAAACCATCTGTTTAACTCCTCTTATATTTATTGTATACAAACACAATTTCATTGCTCCAAATGAACCCTGAATGTGAAAAGTGGGAGTTGTCAAATATGGGCGTATAAAATTATACATGACCTATTGATAGATGTCTCGGGTATTCACAATTAAATTTTGTCGATATTTTCCAAAACTTGCGTATTTTCCATAATTGAACATACATTTCAGGATTTTCAAATTGTTTAAATTTATTATAGGAAGCAGGGCCACTGTAACCCTTGCCTGGGGGCCTAGGCAAAATAAAGCGCAAGGCCCATTATACAAGTATTATGGTGGATATATAATTAATAAAAATGAGTCGAATCAAAAGCTTTCGAATCTTTTATAAAAAAATAAAATAAAAATTATAAATACACGTAGCATTTTAATATGAAGAATACAGGGCTTTGTCCGCTAGTGATCACCAAATATATAGCAACCAGAGTTTGTAGCAATCAGTTTTTAAGTAAATTCTGCGCCCCTACTCCCTCTGACATTTCTTTTCTGTTGTCCCCATCTTCTTTCCTGCGCGGACGCAAAAGTCACAAAGCAGCAGAATTGGTCCAAATTTAGCGTTAGCAGGTCGAGTGGGTCCATTGAAGTGTCGAAAATACAAGATGAAAATTGCATGAGAATCTGTGTGAGCAAAAAGTGTTATTCTATGCATTAAAAGATTTTCAGGGAAGCGAAAATTGCCGCTATTTTGTTTACCACTCGTCCCCCTACTCCATAAACTGTGTCACGTGACTTGCCGACTATACCCATCCCTCCCTTGCGGATTGTGCAGAAGGCACAGCGACTTTTCACATGAAAGTTATCAAATGAAGAGTTTAATTGTGAAAAAATTAACAAATAAAATTAAAACAAAAGGAATTAAAGTTTTGTAGAGCTAAGACATGACACTTAACGGTGATAAAATATGAAGATCCTACCAAGAGTTAATTATTGACATGATTTTAATTCTGGGTATTACGTCGATTTGAGGCCAAAGTCATGAAATTTTTATTTCAATTAAAAAAAGATAATAAATAAAATTACGAAAAGAATAGAAGTTCTCTAGAGGCAAGATTTGACACTTCACGATGACAAATACTGAAGACCGTACCTGGAAAATATATATTTTATTTTTGATTTTGAGCAATACGTCGAAAATGTCTGAAACATGTTTTTATTGGAACACCGCGATTTTTTCGGGAATGCTTATAATAATAGTATAATCTTATATTTAAAATTTCGAATTCTTACATGTAAAACTGGAGATTTCAGAAATTTATATTTTAATCTTTTAGTTGGACCGGCTCTTGCTTTCTCTCCGCAGTTCCGCCAGCCCCTAAAATTCATAAACAAGAAAGGTGAAGATTAGGAATGGAGTGACGCTGTATAAACAAAATATAGACTAACTAGAAATGCTCTTAGTTCCTGTCACCTTTTCTCGCAACTTGGAATTTTACGCACTTTATTGAAATTTTAATACACAGTTATTTTAAATTGAACATACTACGCAAAAGTCCTTGTAGAAGAAATGTGCTGGGAACTGGTGAAAATATGTGGAATGTGCATGCACATCACATTTTCTGACCCGATAACGTTATAAAGCAATACATTTTTCTCCCGGTAAAATGACTGGCCGTGGTAGATAACGGTAGACTATGTGTCTTTATCACATAAGCACAAGAAGAAAAAAAATCTGATGCGGACAGCACATGACTTTCCTTATATAATGCAATGAATTTACTACTTTTACAGTTAAAGAAAATGTTATCCTTATAGTAGATACTTATATTCTTATTCTTATTATCCAAGATATTGAATTTTCTCCAATTAGTCGTCATTTTTATTGATTTAGCGTCATTTTTATCCATTTGGCGAGATTTTTGTTAACTTGGCAACATTTTTAAATGTTGCCAAGTTGGAGACGTTCCGCTAAATTCGTCACCAAAACCTCTCCAAGCGTTATAGACGGAGAAATAAGTTATTCTTACAGCGGATAAATGATTATTGGCGTTCAAATAAAAAAGTATTACTCAAAGTATCTTTTCTCGTGAATAGAACGAGTTAGATCCACGAGAATGATATCACCCATTTATCGCATGATATTACATATGAAAAGTGAACATGTTTCTTAAGAGTTTATATTTTTTTAATTTATGGGATTTTTTGATAAATTTATTTGAAAAATGTGTAATATCTCGAAAACGGTTTATGCTAGCCTTCTAAAGTTTATGTCAATCGTTTTCTAAGCAATTAGATAAGAAATGTCTATTTGCGTAACTTTATTAAAGGTTTTGATATTTTGATGATTTTTCAAAATTTCACTCGAAAATTTAGGGGGTTCTGAACACTCGATTGTGTTTTAAAACAATAGGCTTCCAGTATTCACGGATTGTGATTTCTGTACCAAATTTCATTGGGATAGCTCCATTCGTTCGTGAGATATCGTCTCCACAGACTGACTGACACACACACACACACACACACACACACACACACACACACACACACACACACAGACATCACTTAAAATGTTCGATTCGTGATCAGGGATGCTTGAAACGTGCTCTCCCGTCGAAAACTCGAATTCGAATTTTCGACCCCGTCATAATACTTTCCTTATACATTATGTATATAAGGAAAGTAATAAATATTGAAAACTTGATTATATACATTTATTAGAAAAAGTCATGAAGCCAAGTGAGAAAAGTAATAACATTATATGCGAATTTTCTAATCAAAAGTTTACAACTTGCACACCTGTTTCATAAAGTCATGCGAGATTTTGGAAAAACTTTAATTCACAACTCCAGATACGGAATTGGAAATTTTGTGAAACTGCCAACCTACTTTCAAATACGATGCGCTGAACCCTAATTAAGCCATCATCTAAGCTATAAGTTATAGTTAAAGTTATTTATAATCTATAGTTAATCATGAGAAATAGATGTTGCAAGGGAAATGAAATTTTTAATTCCGGAACTGACATCTTTAAAGCCGCAAGTGGCCATTCTTAGTAAGACCCCTACTCCCACTAGAATTTACTGTTGAACAATCATCATCTAAGCTCTATCTATAGTCGATTCCGAAGAAGAAATAGATGTTTCAGGTAATTTTTAGCCGGAAGTAGAAAGGAACCTTAAGTAAAAATCGTTAGTAACCCTTCTACGCCCTCTGGATTTTAACGTTAAATCTATATTAGTAATTGTCTAAGCTGTATCAATACACAATTTTTAGATATAAATTTTTCAAGGAAATTTTTTGAACCGGACGTGAACATTCTTTGTGAACTCCTGACATCCTACGAAATTTCATCTGAATCCATATCAGTTGTCATCTAAGATTTTTCAGTAACCGGTCCTGAAAAATAGAGGTTTAAAAAAAATGTAAATTATTGAATCGAAAGTGACATCACAAAAACCGGAAGTGGAAATCTGTAGTGAGGCATCGCAGTCCCTTCAAAATTTAATGCTGAATCTATATCAATCATTATCTAAGTTCTATTTATAGTCAATGCTGAAAAAAGATGTTTCAAGGAAGCGTTTTGAAGTGATGAAAGTGGAAAAGGAACAGGAAGAGGAAGTTCTTAATGAGCCACCTTATTTACTCTGTAACTTGGTGCTGAATCTATATCAGTTATTATTTAAGCTCTATTTACCAATCTTGAAAGATATATGTGTTAAGGAAAATGACTATTTTTGAATCGAAAGTGTAAATCTTTAGTGAATCCCCTAACTTCCTTCTAAATTTGATTTTGAATCCATATCAGTCATCTAAGCTCCATAATAGATCTTTAGAAATAGATGCTTCCAATATTTTTGTAGTGAAAATATAGATGCAAAATAATTTGTATGTGAAAATATAGATTCAAAATATTATGCATCAAATAACGCTTGTTTGAATGATGTCAATTAAAAATAAATCTGTATATAAATATTTTTACATACTCGCTTGTAATATAGAAATTCTAATGTGTCCAACACACGAATGTCGCAACAGATTATCAAATTTTGATGATATGGGGGAAACAATGACACAAATTAATTGTTTCTTATATCCTTATCTTGGTGAAAACTAACAAAATTTTTATTGTTACCGATTAGAATAAGAATATCGAATTTTATATATTAGGATTAATTATTTCCAGAGACATCGGACTCCTAAATAAAAATAAAGTCTCTAATATCTCTTGAACAACTTTTGATTACTACTAAACAATGGTGTTCATTTGTTTCTGGCTAAGTGTACTTACAAAGTACTGACTCATTCGATTATAGTGAACATATGTAAATATTTTACGAATTTTTTACTTTCCCTGCAATGCATGGTAATGTATAGGGAAAGTATTGGAATCATGTCGAAAATCGCATCTCGAGTTTTCGACGGATCTACACGTTTCGATACCTCTAGAATACGAAAAAACTATTTTTAGCGTGACGTCTGTGTGTCGTGTCTCTCTGTGAGAGTATCTGTGTGTCTGTCTGTCTCTCCAGATTTTATATCCACTCTTAACTAAAAAACTAATGAACCGAATTTCATAAAATTTGGAAGTAAGTCATTTGTGGGAGAATCTGGTGCTGATTAGTTTTGGGTACGATTCGGGATAAAAGAACCCGCCTTTTTTGACGAAATGACCCGCAAAAGTTTTTATTCACTCTAGCTAAAAAACTAATGGACCGAATTTCACAAAATTCGGTAGATTAGTCATTTGTGGGTCATCCTGGAGCTGATTAGATTTTGGTACGATTCGGAAAAAAATAACTTGCCTTTTTTTGCGAAATGGCCCTCAGAAATCGCCAAAATCTAAAATAAAAAACTGTGAATGCTCAAATATATCCATTAAATGCTAGATTAATACGTAATTTTTAACAAAGAAAAAAATAAGACCAACCCCATTGCACTAGGACTAGCCGTTCTCGAGAAATTTTAGTTTGTTCGTATTTTCTCTACGCCACCTTTGAAAATTAGTCCAGTTATCAAATGAGAAGGAAAATGGAATTAAAAGTGAATTAAATTTAATTAGAATAAAAAGAACGTGAATATAAGTCTACAGGGAAAGTCATGTGCTGCCCACATCAGATTTTTACTTTCCCTGCAATACATGGTAATGTATAGGGAAAGTATTGGAAACATGCCGAAAATCGCAACTCGAGTTTTCGACGGATCTACACGTTTTGAAAACTCTACGAAAAAACTATTTTTATCGTGACGTCTGTGTGTGTGTCTGTCTGTGTGTCAGTCTGTGTGTCTGTGTGTCTATGCAATGTATGTATCCACTCTATCTCAAAAACTAATGGACTGAATTTCATAAAATTTTGTAGGTAAGTCATTTGGATGTGATCCTGGTGCTGATTAGTTTTTGGTACGAGTCGGAAAAACAGAACCCGCCTTTTTTTGCGAAATGGCCCTCAAAAATGTCATGTATCCACTCTAGCTAAAATACTAATTGACCAAATTTCACAAAATTTGGTAGATAAGTTACTTGTATGGTACTTTGGTGCTGATTAGATTTTGGTATTAATCGGAAAAGAACAACCTGCCTTTTTTATGAAATGGCCCGCAAAAATGTCATGTATCTAATCTAGCTAAACTGCTAATTGACTAAATTTCACAAAATTTGATAGATAAGTTACTTGTATGATACTCTGGTGCTGATTAGATTTTGGTATTATTCGGAAAAGAACAACCTGTCTTGTAAATGGCCCTCAAAAATCGCCAAAATCTAAAAAGAAGTTACGTATGTTCAAATACATCAATTAAATGCTTGTTTAATACGTAATTTTTGCTGAGAAAAAGAATAAGAACAACTCTATTACTCTAGGACTAACCGTTCTCGAGATATTTGAGATTTTTCGCATTTAGTTATGCTACTTTTGGAAAATGACCAATTACCAAGTAATCCTGGTGCTGATTTGTTTTCGGTACGAGTCGGAAAAACAGAACCCGCCTTTTTTTGCGAAATGGCCCTCAAAAATGTCATGTATCCACTCTAGCTAAAATACTAATTGGCCAAACTTCACAAAATTTGGTAGATAAGTTACTTGTATGGTACTTTGGTGCTGATTAGATTTTGGTATTAATCGGAAAAGAACAACCTGCCTTTTTTATGAAATGGCCCGCAAAAATGTCATGTATCTAATCTAGCTAAACTGCTAATTGACCAAATTTCACAAAATTTGATAGATAAGTTACTTGTATGATACTCTGGTGCTGATTAGATTTTGCTATTATTCGGAAAAGAACAACCTGTCTTGTAAATGGCCCTCAAAAATCGCCAAAATCTTAAAAGAAGTTACGTATGTTCAAATACATCAATTAAATGCTTGTTTAATACGTAATTTTTTGCTGAGAAAAAGAATAAGAACAACTCTATTACTCTAGGACTAACCGTTCTCGAGATATTTGAGATTTTTCGCATTTAGTTATGCTACTGTTGGAAAATGACCAATTACCAGATAAAAACTGAAATTGAATAAAAAATGTAAATTCAGTGTTATTTTGTGCAATTAAACTCAATTTAATGATTTATGAAAGAAATAAATGAAAAAATGAATTCGAGTCTGTAGGGAAAGTCATGTGCTGCCCACATCAGATTTTTAATTTTATATTAAAAAGTATATGGTAAGTCATTATGGCAAGTCATTTTGTAAAAGAGGTTTCTCTGTCACGGTTCAGTAAGGATTGTTATTCACTTATGAATAAAAAATTACAACTTTATCTTTCTATAAAAACGTTTTTTATAAAATGAAATTTCTAATGTTTTAATGATTTTTGAAAATGTTTAGATATTTCTCTTGTCCGAGTTACTCTAAGATAAATAAGCCTTTGATATCAGTGAAATAATTGTACCGATTGCATTTAATTTGCTTGAATTGTGTGCGGATATAGATTTCTACACAGAAAAGTAATATATTTAATATCTCGCGAGCGTTTCGTGATAACTCTTAAATAATGAATGATGTTCATTCATTTCTACCTATAGAAGGGATTTCACATCTCATAATGGTAAATATATTGATTAATGATTTTTTCGTATTTGTGATCGAAAATGCGCAATAGTTTGAAAACGATAACGTCCTATTATTGTAGCCATTTAAGAAAAATTTATATGTAAAAATTTTCCCCGCGATTGTATTAATTTTTACTCTAATTAATTTTTTTAATTTTTTTCAATTTTTTTCAATTTTTTTCAATTTTCGAAAAATATTATTCGAACAATGAAGGCACTAATAATTGTGCCAATAATAATCTTACTATATTGGAAGAGATTACTTTAATTTGTTAGGGAGTTATAGTCTGCATAGATTTAAAGACAGACTTTCAGATACCATTGAAGAAAGAGAAATTGATTCGCTTTTAGGGATGCCAAAACGTGTAGATCCACAAAAATCACAGAATCGGATTTTTTGATCCCATCACAATACTTTTCTTAATATGCGCTGTGCATTGTAGGGAAAGTATAAAATATGGAGATATGTCCATTCTTTCTAGTTATATCGTGCTCACACATAACATCCTAGTGAATTGATTTACTTTTTAGGGATTTATCTGAGAGAAATATAATTTCATCTTTGATTGCTCACATTGATTTATCCTAATATATTAAATTTGATAAAATTGGATAATTAAGATGCTCTTGTGCAGTTTGGACTGATGGTGTGATTGGAATTATGTGTCATTGTATTCATAGTGTATTCAAATTTTTATTTTATTAATTTATGTTTCTTATTTTAATTTGAAACTGTCACAGTTAGAAAAAAAATTCTGAAATACTCACTCTTGTTGCAATTGTAACGTTTTATAATAAATTTAAAATTGGCTTTGCTCAAGAAAATTTGGAGTCTGTGGTGACTAAACGAACTTCCCTTTCGAATCAACGTTGTGCAAACCATAATGAAATCTAAATACAGCTTTAAGAAATCTATTTGTACATAGTTATCAACATGATAACAGAACTTTTAAGATATGGCTAATTTAATTCTAAAATCAATTTAAATTTGAGAAAACCTTTTTGATATTACATTCTCATCGTCCTACATCCTTTTAATTCGAGAGAAGAACATATTAATGCTGCTGTATTTGCTTAAATTTTAAGTATAAAAATAATTAAAAAATTCTGCAAGTTTATTTGACGTTTATGGCAGTGAAATACCATTAAAAGAATAAATTGCATTTCCTGTTTGAAGAATAAATAAATGACAGGGATAAAGCACATAGTGTATTAAATTATCGAATTAGATTTCCTTTTAGAACTAAACACATTTGGAGAAATTTTCTTGAAAGCTAATCGCCTTATAATGTAAGGACAATTAAAATAATTGGAAATTGTTGGCTTTAAAATAAGAATCGCTAAAATAAATTTATGAAAAATTAGATAATGTTTCTTTCTATTTAAAATAAAAAGTATAAACGCAATTTGCGAGTTTTTTTTATTTAGATTATTATGTTATAACAGAATTCTTTCTTCTTAAAGTAAACGTTGCTGAAGCTAATAGAATCTGAAAGTAAATCGCTTCTTACTTCCTTTGTTCATGAAATGTTTGTGATTTTAAAATCCAAATTATCAGGAACGTATAGTAATACACGATATTAGAACTATTTAGTATTTAATTACTTTCCCAAGGAGCTACGTTTCTATTGTTGCAAAAATATTTATTTTAGTTATACTTAATATTGCAAGGATTTTCAATCAGCAACTTGAATTTTTCAATGATTTGGGTTTTGAAATTTCAGCGAACGAGTAGAAATGTTAAGAAACGTCAATATTTTGAAAGGCAATTTATCATAATTCAATGCCAGTGCTTGGAGAAGTTTTCTTTCTTTGTTAAAGAGTCTAATGTTACCTGACCATGACTTTCCTTTCAGACCTATATTCATTTTCCTTCAAATATTCAGTTATGTAGTATTTTAAGTTTTATCATACACATAACATATAAAACGGATACTTATTTGAAATTATATCTAATTTGCAGTTCTGAACCATTTTCTTTCTCATTTGGTAGTTTAGCGCATTTTAAAACGAAGCCAGCTCGCCAAAATTTCAAAAAGATGTAATATTTTGCAAACGGTTTATTCTAGACAGAAAAATGGAGTTTATCCTATTTGCCTTATCGAATATAACGTATAATCAGTTGCAGAGTCCACTTCAACGATAAGAACTTGCAATTTCGTCGTAGTAGCTCAACGGTAGAGCATCGGTTGGTCAGTTTGGAGATCCGGGATTCGAATCCCGGTTGGGGCAGCAAGACTCTTTACACAGAGCCGTTTTAACCATTGCGCCAATTAGGCGTTTACTTAGGACCGTGAAAACAGGGAGGGTAGGATGTAATATATATATATATATATATATATATATATATATATTACATCCTACCTTATAGTTTGTATTTTGTTTTTCCAATGTTGACAGTTGGATGATTGCTTCAGACGAGTCTGGTTCTGGGAACGTTTCCTGGGTTTAAAAGCATGCTTCAACCGGGAACAAGAGGTCGTAATCCCCCTTGGCCGTTCGACTTCCCTGTAATCATCCCCATTCTCCTTTTGTTGTTCTTTCATTTCTTAATCATTTGATACCACACACACATATATATATATATATATATACACACAACACTTTATTAAACTCAATTTGACTAAATTTGTAAGAAACTAGTGTATACTTTAAATATGCATGCATGCATGTATGTGGTATGAGTAGTTATATAGACAAGGGAGGTATGAGTAGTATTGTATATAAACGGGAGGGACCCGAATTTACTTTTGTGCCTAGGGCCCAACACGTTTCGAATAACCCGGTCTTGCAACAATCAATTGTCAAGTTAATATACTTAAGCATATTCAGCCTTTTATTTTAGATTTTGTGGAATTTTGAGCGTTACTTAAACAAAAGCTTCGGTTCTACTTTGGTTATGCCAAAATATAATCAGACTCTGTGTAATGCATAAGTGACTTAACTACGAAATTTTACAAATTTTTGACAGAAAGATTTCTTAAATAGTGTGGACATTGCACAGGCTGATAGAGAGACAGACTTAGTGCTGCTTTTAGCATATATATCGGGGGGGGGGGGGAGAAGCATCTTCAAGCGACTATTCTCCCCATCTGATCGTGATTGTTCTGGTAGATATTAATCCCGATCGTTTAGGTATTACCTCATTATTACAACAAAAATGAGAATATTATATATATATATACAGGGTGTCCCAAAAAAGATTGAAACGCACTTTAAATTTTTATTTGTTGAAGAAGATAAGTGGGCAATGTAAATTGCGAAAATGTTGAAAGTAAGATAGGAAATAAGACTACGTTAATGAAATAGTCCTGCCATCAATTTTTAAAGAGTTATACTTCTTAAATTTTTATACGATCCCCTTGAAAAGTCGACCTTTCTTTGCCAAATTAAAAAGCTAGCGCTTAAATTCTACAAAAATCTGCCATATGTTCCAAATGAACTGACTACTATTCAATCTGCATGACGATGATTATCACAAGGCCAAATCACGTAAGAGACCCCGCGCGGTACTTAATATTGAAAATCGGAATTAGGTAAGTCCCAACTTAAATAGTTGATATTAAATAAAAACTCAATCAATGTTTTCTAAAAAATGTTCTTAAATCTTAAACTGCCAAATTGCTAGGAAATCCTTAGATCTGCATCAACTCCCCAAAATTACTCAAACTCTAAATGTGCAACAAACTGCCGCATTAGGAGCTAAGTCAAATAATAACAAGAAAGATCAATCATCCTTAAAGCATTGATTATGAAACACTTTCCAACTTCAATGCAATTTTATTTAAACATGTCAAAAATGCAATACATTCCTCGGTAATATTTTAAAACTTATCACAATACTACATTAATTTATTATATTTGAAACCTTAAACCTTCATCGAAAAAAATTAACTTCATTCAAATGACGGCATTAAAGTATAAATTGCCTGGTTTAAACATCTCTTAAATGTTATACATTCCTCGGTAATAATTTTAGAATTATCATAATACTACGATAATTTATTATATTTGAAAACTTCATCGAAAACAACTGAAATCCATTCAAATGACGTCATAAAAAAATAACACGCCTGGCTCTCTCTATAAAAGCAACATTTCATTCATAAATAATTCCCCCATTTATGTCATTCATCACAATACTATAACAATTTATTTTATTTAAAAATTAAGACCATTGAGCTGCAAGTAAGTAAACTCTATGCGTAAAACTTCATCGAAAAATATCGTCCTTCTCTTTCTAAAATCAATGAATTCATATCAGCTAAGCAGACTCCATGGACTAAATGATTTTGTGTTAAAGAATTACAGCGATTCTAATACAACTCATTCTACATATTTTGCTGTTTACATTTTACATAGGTGAAAAATAGGCTTAATAGTAGAAATAATCAAATTTGGAAGAGCATTTAAACTGAAATATATTGTCATTGCGTTGTTTCAGTATGTAGATGCACAGAATTTAGGCAAAAATAAAGTAATTTTAGGACGGATACAACACTCAATATGAATTAAAAAGAACTTTAAAAATCACGATTTTGACACAAAATGGATGCCATATATCATTTTGAAGTGGGTCATGTGATCGTTTCATATCATGGACACGTGATCGCTTAATATAAGAGGTGTTATTATTATTTTAATTTTTATTTAAAAAACAACTGAATATATTTCGCTGAATTTTTTTTTATATATTTTATGGAAAAATTTGAATATTGCCTAAAATTTTCGAAGCAATTTGTGAATTTTAAATCCGCTTAAAAAATGCTTGAAAAATTAGGTCCCATAGGGCTCAATGTATTCCATTTTTTCAACCCGGGTTCAATCCAAAACTAATTGGGTGATATTATTCATTTATATTCCCATAGGTCCTATAGACCGTCTGAACAACATACTAAAATTTCATTTTGATTAAGTCATTTTTACGGCAGTTATCGTGCTAACGGACAGACAGACAGACAGACAGACAGACATACAGACAGAATGAACAAAGTCATAAACACTTTTCAACTTTGTTGTAAAGTGTTAAAAACAGTAAATCAAAAACCTTGAACCTCCAACTATGGGCAAATGAAATAATGTCACAGTATGAAGAACCACACCTAGAGATTGGGGATTAAAGGCGCTTCGCGCCTGGTGCTCTTTTCTGGACGAAACCCTTTCGCTAATACTAAAAAAGAAAGATCAATCATGCTTAAAGCATTGATTATGAAACACTTTCCAACTTCAATGCAATTTTATTTTAAAAAGTCGAAAATGCCATACATTCCTCGGAAAGATTTTAAAACTTATCACAATACTACATTAATTTATTATATTTGAAAACTTAAACCTTCATTGAAAAAAATGAACTTCATTCAAATGACGGCATTGAAATATAAATTGCCTGGTTTAAATATCTTTATAATGCGATACATTCCATGGTAATATTTTTAAAACTATCATAATACTACGATAATTTATTATATTTGAATTCATCGAAAACAACTGAAATTCATTCAAATGACGTCATAGAAAAAATAACACGCCTGGATCTCTCTATAAAAACAGGATTTCATTCATAACTTTCTCCCATTCATTTCATTCATCACAATACTATAATGATTTATTTTATTTAAAAATTAAGACCATGGAGCTACAAGTAATTAAACTCGATGCTTAAAACTTCATCGAAAAAAATCGTCCTTATCTTTATGAAATCAATTAATATTTCATTCATATCAGCCATGCAGACTCCATGGACTAAATTATTTTGTTTTAAAGAAATAGAGCAAATCTAATACAACTCATTCTACAAATTTTGCTGTTTACATTTTACATAGGTGAAAAATAGGCTTAATAGTAGAAATAATAAAATTTGGATAATCATTTTAACTCAAATATATTGTATTTGCGTTGTTTAAGTATGTAGATGCACATAATTTAAGCAAAAATAAAGTAGTTTTAGGACAGATACAACACTCAATATGAATTAAAAAGAACTTAAAAAAATCGCGAATTTGAAACAAGATGGATGCCATATATCATTTTGAAGTGGTAAACTCAAATATATTGTATTTGCGTTGTTTAAGTATGTAGATGCACAGAATTTAAGCAAAAATAAAGTAGTTTTAGGACGGATACAACACTCAATATGAATTAAAAAGAACTTAAAAAAATCGCGATTTTGAAACAAGATGGATGCCATATATCATTTTGAAGTGGGTCATGTGATCGTTTCATATCATGGTCACGTGATCATTTCATATAAGAGGTGTAATTATTATTTTAATTTTTATTTAAAGAACTACTGAATATATTTCGTTGAATTTTTTTTTATATATTTTGAGGAACAATTTAAATATTACCTAACATTTTTCGAAGCAATTTGTGAATTTTAAATTTGCTTAAAAAATGTTTGAAAAATTAGGTCCCATAGGGCTCAATGTATTTCATTTTTTCAACCCGGGTTCAATCAAAAACTAATTGGGTGATATTATTCATTTATATTCCCATAGGTCCTACAGACCGTCTGAACAACATACTAAAATTTCATTTCGATTAAGTCATTTTTACGGCAGTTATCGTGCTAACGGACAGACAGACAGACAGACAGACAGAATGAACAAAGTCATAAACACTTTTCAACTTTGTTGTAAAGTGTTAAAAAGAATGTCATTTCGTCTCTTTGATTTTATGTTTGTTGGTTTTCTTGAACTCCTGAAGGGTATCCAGCGCATTCACCAAACAGCTATATGCTGCATTGTTATTTTATTTGTGCTTATATACGTTAATCAAGTTTTTCTTATCCTTTGCAGAAAGTGGTTTTGCTTATTGATTGTTTTAAATGCTGCATGCTATCTAAAAGCGTCAGGGATGTTTGGCTGCTATTGTAATCAAAGGCTCCCCATAACATATCTAATCTTCCCTCGCGTTGACTGATGAATATACTTCGTGGCTGTTTTCTAAGACATACGAGTAGTATGAAAACCCATCTGGGCTATAATAATTCCCTTTTCTTTCGTCACTATGAATTACACGTTGTCATTCTTCGTGATAAGACAAATGTTTACGGGCTCAATTTAGCATCGCGTGTTTATGGCTAAGTTTCCAGAAAGGTATTTGGCGGATAAGCATAGTTTGAAGTGAGATCAGGTTCCACATTCTTCTATCATAGTGTGAAGTGGTCGCTTTCATTTGCTATATTTTTCATTTCTCCCTTACTCCAGAACTGCGATGACTATGCCATGTTACTGTAATTTGAAAATGATCGCTGACTTTTCTCAGAAGAGAAGAAAATCGCTTTCGCATTCGATGAGTCACGCGTCTTTAAACATTTGCATGACATCTGATTTGTGTTAATGTTTATGCGACAGTAAAATTTCAACTGTTCATAATTTTGGTTTTGCTATTTTAATGTTTGTAAATGTTTCATTATATATGCTTTTCTAATTATTATTTACAGAGAAAACGATTCAATAACATTCATTGATTCTTTTTGATTTTATAGTAAAAATTACCTTCGTGTTTAAACTTTTGCGTCGCACTGCATTCATTATTAGGGAATTTTAATTAGAAAAGAAATAAAAGTGCATATTCTAAACACTATGCTTTTATGTTGTGTCAAATGACAACAGATGTGACGTTACTAACACTAGCTACACCTAGATGTAAAAATTTTAAAGCTTTATGGTATTTTCAAGGTTTTCATCCATAAGAGTTTTATCTCCTGTCTATCTCCATGGTACATACACTAATTAGTAATTTGAGGACAAGCCGTATTTGTTGCATGTAAAGTAATGCAATTATACAGATTAAATTCAACTGTCATTGGTGAAAACAAATATTACAAAATTACTGCAATAGAATGTGTTTACTTTTGAAATTTTTATATTAAGTACAGAAAATACTGGTTGGTTAGCCTGAGAAAAAGATTTCAAATGCGTCTATTATTAAAATAATACTTAACTATTAATTTCCTTATATACATAATGTATAAGGAAAGTTTTGTGACGGGGTCGAAAATTCGAATTCGAGTTTTCTACGGGAGAGCAAGTTTCAAACATCCCTGATCACGAATCAAATATTTTTGAGGTGATGCCTGTCTGTGTGTGTGTGTGTGTGTGTATCAGTGAGTCTGTGGAGACGATATCTCATGAACGAATGGAACGATTCTAATGAAATTTGGTACAAAAATCACAGTCCGTGAATACTGAAAGCCTATTGTTTCTAAACGTAATCGAATGTTCAGAACCCCCTAAATTTTCGAGTGATATTTTGAAAAAATCATCAAAAATCGAAACCTCTAATAAAGTTACGTAAATAGATATTTCGTATGTAATTTTTCCTTAGAAAACGATTGACATAAACTTTAGAACGCGAGCATGAACCGTTCTCGAGATACTGCACATTTTTAAAATAAATGTATCAAAGAATCCCATAAGTTAAAAGAAATATATTAACTGTTGAGAAACATGTTCACTTTCCATATGTAATATCATGCGATTAATTGGGTGACATCATTCTCGTGGATCTAGCTCGTTCCATTCATGAGAAAAGATACTTTGAGTAATATTTTTGTATTTGAACGCCAATAGTTATTTATCTGCTATAAGAATAACTTATTTCTCCGTCCGTAACGCTTGGCAAGATTTTGGCGCCGAATTTGGCGGAATGTCGCCAACTTGGCGACTTTTGTAAATGTTGGCAACTTAATGAAAATCTCGCTAAATGGATAAATATGACACTAAATCAATGAAAATGACGACTAATTGACGAAAATTCAATATCTTGGAAAGAATATAAATATATACTATATGAAAAACCTATTTTCTTATTGTAAATGTAGTAAATCCATTGCATTATATAAGGAAAGTCATGTGTTGCCCACATCAGATTTTTTTATTAATATATAAGTCAATAATTTTATTAATACAGATTCTTATATCCTTAAGTATCATTAAAGGAGTTGCTACTCAATTCAAAATTCAGGCTGGGTAAACATGTAGCAACCATTTGCTTAAATAACTACGCTATTTAATACTTCTATTGAATGTATTTAACAGAAATATTTTATCAGGCACTTCAGCGGCTATATAAATACTAAATTCATATTGCAATGTTAAATATTGTTAGTTTAGCAAATAAGAAAACCCAGTTAATTTTGTTTCCATTTAAAATTTATTAAATACGTACATTTATTGCGAGAATAAAATAATTATATCTCGTAATAAAGGATTCTATTTTGTTTGTTTTATGTACATTATGTTCATAAATTTTTATTTACACTGTAATTGTTTTCATACCTATCGTAATTCGCCCGTTGATGAATGTAAGTTAATGAATTATGTCGTTCGATTCTTTACGATTTTAAGTACTTAAAGTTTAATTTGAATCTTTTAGATCATTCTAAAAAACTGATTTTGCTAGTAAAATTAAAAACAAAAACAAAACATTCCAATTATTATTTTTTTAAATATTTATTTTCGAATTTTTCATTGCTTTATTTAAAAAAAACGAATAAAAATGATTAGATAAATTTTATTAAGATGTATCTTGCAATGCCATGAATAAAACAAGAAAGATCAATCATGCATAAGCATTGATTATGAAACACTTTCCAACTGAAATGTAATTTCATTTAAAAATTTCTAAAATGTGATTCATTCAGTGGTAATATCTTTTACATTATCACAGTACTACAGTAATTTATTATACTTAAATATTTAAAACTGTATCGAAATATAAATCATCTGATTCTTTATGCAGAATCAATGAATATTTCATTCATATAACTTGTATTCCAGACTCCAGAGCTAAATAATTTTGTGTGAAAAAAATTCAGCAATTCTTATGTAATTCATCTTACAATCGCTTGAGATATTTGCATTCTGCATATGTTAAAATTAGGCTTCCTTGAAGAAATAATAAAAGTTTAGGGATCATTTAAAATCGCAACTATTGTAATTGCATAGGCACGGAATTTAGATACACAGATAATACACAGATAATATATATGTGTATGTGTATGTACTCAAAGTATTGGAATCGTGCCGAAGATCGGAACTCGAATTTTCAAAGTATCTACACGTTTTGGGACTTCTAGAACACGAAAAAACTACTTTTAGGAAGACGTATGTGTGTGTAAGGGTGTATCTGTGTATGTTTCTGTGTGTCTGTGTGGATATTACATCCACTCTAATTGAAAAACTAATGGACCGAATTTCATACAATTTGGTAGGTATGTTTTTTGTGGGAAATCCTGATGTTCATTAGATTATAGAACGATTCGTAATAAAAGAATCTGCCTTCTTTGCGAAATGGCCGCAGAAATTGCCTTTATCCTCTCTAGCTAAAAACTAATGAACCAAATTTAACAAAATTTGGAGTATAATATTTCAATAACCTACAAGTGATTTATATACCAAATTTAACAAAATTTTGTATATAAATCATTTGTAGGTTATTCTACTACGATTCGGGAAAAAGGAACGGGCTATTTTTGCGAAATGGCCAGCAAAAATCGTTATATATAAAAATAAAAGACTACGTGTGCTCAATTATATCAATTAAATTCCTATTTTATATGTGATTTTTGACAACAAAAAGAATAAGACTAACCCCATTACTCTAGGACTAGCCGTTCTTGAGATATTCTAGTTTTTTCGCGTTTTCGCTACGCCACCTTTGACAATAAGTCCAGCTATCAAATGAGAACCAAATTTAAGTTTAACGTGTAAATTCAATGTCATTTAAAATACTTATGTTGTGCAGATAAACTCAAATTATCATTGAATAAATAAAGAGAACGAATATGAGTCTGCAGGGTAAGACATGTGCTGTCCACATCAGAATTTTTAACAATATTACACCAATGATTTATAGAAGTGAACGGGGATTATTTTCAGGCCATTTCGAAAAAAATGTATGATCTATATTTAAAGATCCATCCAATTTTTGTCGAATAAAATGTTCAACAAATTTAAGCTGTGTACCAAATTTTAACTCTCTAGGACGTAGGAAAGTGCATTTAAAATGCCATCAATTAAATTTATCATGAAGAGTTATATAAAATTTTAAAAAAATGAAAAATTGTTATCTACCAAATTTATTCTAAAATATGAAGCCACTCCCATATGCAAAACGTTTAAACAAATGGAGAGATATTTATTATATAATATCTCTCTCTTTTCTTTCTGGAAGATATCCCAAAGTCAGAAATTAATTGAATTTGTTTTTTTCCCTATATTAAATAATTTTTTTAATTAAAAAACTACTTAACATATTTTACTTAATTTTTTTTTATATATTCTATGGGATAATGTGAATATTTCCTAAAAATTTCGAAGCAATTCGTGAATTTTAAATTTACTTAAAAAATGTTTGAAAAATTAGGTCCCATAGGGTTCAATGTATTTCATTTTTTCAACCCGGGTTCAATAAAAAACTAATTGGGTGATATTATTTATTTATATTCCCATAGGTCCTACAGACCGTCTGAACAACATACTAAAATTTCATTTTGATAAACTCATTTTTACGGCAGTTATCGTGCTAACGGACAGACAGACAGACAGACAGACAGACAGACAGACAGACAGACAGACAGACAGAATGAACAAAGTCATAAACACTTTCAACTTTGTTGTAAAGTGTTAAAAAAGAAAAAAAAATCATGACGTTTTAAAGCTTTCATCTGTTACTTGTATTAATTAGAATTATAGGTACTTGTTTTATTTTAGAATGTTAGATGTTAAGTCCGTCATATAACCAAAATTATATGAAAGATCTCCTGGCATGTGTTCACCTGCAAAAGTTTCGCTCCAGAAATTCTGGAACACAGATGGACGCCGAATATCTCTCGATTAACAATATTCATTACTTTCTGATATGCCGATCCGGTGGTCGAGCGGTCAGGGGCATGCGTTTCCGTCTGATCTCTGGATTGCCGGGTTGCGGGATCGAATCCCGCCAGCGGGCATGGATGTTGCCATGTCGAGGCCAAGTCAGACTTCCGCCCTTCGGGGAGCCTCTATAAATGTGAAGCTGCAAATCTTCTCCCCTTCGCCATGGGATATCCTGGGGGTCTTGTGGACGTGGTGCGCAGGCGCCCCTTCACCAGGGGGGAATTAGTTACGAACGAACATTTTGAACTCTTAATTAAACATAATAATTATACGACCCCACTAACATAACCTAAATTTCATACGACTCCTCTAACAAAACTAAAGAGAACAGGCAAATTCACTATATTAATGCGAATATCTATCAGGACCACTAATGTTTGTGAGGATTCTATTATTATATGCTAATTCTACTGTTCATTATGTTAATTTATGCACGTATCTGTATTCGAGAGTCACGTACTCACGACCGGCCAGGACTATAAATGCGGCAAGCGTTCAACAGAAGACATATTACATCAGAGGTCAGATCCAAGATGCAAGAGCGAATCGTCGTTGGCAGCTTCGGCTGTCATTTTAATACGAAAGTGTGGTTTTGGTCTGCTCATTAATGGAAGCACGCTGTAAAAGGATGGTGTCTACAGTATTGTGAGTATATATAGCTATGTTTTAATAGTTGGTTAGTATTGATAATTCAGTTCAGTAACGAAGATTAAGGTTAGGTCGAGGTATAGATATGATAGTGCCAGCTTGTAAATATTCTGTGTATGTAATTGTGTATTGAGTTGTCAGCGAAGTTAGCTGGAATAAAGTATATGTTTGTTAAATGTTGTAGATCATTAAAGGAACTTAAGTCAGGTAAAAACCTTTACAATACAGCCCGCGCTGAGCAACCCAATCCTAGGAACTTTACAAAATTAATTTTTTATACTATATATTAAAGGTCTATATATAAATATGTATTTGACCAAATTCAAATATTTACTCAGAAACCTATTATGTGTCAAGCAATTGGATTCGTCAGATGCTGAATTACCGTGGTGTTAAAGTTATAAAAGAAATACTTATTAAAAAATCTGATGTGGGCAACACATGACTTTCCTTATATAATGCAATGAATTTACTACTTTTACAGTTAAAAAAAATGTTATTCTTATAGTATTTACTTATATTCTTTCCAAAATATTGAATTTTCTTCAATTAGTCGTCATTTTCATTGATTTAGCGTCATTTTTAGACATTTGGCGAGATTTTTATTAATTTGGCAACAATTTAAAATGTCGCCAAGTTGGCGACATTCCGCCAAATTCGTCTCCAAACTCTCGCCAAGCGTTATGGACGGAGGAATAAGTTATTCTTACAGCAGATAAATGACTATTGGCGTTGAAATACAAAAGTATTACTCAAAGTATCTTTTTTCATGAATGGAACGAGCTAGATCCATGAGAATGATGTCACCCAATTTATCGCATGGTATTACATATAAAAAGTGAACATGTTTCTCAATAGGAAACATTTTTTTTTTATTTTATATGACTATTTGATAATTTTTTAAATAAATGTGCAATATCTCGAGAACGGTTCATGTTAGCGTTCTAAAATTTATGTCAATCGTTTTCTAATGAAAAATTACATAAGAAATGTCTATTTGCGTAACTTTATTAGCGGTTTTTGATTTTTTGACGATTTTTTCAAAATTTCACTCGAAAATTTAGGGGGTTCTGACCATTTGATTGCGTATAAAAACAATAGGCTTCCTGTGTTTACGGATTGTGATTTTTGTTCCAATTTTTGTTCGAATCGGTCCATTTACTCGTCAGTTATCGTCTCCAAAGATTCACTGACACGCACATACACACACACACATACTTTCATAGACACACACACATACTTTCACACACACACACTCACACACACACACGCACACACAGACATCACTTCAAAAATGTTTGATTTGTGATCAGGGATGCTTGAAACGTGCTCTCCCGTCGAAAACTCGAATTCGAATTTTCGATCCCGTCACAATACTTTCCTTATACATTATGCATATAAGGAAAGTAAAAAGGCATGATAGTGGGACTAGAAATATAATCGTAAACTTATATACATTAGAGCTTATTTGTATCTGGTATTTGTAGCTTATTTGTATCTACATTAGAGCTTATTTGTATATACATTAGAGTTTATTTGTATCCCAATTGTTTTTAGTCTTTCGCTACAGGAAGGCGTCTATTCAGTATAAACAAACAAACAATCAAACAAACAAACTGACAAAAGAGACAAAGGAACCAGTAACTGCCATTCCTTATAAATGAAACGTTATTTACTTGAAAATAAACAAATAACATATGTAACATCACTATTTACTAAAACATCACACATAACTAGTATTATTCATCATTTTTAGCATAATTCATCATTTTTAGATGTGTTGTTCGTATTCTGTGAAAACGGAAAACACACTTATTCCAATCAGTTTGTCAATAAACGTTTGTCTATTTGTTTATCCGCCTGTCCACAAGTAACACAGCAAAAAAACACCGAGTTGATTTTTATAAAATTGATATATAGTATTTAGAGACAATTTTGCCAAGTCAAAAGAAAATTTGTCAAAATATGTTCCAATTTTAAAAAAAAGTTGGATTTTTTATCCCCCCCCCCCTCGTATGGAGCAGCGAAAAAGGTTTTTCAAAAAGCTTTTTCTGCCAAGATGCCTCAGGTGACTTAGGCTGAATCTTTGCATATACTTATATAGTATCGATTAAGGGGCAGAACTTAACAGAGCCATATTTACGATTTAGCTCCCAGGGGTGCGCAAAATGGGAGGACGGCCGAAAAGGCTTCCTAGATCGTCCGAAGCACAACGGTATCCTAAAAGGCTGAAACTTTGCACACTTTTAGCATGATTACGGGACAGAACCTAACAAAGTCAATTTTTGATTACTACGACTATTTTCAACACTAAGTAGTATATTATTATTAAATAAAACAAAATTTCAGTTGAAACTTTTTTTCAGTTTTAGTTTGCATTTTGTTACTACATATCCTCTAGAATCTTGGATGTATTTTCAGTATACAAGAATGAGTCCAAATTTCTGGATAACTAACATGTTTATTTACAAGTACAGCGTAAACAGGAGCAACGTACAGCAAACAGCTCGATAACTATCTCACAAGATCACTAAACAACTACCAGGTGCAGCAAAACAGCAATTAAAGATTTCACTAATTTCGCAAAACAGTTGTTACTATTCACAAAACATTGGCATATCTCACAATTCAGTATTGCTCGTATCACGCTAATTCCTCTCCAACTGAGTGATGAATCTTTTTATATATTCTCTCTAGAAACTTCTAGAAATCTTCTGCATCTCGCAGAATATTCGTTATTTCGAGGTGGTTCTGGAACTTTCGAAAAATTGCCAAATGTCACCAAAATGTCTATAAATCGCCAAATCTAACAACTACACCCGAACTTCAATATATGGAAACTCTAGATTCCCATCTTTGGAAAGGTTGCCTGTTCAGGTGTTTTCGCCGTCTGGTTTTTAAAAGAGGCTCCAGTGTGAGAGCAATTACGTAACAATACCTTTGACAGGTTTAAATCGTGGGTTGAAAATGTATTTAGAGATGCATTAATTTTAATACAAAAAAAAATAAATAAATAACCCGGAAAAAGTTTGTAGTTCCATTTAAAAAAAAGATGTAATAAAGTGTAAGGTGAAAATATCAAGATATCCAAGGCTTGCTATACTTTCGGATTGTCTTGTATTTGGTAACTCTCTCAGGATTTTTATCCGAATTCGTACTGTCGTTCGGAAATTTAAAAAAGCTATTTTGTAAGAAAAAAGAAAACTATTGTTTAATTTGTTTTCTGTATCTTGGAACGTTCAGCCACAGTTGAAAAAATTATTTCAATAATGAATTATTTATGGCTTAAAACCGCAGTCGATTGCAGATTTAGGATAACAGCAGAAATTTGAACCTTTTGGTTACGGGTGGGACAGCGTCCATCCCAAACGAAGAACCTATCAAAAAGAAAGGTATTTGACATACTCTCTCCCAAACAGTTCGATCCCCCTTTGCAGGCATTGGCGTCCATGGACGCCAAAAATTATTTTGATTAATACCATACTTGATAATGTACAACCTGGGGGAAGTAATTTGTCCCTCCGAGGGGGGGGGGAACTAATGACATTACGTACAAAAAACATTGTATGGCGGCTACCCTTCACAATAATGGTTGAAACTATTAAGTATCGTGAACATTGAATAATAAATGAACTCCTTTATGTATGATTATATTAAATTTTTTCATATGTTGCCATGTTAAAAGAATAAAAAATTTCGAATAATATTCGAAGTTTCCGCTCGAATTTAAAAATAAAAAATCTATCAAGTTTTAGGTTTATGGACAACAAAGCCGAATTTAAAGTTCCGTGAAAATCCATTAACATTCGTGTACTACAGACATGCAGACAGACGGTCATTACTCCAGAAACAATCATATCGTCCTAAGGAGGTCTAAAAATATATATTGGCATCAAAATCTCTCAATCGAAAATTTTCGCGAAAACAATACTTTCTCTATACTATAATACATAGTATAAGAAAATAAAAATGTGCAATTGTTAAAAAAGCTTTTTCATCTGAAAAGTATGAGTGGTATTCAGAATCCGAAGTAGCATGGAAAAGACTTTAACACGAGACAGGAGAAGGATCAAGTAGTCAATAACAATGCTGCCTTTATTTAATTTACGACTATTAACACTTTACAGCATAGTTGAAACGTATTTATAAATTTGTTCATTCTGTCTGACTATCAGTTCGCGCGATGAGTGCCTTAAAAATGACTTACTGCTGAAAATTTTAGTATATTGTTGATACGGTCTGTGGGACATATGGGAATGTAAATGAATAATATCACCCCATTAGTTTTGGACTGAATACTGGTTGAAAAAATGAAATTATATTGAAGCCTATGGGGCCTGATTTTTCAAACATTTTCTAAGCAAAGCTAAAATTCACAAATTACTTCGAAAAGTTGAAGAAATGTTCAAATTATCCCATAAAAAATATAAAAAAAATTGCAACAAAATATGCTCGGTAGTTTTGTAAATAAAACTTAAAATATTAATTACACCCATATAATATGATGAGATCACATGACCTATTTCAGAATAAAATATGGCATCCATCTCTTTTCCCAGTGTTAAAATCGTGATTTTAAAAATTCATTTTAAATTTATATTTAGTGTTGCATTCGTTCTAAAACTGCTTTATTTTTTGCGTATTTTCTGTGCACGTATATTCTGTTATTACAATATTTTTTACAATATTTTTTATAACAATATTCCTTGTTACAATTACGATATTTTTACAATTTAGTTATTAGCAATTGCAATATTTTTTAGTTTAAATGTTGATCAAATTTTTATTATTTCTACGACGAAGCCTAATTGTACTAATTGTAATGGTTGCAGAATCTAAACAAGTGATTGTAAAATGAGTTGTGTAAGAATTGCTAATTTTTTTCACGCAAAGCTATTTAACTGTGGAGTCTATAAATGTGTGTGAATGAAATATTCACTGTTTTTACATAGAGAGCCAGACGATTTATATTTCGATGACGTCATTTGAATAAAGTTCATTTTTTGGACGAAGCTTTAAGTTTTCAAATATTATAAATTATTGTAGTACTGTGATAATTTAAAATATGTCAGCGCTGAATGCATAGCATTTTAAAGATGTTTAAAAAAATTGCATTTGAGTTGGTTTCTTCTTCGGAAATTCGAAACTTCGGAAATTGCATTTGAGTGTTTCAAAATCAATGCTTTATGTATGATTAATTTTTCTTGATTGACTTTTATTGCCAATTTCAACAGACTTCCGGAGTCAAGCTGGCCGAGTGTCCAGGCTTGACTCCGGAAAATTCTGCCCTACCTGAGTTCAACTGATGAGATCAACCGACCTTTTTACCTTAAAGCATTTGTAAAATATCTTAACAAATACATTTTTGGAACGTCAGTACCGAATGTAATTGCAGTGTGGAAATTTAAGTATATCTGTTTACAAAACTTTTCTCGTTGTGATCTTCCTTTCCTTAAATAATGCATGAAGCAGTATATCATATTTGACGCAAAGGAAAAATTGACCTCAAATATGGAAATATTCGGTTTCAATAAAAAGAGAACGAAGTTATGAATAATTCGAAAAATGATTTTAAATAATTCGAAGAACTTACTTGATTCCAAGGAGTTTGTGAACTTCATTTTTTATTGTTTTACAAATAAAGTACTTTTTCTTATAAGATGAAAAATTTGATGCGAAATAAAAAAAAAATGAATTTGTTATGGTACGTTATGAGATGAAGGAAGAGAAGATTAATTGAATTTAAGAATCTTCTTTCGCTAACCCAGTGACTTCTTCAGAATGGCTCGGGTATTCTCGATGAGTGGTAAAGAGTAAAATTATTTTTATGTAATAGATGATTGTAGAGTGGGAAGTTTGATTTGGAATAAAAACATAACACGTCTTAAAATAAGAAATATTAATTAAGTATCTGATGTTGGCAGTACATGACTTTCCTTATATAATGAAATGAATTTACTACTTTTACAGTAAAAGAAAATCTGATGTGGGCAGCACATGACTTTCCATATATAACGCAATGAATTTACTACTTTTACAGTAAAAAAAATCTGATATGGGCAACACATGACTTTCCTTATATAATGTAATGAATTTAATACTTTTACAGTAAAAAAAATAGGTTTTTTCTTATAGTAGAAACTAATATTCTTTCCAAGATATTGAATTTTCGACAATTAGTAGTCATTTTCATTGATTTAGCGTAATTTTTATCCATTTGGTGAAATTCTCGTTAATTTGGCAACATTTCAAAAAGTCGCCAAGTTGGCGACATTTCGCCAAATTCGTCGCCAAAATCTCGCCAAGCGTTACGCAATAAGAAATAAGTTATTCTTACAGCAGATAAATGACTATTGGCGTTCAAATACAAAAGTATTATTCAAAGTATCTTTTTTCATGAATGGAACGAACTAGATCCACGAGAATGATGTCAGCAAATTTATCGCATAGTATTACATATGAAAATAGAACATATTTTTCAATAGGAAATATTTTTTTATATTTTATATGACATTTTGATAATTTCTTTGAAAAATGTGCAATATCTCGAGAACGGTCCATGTTAGCGTTTTGAAATTTTTGTTAATCGTTTTCGAATGAAAAATTACATGAGAAATGTCTATTTGTGTAACTTTATTAGATGTTTTGATTGTTTGACGATTTTTTCAAAATTTCACTCGAAAATTTAAGGGGGGTTCTGAACATTCGATTGCGTATAAAAACAATAGGCTTCCAGTGTTTTCGGATTGTAATTTTTGTACTAAATTTCATTCGAACTGGCCCATTCATTCGTCAGTTATCATCTCCACAGCCCCACTGACACATACACACACACACATATTTTCACACACACACACACACACACACACACACACACACATACATCACTTCAAAAATGTTCGATTCGTGATCAGATATGCTTGAAACGTGCTCTCCCGTCGAAAACTCGAATTCGAATTTTCGACCCCGTCACAATGCTTTCCTTATACATTATTGTATATAAGGAAAGGAATAATGTATAACATCCAGGGTACTGTGTTTTTATCGTTGAATTGTACATTTGGCGATTTTCAAGATGACAGCATGTAAAACTATTGCAAATTACCCAATTAATGTATATTTCGCGCAACTCTAAATAAACAATTTTCAATAATGATGGCATCCTCAATAAGAGATATAGTCCATATATTAAAATATTTTAATAATTAATTCATCAATTAGGCCTCATTTTCATTCATTTAGCATTATTTTTGCAATTTTGAAGATATTTTTGTCAATCTGGGGCGAAATATCGCCAATTTGGTGTTATTTTGTTAAATGATTCGGCCAGTTCGCCAAATGCATCACCAAGTGTTACAGACAAGCGGAGAGGACATTTCTTATCTACTAGAAGGTATGCCCGTCATATGACGTAAATCAGAATTTTCGAAACATTACTTACCATTTGGCGTTATTCCTTTTATCAATTTGGCGACATTTTTGTCACTTTGGCAACATTTAAAATAGTCGCCAAGTTGGCGGAGTCCCGCTAAATTTCTCACCAAGCGTTACGTACGGAGAAATGGTTTATTTTTATAGTCTACCCTTATGCTTTTTCCAAGATATTGAACTTTCATCAATTAGTCGTCATTTTTATTTACTTAGCGTCATATATATATTAATTTGGCGACATTTTCGTTAATTTCGCAACATTTAAACAAGTCGGTAAGTTGACGACATTCCGCCAAAATCTCGACAAGCGTTATGGGAGGAGAAATAAGTAATTCTTATAGCATATAAATGACTATTGGTGTACAAAAGTATTACCCAAACTACAAATGTGTTACTCAAAGTATCTTTTCTCATGAATGTAACGACCTAGATTCACGAGAATGATGTCAACAAACTTATGACATTACTTATGAAAAGTGAACATATTTCTCGATAGTTAATATTTTTGACACTTTACAACAAAGTTGAAAAGTGTTTATGACTTTGTTTATTCTGTCTGTCTGTACGTTAGCACGATAACTGCTGTAAAAATGACTTAATCAAAATGAAATTTTAGTATGTTGTTCAGACGGTTTGTAGGACCTATGGGAATATAAATGAATAATATCACCCAATTAGTTTTGGATATATTCAGTAGTTTTTTAAATAAAAATTAAAATAATAATTACACCTCGTATATGAAGCGATCACGTGACCATGATATGAAACTATCACATGACCCACTTCAAAATGATATATGGCATCCATCTTGTTTCAAAATCGTGATTTTTTAAAGTTCTTTTTAATTCATATTGAGTGTTGCATCGGTCCTAAAACTACTTTATTTTTGCTTAAATTCTGTGCATCTACATACTGAAACAACGCAATGACAATATATTTGAGTTTAAATGCTCATCTAAATTTGATTATTTCTACAACTAAACCCATTTTTCACGTATGTAAAATGTAAACTGCAAAATATGTAGAATGAGTTGTATTAGAATTCCTGCATTTTTTTAGCACAAAATAATTTAGTCCATGGAGTCTGCATGGCTGATATGAAGGAAGTATTAATTGATTTTATAAAGAGAAGGACGATTTTTTCGATGAAGTTTTAAGCATAGAGTTTAATTATTTGTAGCTCCATGGCCTTAAATAAAATGTTTAAATAAAATAAATTATTATATGATTGTGATGAATGAAATGAATGGGAGAAAGTTATGAATGAAATCCTGTTTTTATAGAGAGATCCAGGCGTGTTATTTTTTCTATGACGTCATTTGAATTAATTTCAGTTGTTTTCGATGAAGTTTTCAAATATAATAAATTGTCGTAGTATTATGATAGTTTTTAAAATATTACCGTGGAATGTATTGCATTTTAGAGATATTTAAACCAGGCAATTTATATTTCAATGCCGTCATTTGTATGAAGTTCATTTTTTTCAATGAAGGTTTAAGTTTTCAAATATAATAAATCAATGTAGTATTATGATAAGTTTTAAAATATTACCGAGGAATGTATTGCATTTTCGACTTTTTTTAAGTAAAATTGCATTGAAGTTGGAAAGAGTTTCATAATCAATGCTTTAAGCATGAATGATCTTTCTTGTTTATTTCATATGATTTTCTGATACATTTTTTTGAAAGATGAGCATTATCTCGAAAATGGTTCATGCTAGTTTTTCTAAAATTTTCGTCAATCATTTTCTAATGAAAAATTACGCAAGAAATGACTATTTACGTAATTTCATTAAAGATTTTGATTTTTTGATAATATTTTCAAAATTTCACTCGAAAATTTAGGGGGCTTCTGAACATTCGATTGCTTATGAGAGCAATATTCTTTCAGTATTCACGGACTGTAATTTTTGTACCAAATTTCGTGCAAATCGCTCCATTCGTTCGTGAGTTAAACGTCTCCACAGTCTCACTAACCACACACACACACAGACATCATCTCAAAAACATTTGATTCGTGTTCAGTGATGCTTGAAACGTGCACTCCCACCGAAAATTCGAATTAGAATTTTCGACCTCGTCACAATACTTTCCTTATGCATTTTACTATGTATATAAGGAAAGTAATAATAATTTATTTTTTGCGGGTACATAGAAATACCAAAATTGAATTTCAAATTTTCATTTTTCGTAATTGTATATCATTTAGCCTATGCTTCATTAAAAGAGAAAAATTACAGGGTGATTGAAAAGTCGCGTACATCTAATTAAAAAAAAATCTGATGTAGGCAGTTCATGGTTTTCTCTTTGGCTTTCTCTTCATTTTCTCTTTAGCTTTTTCATAATTCATTAAACTCATATCATTTATACAAAATAACACGGATAATTATTTGAAGTGACACCAGATTTGCAGTTTTAATCCAATTTTCGTTTTCATTTGGCGGTTGGATATATTTTCAAAAGCAACAGGGCGAAAATGCGAGAAAATTAAAATATCTCGAGAACAGTTAGTCCTATAGGTTTGCGGTAAGTTGTATTCTTTTCGTTGTTAAAAATTACGTATAGAACAAGCATTATAATTAATACAATGGAGCATATGTATCGTTTTATTTTACGTTTTGACGATTTTTGTGGGCCATTTCGCAAAATTACAGGTTCTTTTACTGTAAGTCGTACCAAAATCTAATCAAGACAGGGTTACCCACAACCAAATTTAGTGAAATTTGGTCAAATACTTATTCAACTAGAATTTCACGGCCATTTCGGGGGAAAAAAAAGGTAGGTTATTTTACTCTAAATTGTATCGAAAATTAATCACCAGAATGTGAAATTTCGTTGAATAGTTTTTGTGTTCGTTTGGAACCGTTGCTGCTGGACTGCGCAGTTTCTGCTTGACCAGTAAATGCTGTAATGCGCATGTCTGTGGCAAAATATTTAAGATGCTGCAATCGCAACGACTTCAGTCTAGTTAGCTCAATTCTAACATGCATGTATTAAATTAGATGAGTTACGCTGTGGCAGTTTTGTGTCAAGCATATAATGTAAATCTACTTCTTTGTTGTGCTAAAGTTTCTTGTTATTAAGTTGTAAAGTTTTAAACCATAGCACGGTTTCTTGTACGAGCGAGCCACGTCATGCAACACACGCAACCAATCTTACGTATATGGTGGTTGAGACTTTCCTTATGGTACCCACATAGTGGTGACCCGGACGTGACTTGAAGTGACTCGTGCAAAGGATAGAAAGTTTTATCCAGTGCAGGAAAAAGTGTGCCGACGTTGCGAACTTGAAATGCGGATAGACAATTTTCTTTATGGGTCCGGATGTTTTTTGATAACGGGAACCTGCGAAAGAAATTCAGGTAGGTGAAAGTTTGGGATGCTTCTCTTGACCGGATATGTGTGCGAAATTTTTTGACATAGAAATTTGTACATATTGCATTCTTTTTGATGTGTAAAGTTAGATTTCTAGGTATGGGATACATAGGTTCAATATTTCATGAAGTTTAATTTGGATGCGGATATATTGAAGGTTGCCCCAGTTAAAAACTGTATATGCTGAAACTTAGGCTTTAACTTGCTCAGGGTTAACTAACATTGCACAGATAGACAGAAGCACAGTTATACAGACATGCAGACAGACACACACACACACACACACAGTTATACAGGCAGATATGCACACACGCACATACAGTCGTCAAAATAGATTTTTCGGCTTCAGATTATTCGAGACGCGTAGATCCGCCGAAAACCTGAGCTCCAATTTTCGACCTGATTCCAATACATTCTTTATACATTACCATGTATTGTAGGGAAAGTAAAAATCTGATGATAAACAGCACCTCACTTTCCCTACAGACCCAAATTAATTTTCTCTTTCTTTCATATTTCATTAATTTGAATTTAATTCCGCAAAATAACATAGATAATTTTTTGAAATTATATTATACCAAATGCGCAGTTTTAAATTAATTTTCGTTCCCCTTTGGCATCTAGACGTATTTTTAAAATGACGTAGCGAAAATGTGAGAAATCTAAAATATTTCAAGAACGGTTAATCCTAGTATAATGGTGTTGCTTTTATTTTTCTCGTCGTTAAAAATTACGTAAAACACATGCATTTAATGGATATATGTAACCATGTGCAGTCTTTTAGATCAGATTTTTGCGGGCCATTCTGCAAAAACAGGCAAGTTCTTTTTTCCCGAGTCGTATCAAAATCAAATCAGCACCAATGTAACACACACGTGACTTATCTACCAAATTGTTATAAAATTGGGTCCATTTGTTTCTGAGTTAGTGTAGATATATACATTGCACAAGCAGACACACAGACAGACAAATAGACGTCATGTTCAAAATAGTTTTCTCTCATTATTGGTGAACACTGGAACACTATTAATTTAAATTGATTTTCGAATTAATTCTCCATCCCTGCAATATTCGAATGATATTTAGAAAAAAACCCCTTAGACTTCAGTAATTCGAATGATATTTAGAAAAAAAAACCCTTAGACTTCAGTAATTCGAATGATATTTAGAAAAAAAACCCCTTAGACTTCAGTAATTCGAATGATATTTAGAAAAAAAACCCCTTAGACTTCAGTAATTCGAATGATATTTAGAAAAAAAAACCCTTAGACTTCAGTAATTCGAATGATATTTAGAAAAAAAACCCCTTAGACTTCAGTAATTCGAATGATATTTAGAAAAAAACCCCCTTAGACTTCAGTAATTCGAATGATATTTAGAAAAAAAAACCCTTAGACTTCAGTAATTCGAATGATATTTAGAAAAAAAACCCCTTAGACTTCAGTAATTCGAATGATATTTAGAAAAAAAAACCCTTAGACTTCAGTAATTCGAATGATATTTAGAAAAAAAAACCCTTAGACTTCAGTAATTCGAATGATATTTAGACAAAACACCCCTTAGACTTCAGTAATTCGAATGATATTTAGAAAAAAAAACCCTTAGACTTCAGTAATTCGAATGATATTTAGAAAAAAAAAACCCTTAGACTTCAGTAATTCGAATGATATTTAGAAAAAAAACCCCTTAGACTTCAGTAATTCGAATGATATTTAGAAAAAAAAACCCTTAGACTTCAGTAATTCGAATGATATTTAGAAAAAAAACCCCTTAGACTTCAGTAATTCGAATGATATTTAGAAAAAAAACCCCTTAGACTTCAGTAATTCGAATGATATTTAGAAAAAAAACCCCTTAGACTTCAGTAATTCGAATGATATTTAGAAAAAAAACCCCTTAGACTTCAGTAATTCGAATGATATTTAGAAAAAAACCCCTTAGACTTCAGTAATTCGAATGATATTTAGAAAAAAAAACCCTTAGACTTCAGTAATTCGAATGATATTTAGAAAAAAACCCCCTTAGACTTCAGTAATTCGAATGATATTTAGAAAAAAAACCCCTTAGACTTCAGTAATTCGAATGATATTTAGAAAAAAAAACCCTTAGACTTCAGTAATTCGAATGATATTTAGAAAAAAAAACCCTTAGACTTCAGTAATGCTATTTAAATAAGTATTTTAGTAAACTTTTCATTAGAAAACGGATGAGAACCCATAACTCAAATTTTCTACTATTCCGTTGATCAGGAAGCTGCGATGAATCGAATGAGACCAAAACCAAGATTCTAATTAGTGAAGTTTTAAATAATTTATATATTTTTAATTATTTCTTTGCATTGTTTCCCTAAATTCGAATTTCCGAATATATTAGGTTTTTGCTCTAGTTTGGATGCTGAGACAGTTGGAATGAGAATAAATTCGAAATTCTAAATAGAGAGAGGAAGTGCTTGATAATTAAGCAAAGTGTTTTTTTTTTTCAACACTTTCCAACATAGTTGAGAAGTGCTTAAAGCAACATACCCTTAAAACAACAGTGGTTAAAGCAACAAAGAGTTAAAGCAACAGACAATTCTCCATAGCTGTTGATTTGTCGAGCTATTTGCGATTACATTAGAGATGAGCGACTCGAACTCTGGAATGTAGAGATTTGAGAAATCGAATATAATGTCACTAGTGGAAATTCAAATCTCGAATATCACACCATGATTAACAGCAGGTTCTTGAATGAAAATCCAAGAAGACCCCAGAAGAAGAAATTCGAAATTATCTAGGAGGAGGTTAGTTTCCACCCAGTGAATGATATTCGACTATTTGAAAAAGAACAGTCTGTATTCTCGCTTGAAGGAATTATATTTGAAGTTGTTAATCACGTAGTACCTATAATTGTAGTACCTAAAATAAAAAGCTACTATAAAATAATTAAAATTCAGAATGAACAGTTTCTTTTTAATACTTTCTCACGTAGTTGTAAAGTGTTTCTGACTTTGTTCATTCTGTTCGTCTGTCTGTCCGTTCACACGATAACTGCCCTAAAAATGACTTTATCAAAATGAAATTTTAGTATTTTATTCAGACGGCCTGTGGGATGTATGGGAATAAAAATGAATAATATCACCCAATTAGCTTTGGATTGGACCTGGGTTGAAAAAGTGAAAGATATTGAACCCGGACCTAATTTTTTTAACATTTTTTAAGCGAAGTTTAAATTCACAAGTTGTTTCGAAAATTTTAGAATATATTCAAATTATCCCATAAAATATAATAGCAAAAATTTCAGCAAAATATGTTCGGTAGTTTTTTAAATAAAAATAAAAATAATAATTATACCCATATTATAAGGAGATCACGTGATTCACTTCAACATAAAATATGGCATTCACCTTTCTTTTTGCCTAGTGTAAACATCGTGATTTTTAAAGTTCTCCTACATTTATATTTAGTATTGCATTAGTCCTAAAACCGCTTTTTTTGGGTATTTTCTGTGCATCTATATTCTATGTTAACACAATTACAATATTTTTGAGTTTAAATGATCATCAAACTTTGATTATTTCTACAACGAAGCCTAATTTTAATGGATGCAGAACGTAAACAAGTGATTGTAAGATGAGTTGTATGCGGATTGCTGATTTTCTTCACGTAAAATTATTTAGCTCTGGATAAAAGTGATAGGAATAAAATATTTATTGCTTTTACATATAAAGACAGACGATTTATATTTCGATGACGTCATTTGAATAAAGTTCATTTTTTTTCGATGAAGTTTTAAGTTCCAAGTTCAATAAATTATTGTATTTCTGTGATAATTTAAAAAATACAAGTGTTGAATGTATCGCATTTTAGAGATGTTTAAATAAAATTTCATTTCAGTTGGAAAGTGTTTCATAATCAATGATTTATGCATGATTGTTTTTTTGTTTATTATTCCATTGCACAGTCACCCCTAATTCGTATTCTGAAAAGTTAGATGTTTTCTTTGGTCGCCGAGCTGGGACGTATCAAATGACATCAAAATCATGCATTTAGCTATAATGGATGTGCTCGATAATTTTGTTACATCACTAACTCAGTCAGTTTAGTGTATATTATATAAATACTAAACAAAATTTTACATGTTTTTTTTTTAATTTGAACAAAATATTTTTTTGCAAGATATGTTTATTTAAAGCAAAAAATGTCCCCAAAAAGCAGATTTTCAACATTACGCAATTAAATAGGATGTTTATAACTTTAAATAAGTATTAACAAGAAAGATCAATCGTGCATAAAGCATTGATTATGAAACACTTTCCAACTGCAATACAATTTTATTTAATTATCTTTAAAATGCGATACATTCAGCGGTATTATTTAAAAAATTATCACAATACTACAATAATATATTATATTTGAAAACTTAAAACTTCATCGAAAAAAATGAACTTTATTCAAATGACGTCATCGAAATATAAATCGTCTGGCTTTCTACGTAAAAGAAGTGAATATTTTATTCATACACTTTTATTCCAAAGTCTAGAGTCAAATAATTTTGCGTGAATAAAATTCAGCTATTCTTATACCGCTAGCTCATCTTACAAACACTTGTTTTTATTTACATCCATCAAAATTAGGTTTCATTGTAGAAATAATCAAAGTTTGATGATCATTTAAACTAAAAAATATTGTAATTGCAATATAGATGCACAGAAAATACGAAAAATAAAACTGTTTTAGATGCAACAGCAACACTAAATATAAATTTAAAAGAACTTTAAAAATCACGATTTTTACTCAGGGACAAAAGATGGATGCTATATTTTATTTTGAAGTGGGTCACGTGATCTCTTTATTATATGGGGGTAATTAGTATTTTAATTTTTATTTAAAAAATATCGAACATATTTTGCTGATTTTTTTTTATATATTTCATGGGATAATTTGAATATTTTCTTACATTTTTGAAGCAATTCGTGAATTTTAACGTCGTTTAAAATGTTTGAAAAATTAGGTCCCACGGGGTTCAATGTATTTCATTCTTTTCACCCTGGGTTTAAACCAAAACTAATTGGGTGATATTATTCATTTGCATTCCCATATGTTACACAGACTGTCTCGATAATATACTAAATATGTCATATTGATATAGTCATTTTTACGGCAGTTATGGTGCGAACGGACAGACAGACAGACAGAGTGAACAAAGTCATAAACATTTTTTAATTATGTGGTAAACTGTTAAACAAACGTTTTAATTTTTTTAAACTTAAAGGAGTATTTAGTTACTGTTTTCGAATGATGCATGTCTGTAGATGAAGTATATAAGCCATTCAAGATGTAAAATTTGATTTGTATTCTTATCCTCATTTTACCATCTAATTGCAATGGTCAGTAGTAATAGTATTTGTTTTGGTTTTAAAAGTGAAACTATGTGAACACGAAATAGTACATCAAACAAACTGAAATTGAATGTTTTAATTGAATGTTTCAAAAGCAAATTTATGTATGACAAGAAAGTTCAATCATGCATAAAGCATTGATTATGAAACACTTTCCAACTGCAAAGCAATTTTATTTAAACATCTCTAAAATGCGATACATTCCTCGGTAATATTTTTAAAATTATCACAATACTACATTAATTTATTATAATTGGAAACTTAAAACTTCATAAAAAAAAATTAACTTCATTTAAACGATGGCATTGAAATATAAATTTCCTGGTTTAAACATTTCTAAAATGCGATACATTCCTACGTAATATTTTTAAAATTATCATAATACTACAATAATTTATTATATTTGAAAACTTCGTCAAAAACAAATGAACTTTATTCAAATGACGTCAACGAAATATAAATCGCCTCTCTATAAAAGCAGCATCTCATTCTTGACCTTTTCTCCATTCGTTTCATTCATCACAGTACTATAATAATTTATTTTATTTAAAAACTTAAAACTATGGAGGTACAGGTAATTTAACTTTATGCTTAAAACTTCATCAAAAAAATCGTCTTCTTCTCTGTGTAAAATCAATGAATGTTTCATTCATATTAGCTATGTTGCAGACTCTATGAGCTAAATAATTTTGCGTTAAAGAAATGCAGCAATTCTTATACAGCTCATTCTACATCTTTTGATGTTTACATTCTGCATAAGTGAAAATTAGGTTCCGCTGTAGAAATAATCAAAGTTTGACGATCATTTAAACTCAAATATATTGTAATTGCGTTGTTTCAGAATGTAGATGCACAGAATTTAAGCAAAAATAAAGAGGTTTTAGGAGCTTTACAACACTAAATATGAATTAAAAAGAACTTTAAAAATCACGATTTTGACACAAGAAGGATGCCATATTTTATTTTGAAGTGGTTCAAGTGATCTTTTCATATAATGATCACGTGATCTCGTCATATAAAGTGTGTAATTATTATTTAAATTTTTATTTAAAAAACTACTGAATATATTTTGCTGAAATTTTTTTTATATATTTTAGGGGATAATTTGAATATTTCCTAAAATTTTCGAAGCAATTTGTGAATTTTAAATTTGCTTAAAAAATATTTGAAAAACTAGGTTTCATAGGGTTTAATGTATTTCATTTTTCCAATCCGGGTTCAATCCAAATCTAATTGGGTGATACTATTCATTTATATTCCCATAGATCCCACAGACCGTCTGAACAAAATACTAAAATTTCATTTTGATAAAGTCATTTTTACGGCAGTTATCGCGCTAACGGACAGACAGACATATTGAACAAAGTCATACACACTTTTCAACTATGTTGTAAAGTATTAACAAGAAAGATCAATCATGCATAAAGCATTGATTATGAAACACTTTCCAACTTCAATGCAATTTTATACAAACATCTCAAAAATGCCATACATTCCTCGGTAATATTTTTAAAATTATCACAATACTACGTTAATTTGTTATATTTGAAAACTTCATCGAAAAAAATGAACTTCATTTAAATGACGGCATTGAAATATAAATTGCCCGGTTTAAATATCTCTAAAATGCGATACATTCATCGGTAATATTTTTAAAATTATCATAACACTACAATAATTTATTATATTTGAAAACTTCATCGAAAACAAATGAACTTTATTCAAAGGACGTCATCGAAATATAAATCGCCTCTCTATAAAAGCAGCATTTAATTCATAAACATTTTTCCAATCGTTTCATTCATCACAATAGTATAATAATTTATTTTATTTAAAAATTTGAAAAATTATTATCTACCATATTTATATTAAAATGTAAAACCTTTTTCATATGTAAAATAATTAAACTCTTGGAAAGATATTTATTATATAATATATCTTTTTTTTCTTTCTGGAGGCTATAGCGAGAGTCAGAATTTAATTGAATTTGTTTTTCTCCTTACATTAACTAATTTTTATTTAAAAAACTGCTTAACATATTTTACTGAAATTTTTTTTATATATTTTATGGAATAATTTGAATATTTTCCAAAATTTTCGAAGCAATTTGTGAATTTTAAATTCACTTAAAAAATGTTTGAAGCATTAGGTCCCATAGGGTTCAATGTATTTCATTTTTTCAACCCGGGTTCAATAAAAAACTAATTGAGCGATATTATTCATTTATATTCCATTCATTTATATTCTGAAAAACATACTAAAATTTCATTTTGATAAAGCCATATTTACGGCAGTTATCGTGCTAACAGACAGACAGACAGAATGAACAAAGTCATAAATACTTTCAACTATGTTGGGAAGTGTTAAAAATTGATAGTAGGTGGGGATAAAGAGACTTCGATGATACGTTGCCAAATGAGAAAAATAAAATTTTTAAAACTGCTGTGAAAATTAATTACTTGAAAATAAATTGCTTTATCTCAGTCAAGGCTAACTGGAGTACACAGTGGAAGATATGACCGGTTAGTTAATCAATTTTGTCTTCATACTCCCATTATGCGCACTGTGACTATGTGGTTTCCATAGTAATAGAATTCCTTACTGCTAATTTAGAATACTTTTTATTGAAATATAAATAAAACCGTAAGCATAATTTTGTATTTTGATTGATTTGAGAATCGGTTGATTTGAGCTCAAACTAGTGGTACTGCAAATATTTAGTAATACTGCAAAATTTTAATTTGTGTTCGTTAATATATAGACTATAAAACTTACTTGCGGTTTTTATTCAGTCACGCACTAGTTTTGTCACATGTAAATAAAGATGCTCCAAATGACATGAGATTCAAATACAGGTCTTACAACAAATTTTAATATTGTGGGATAACAATATTTCGTTCAACTTAATTTCGTTGAATACTAATAGATATTTATTGTTATCATGCTAGTTTTGCCGAAAGTAAATGAAGATGTTTCTTTCCCATTTTAATACTTATATCTACAATGGCCAAAACATTGAACTTCTTATCCATTCAATTTTTTAACTTTCATTTTTTAGTCCTGGTAAATATATATGACCGGTATTATCGCGTTCGCAATTGCTAGACCCATATCTTTTATAAAATACTTTTTTTCGTCCGTTGAACTATTTTAACTGGATTGATCGCTACGCGAAGAAAACAAAAATGACAAAACATCGATATTGGAATAAAAAATGACGGATGTGCTTGTGGAAAACGTTACAATTTCAAAAGAATGGGTAAAGAAGTGAAAGTAAAAAATTCTAATACAGTAATTTTCTTTCAGAAATAACCAAACAATTCCATATATATATATATATATATGTATCTATATAATATAAAATCTGAAAAATTGTTACAATTTTTGTTGAATTGATTAAAAAGCTAAAAGCAAAAAATAATTTATAATACAACTTGTAAAGCGCTATGCTGCAATTTTACATGTGTATACCTACATAAATTCCCAAAAAGGACAAGTAACAATGTACTCGTAAATTTCCAGAGGAGTGACAAGAGTAACGGCCGGGGGGAGTTGCGACCCCCAACACTCCGGTTAAAGCTTTTTTCCGCCATGGCAAACGCTCCCGGTAGCCGATACTCCCTACCCTATCTACTTCATGACTCTTATAAAACCGTAAATATTACATACAAACATATACACTTTCAATATTATGTAAATCTTAAGTTTACTACTCTACGCTAAATCAAACCAAAAAGCACTCTATAAAATTTTTAACAATTAATTTAAAATACTAATGTATGAAATTACTTCACTGCTTATTATTCTCGTGCCTAAATTACTCGTGCCTAAAGTATTAAATAGGCACGAGTGAAGTAATTTCATACATTAGTATTTTAAATTAATTGTTAAAAATTTTATAGAGTGCTTTTTGGTTTGATTTAGCGTAGAATAGTAAACTTAAGATTTACATAATATTGAAAGTGTATATGTTTGTATGTAATATTTACGGTTTTATAAGAGTCATGAAGTAGATAGGGTAGGGAGTATCGGCTACCGGGAGAGTTTGCCATGGCGGAAAAAAGCTTTAACCGGAGTGTTGGGGGTCACAACTCCCCCCGGCCGTTACTCTTGTCACTCTTCTGGAAATTTACGAGTGCATTGTTACTTGTCCTTTTTGGGAATTTATATATATATATATATATATATATATATATATATGTATATATATATATATGTATATATATAATTTTTGATATTTTTGTGCGCTTGTGTTAAAAGAAAATTTGGCCTTTTTAGCAAAAGATGATACAATGTAATTGAATGTCCTAAAATTTTGTTCTAAAAATGATTTTTACTAAGTAAATTTTTGTTCTCATTTTGATTTGTTGCGCCTTTGAATAGTTTAGATATAATATCTGACGGTAAACTATTTATATAAAAGAATTTGATATTTTGAGGACATGAGATTCAAACACTTTAAACCATATTACAAATTTCTATATTGTGCGATAACAATAACAGTAATTCTACTAACTTAATTTCGCTGACTACTAATTGCAACTTATCGCTGACTACTAATAGTTATTGTTATTGACTGTTAAAATAAGCATGTCGTTAATAAATAATAAAAAGCATTTTCTATCCCTAAACTATCTTTTAATATTTGCAATTTTCATAAAATATTAAAATCATATTGGCGATATTATTCTTATGTACCTCAATCAATATTTATTACTTACTGGAAGATGCACCCGCTGTTGCTCGGGATTTAAGACAAGCGGTCATGGCGTAGCTGTGTGCACATCCACGCAACAGTTTATTTTATTTTTGTTATATGCAAGTGTTTTGTTACACGTTCTTTGGTTTTCGGGAATTTGCGGCGAGTTCCGATGTAGTTTTTGCCAGAGATTTGCCTCTTAAACATCGAAACGTTCTAGAAAATGTACACGCCGTTGCCAGGGATTTAAGATGCAAACCTTTGATTGCAATCACATCGGAACCCACAGCGAATTTTCGTACACTACACGCTAAAAAACAAGAAAGCTCAACCATGCATAAAGCATGGATTATGAAACACTTTCCAACTGGAATGCAATTTTATTTAAACATCTCTAAAATGCGATACATTCAGCGCTGATATATTTAAAGTATCACAGTACTGCAGTAATCTATTATAGTAATTGAAAACTTAAAACTTCATGAAAAAAATGAACTTTATCGAAATGACGTCATCGAAATATAAATCATGTGGCTCTCTATGTAAAAGCAATGAATATTTCATTCGTATCACTTTTATTCCAGACTCCAGAGCTAAATAATTTTGCGTGAAAAAAAATCAACAATTTTATACAACTCATCTTACAATCGATTGCTTACATTCTGAATCCATTAAAATTAGGCTTCGTTGTAGAAAAAATCAAAGTTTGATGATCATTTAAACTGGAAGATATTGTAATTACGTTGGCGCGGAAAATAGATGCGCAGAAAATAAGCAAAAATAAAGTGGTTTTAGGACGGATGCAACACTAAATATAAATTTGAAAGAACTGTAAAAATCACGATTTTTACATTGGGAAAAAAAGATGGATGCCATATTTTAGTTTGAAATGGGTCACTTGATCTCCATATAATAAGGGTGTAATTATTTAAATTTTTATTTAAGAAAGTACCGAACATATTTTGCTGAAATTGTTTTTTATATATTTTAAGGGATAAAACAAAATTAGGTCTCTTAGGGTTCAATGTATTTCATTTTTTCTATCCGGTTCCAATCCAAAATTAATTGGTTGATGTTATTCATTTACATCCCCATATGTTCAACAGACTGTCTCCACAACATACTAAAATTTCATTTTGATAAAGTCATTTTTACGACAGTTATCGTGCGAACGGAGAGGCAGGCAAACAGACAAAAAGAACAAAGTCAAAAAAACTTTTCAACTATGTTGGAGAGTGTTAAAAAAGTAGCTGGGTATGCCAGTGAAAATGCCAGTGGATGTAACACTAAATATAAATTTGAAAAGAATTTTCAAAATCACGATTTCTACTTTAGGAAAAAAGATGGATGCCATATTTTATTTTGAAGTGGGTCACGTGATCTCCTCATATATTATGGGTGTACTAATTATTTTAATTTTTATTTAAAAAGCTACCGCATATATTTTGCTGAATTTTTTTGTATAATTTATGGGATAATTTAAGTATTTCTTAAAATTTTCGAAGCAATTTGTAAATTATAACTTCGTTAAAAAAACGTTTCAAAAATTAGGTCCCATAGTGTTCAATGTATTTCACTTTTTCGACCTGGGTTCAAACCAAAACTAATTGTGTGATATTATTAATTTGCATTCCCGTATGTCCCACAGATCGTCTCAACAATATACTAAAATTTCATTTTGATAAAGTTATATTACGGCAGTTATCTTGCGATCGGACAGACAGACAGACAGGATGAACGAAGTTATAAACAATTTTTAACTATGTTGGAAGTGTTAAAAAAGCAACATGCATGATACGAAATAACATCTAAATGTACGCCTAGTCTAAAACTGAGCAAGGATTGAACAGGAATGAATAAAGATAGGCTTTAAGAGTATGTGCAGTCGCGTCTTAAAGCGATACGGACCCACGGAATAGTTCGAATGTATCTTAGAGGTTTAAAACGTACGAAAAGTCTGGGCAATACCTAAACAATGCAGGGTTGCATATCTTATTCCAGCATCACCTGAATTATTGTCTCAAACGATATTGGTGCTTCCTTAATGTGAAGTTTTAACTCCTTACTTTTACCCCCACGGTTGTAAGACTTTTAACATACAGTCATCCTTTAATGGATATAGAGTGTGTCGGATCAAATGTTATTGAGTTTAACGGCTCTTACGGAATGTTATAGAACTTCCAACTTCTCTAGCTCAAAAACGGCTCATTGTAACACAGTTAAATGTTTTTCTTACTGATACATTTTAAAAAAAAGTATGAAAATACTTAATTGTTTGTTGTTTGCATAAAAATGTTATAGTAAAAGAAATAACAATTTTTTTTTCTATAATCATATGTACGTAGATAAAAAAACACAACATAAGATTAAAGTCATTTTGAGTTTCTTGTCGCTTTCTGTCATATAATTAATAATTTTATAAGAAAGATGCTATATATCCTCTAATAATTGCAAAGGTTGTCTTGTACTTTACTTTTGCATAGGAGGTAAGGGTTTGGCGACTCTGTCTGTTGTAATAAAATGACCGAATTGAAAATCCTGACAATTATGTTCAAATATAGAAATGTAGCATTATTTAGAAAATATCTTCAACATTTAATTGTGAATAGCCAGGACCTGTATCAATTGAGAATAGCCAGGACCTGTATCAATTGGGAATAGTCAGGATATGTATTAATTGTGTACATGGCCACGCCCATATTTGCCCACTTCCAATTTTATTATTTGAGTTTTCTTGGGGCATTGGAGTAATGTTTATTTGCAATAAATGCGAAAGTCGAGGTTAAATTTTTGGAAAGATGGTTTTATGAAATAACTATTTACGCAGTGCTAAAATGACCAAGGAAAAACACTGAAAATGAAATAACTTTTCTATGTGGATTGACCCTGATTCTGCCATTTTAATTCCAAATTTCATTATATTTTATTCATAGATCAACAGATCATATGTAAATTTTTCGATGGCATCTATTTGGATAGTCCTTAGATAAATAAGTTGAAAACGTATAACATTAATCTATCTCATCTCGGAGTATGGGATTACGAAAAATTAAAATTGAAGTATTTTTGTGTACTCTTCATATATACCGTTAATGTTGTAAAAATAAATTTTATATATAAAATGAATTTGCTTCAGTGTAATATTTGGTCTTCCAAACAGCAGCGGGCTGTGCAAAGATGTGTTGCGCGGCACGAAAAGCAACTATGTAGGATATTTTAAGAATTCATTAATTCAGAGTACTTGAACACTACATCGCGATTTTATAAATAACTTTAAAAGTTATACACTACAACTAATTACCCGAAGGTATCCGACAAAGAGCTCTCGCTATTTAAATAATGCAGATTCAGATAAAATCATACAATTTCCAAATCACTTGTTTTGAAACAAAATCATTTCCTCCTTTCGTTTCAATCTAAATCTTTTAGTTTCAACGTATAAATAGTCGTGCGCAATTGTTTGCCACAATATGCGCACGAACATCCACTTCTCCCTATACCTCCGCATAATCCATTGTGAAGAAACCATCTACAGCAAAAGGGTGAAAGGAAGACTTTTGTCGTTGTAAGGAAAATCAAAGTTTTTATGGTTTTAGTTGGAAGTGAAAATAGAACAAAAATAGAGTAATTACATTTTTTTTGTTAGAGTGCGAAGATATACACCCACCTTTTTAACAAACTACAGAACTGTGCTAAATTTCCTTTTCCGACGTGGCGTAAAAGGAAAATAAAAAAATAAAACATGCATCGATGTATTTAAAAGTAAATAAATAAATATGAAAAAATTATCTTGAGGATTCGGTAGCAAGAACGTTCTTCGGTCTTCCACTGATGTGAAGATGGAAACTTTGTGATAATATTTTCGATCGCTGAGGAACCGATTTGTGTGAATATCGCTCAAAATAGTTCTTCAATATAAAACAACTAAAAACCCAGAGAGAGAGAGAGAGACAGAAAGACAAATATCGTTTTCTATTATGTAAGATACTGTATATATTATAATATCAGTACTTCTAAAAGGCTGTTTATTTACATCCCAACCTGTGAGTCACATCCCGACTGCGGGCGCGGTAGCCCATTGGTTAGCGCGCTGGAGTTGCACTCGGTAGGCCCGGGTTCGATTCCAGCCACTGCCAAAACTGCCGCCGTGTTCATGCGGAGTACGATCACGTTAAACATGTGGGTCCGAAAGTCCTTCCGAGAGGTTGGTGGTAGGGGAAGGAGGGTACGGTCCCTGTGGATGCTTCCCCCACTGGGTTCCGGTCTAAATTGGGTGGCACTTCCCGACCGTCCAAACAGTTACCTTACACCTTTCTGGTAGGTCGGACGGTCTGGGTTTCAACAACAACAACATCCCGACTGCGAAATAATTTTGTAACCTGCAAACACAGCACGCTTTTCAACTAAAAAACTCTGATGTGGGCAGCACATGACTTTCCTTATATAATGCAATGAATTTACTACTTTTATAGTTAAAACAAATGTTATTCTTATAGTAGATACTTATATTCTTTCCAAGATATTGAATTTTCTTCAATGAGTCGTCATTTTCATTGATGTAGCGTCATTTTTATCTAATTGGCGAGATTTTAGTTAATTTGGCAACATTTAAAAAGTCACCAACTTGGTGACATTTAAAAAGTCGCCAACTTGGCGACATTCTGCCAAATTTGTCGCCAAAATCTCGCCAAGTGTTATGGATGGAGAAATAAGATATTCTTATACCAGATAAATGACTATTGACGTTCAAATACAAAAGTATTACTCAAAGTATCTTTTCTCATGAATGGAACGAGCTAGATCCATGAGAATGATGTCACCCAATTTATCGCAGGATATCACATATGAAAAGTGAACATATTTTGGAACAGTTAATATATTTTTTTAATTTATGGGAGTTTTTGATAAATTTATTTGGAAAATGTGCAATATCTCGAGAACGGATCATGCTAGCGTTCTAAAGTTTATGTCAATCGTTTTCTAAGGAAAAAATTACATAAAAAATGTCAATTTGCGCAACTTTGTTAAAGGTTTTGATTTTTTGTTGATTTTTTAAAAATTGCACTCGAATATTTAGGGGGGTTCTGAACATTCGATTGCGTTTAAAAACAAAAGGCTTCCAGTGTTTACGAATTGTGATTTTTGTACCAAATTTCGTTCGAATCGCTCCATTCGTTCGTGAGATATCGTCTCCACAGTCTCACTGACACACACACACACACACACACACACACACACACAGACATCACCTCAATAATGTTTGATTCGTGATCAGGGATGCTTGAAACGTGCTCTCCCGTCGAAAACTCGAATTCGAATTTTCCACCCCGTCACAATACTTTTCCTTATACATTATGTATATAAGGAAAGTAAAAAATGCTATGACTTGAATTTTCTACAATTCTCTCCCGTCGAAAACTCGAATTCGAATTTTCGTCCCCGTCACAATACTTTCCTTATACATTATGTATATTAGAAAATTAAAATTATTATGACTTGAATTTTTCTACAAGTTATTCCAGTTGCTTTTTGACAATTTCTACACGTTAAGAAGTTCTAATATAAATTAATAACATTTAAGCGCGACTTTCAACAGGGGCGTGTTGGCATGTCTTAACTTTAGTTAATACTAGCAGCATACCCGTTCTTCGTACGGAGTATATAATATAAAGAAACTTATAATTCGCAATCATGTGCAAATTCTGTTAAAATATTAAATTTATTGCTCATAAAGAGAAGTTTAAGAATATCTGTTCTCACTATGCAGAATTATCTTCACGGGCAGATCTGAAGAATAAAACATCCTGATCCCTTTTGTAAGCAAATTTACAAAAAAAAGGAATTGAGTGATTATATGCAACCCCGTACTACTTATATTGTCGTAGATTAGAAAATATGCCAGTGTGTTAGTAGAAGATTACCCGTATTACAATATGAGTCTCAAAAATATTTGCCAGAATAAAGGAGATGACGTAATAAATTGAAAATATCAATAATCCCCGTAATCTTTTACCAGAAGGTCGTAATTGATTCCAATATATGCCACTATATATCTAAATATATGCCAATATACCTGTACTTCTTATATTTTCGTGGATTAGAAGATATAATGCATTTGTAGAAGATTACGTACAACGTACTATATATGAGTTTCAACAATTTTCGTCATAATAAAACAATGTCATAGTAACTTGAAAATATCAATAATCCCTGAATCAAAAGTCCCCGAAAATATCAATAATAATAATGTTTAAACCTGAAGACCGTAATTGATATTATCCAGTCAAAATGCAATGTCAATGAAATTTATTTTATATACATATCTTTTTCAAATCGGAAAAGATTTAATATAAAATCGTATGCCGCATAACACATTGGATCCGTTGCTAAGCGACATGATATCATTTGCTTCAAATAAATTGATGGAAATCATATCATCTGAATAATGCGACCTCCATGGAAGATTTGGCGACATTTTAGTCAATTTAGCGATAACTTAAAAAATCCCCAAATTTATCGCCAAGTGGGACTGTAGAACAGATAGTCCCATTTTGCGACAAATTGACGAAACATCATCACAATACTATCCTCTAACAAAACACAATTATTTTCATTTATTAAGCGCGATTTTATCAATTCTATGATATTTTTATGGACTCACAAATATTTTTATCAATTTGGTGATATTAAAAAAATTCGTTAAATGTGTTACTAAGTAGGATGGATGGACTGTCCGACAAATGCTACCGAAACATCATTTCAGTACTCTATTCTAAAAAAACAAATCATTGATTTGCATCATTTTTATAAATTTGGAAACATTTCCGCTAATTTGGTAAAGTTTAAGAAAAGTTACCAAGTTATTTAGAGATATTCCACTAAACTCGTAGCTCTAAATTTGCAGATCTGAAGAATAAAATATTCTGACCCCGTTTGTATATACTAAATGAAAACACTAAAATTGTATTATAAGATACAGCCGTTCTACTCTTTTTCTGCTTCAACAATCAGCTAAATGAATTTATTGGGTAAACACAATATATGAGTTTATTAGCTAAACACAATATATGAGCTGGAAACCTCTTTGCTAAAATAAATGAAAATGATGTACGCAGTTCGCAATTTATATAATTAAAAGAACAACCAAACCTTTCATTTAAAAATATATTTTTACATCCATTTATTTATTTTATTCAAATAGAAAAAATAATAATAAATATTAACAACACATTTAATTTCATTCCGCTGCCGGGCAACATGATATAAGATAGAATCTTCCTCATAAAATGCGAAATTAAATATCCATTTTGATTTCTTTATACTTTTAATCGTTGAGTAAAAGCTTGTGAAATATAACCACGGAGGTAGATTTTTCCATTTAAATTCATGTTTCAAACAATTCGTGTTTTCCGATAGTGACTAATTAATGCAAAAATCCTGCACCAAACTCGGAAATAAAGTTTTATTTCATTTCGCCGTTTTAAACAAACGATTTTCATCCTTTCCGTTTGAATAAACCACGGAGTTGGAGAGTATAACTCATAGGAAAAAGTTCCGTTTTACATTAATATCTCGACAACCCCTGGTCTTAGAAACTCAAAACTTGGACTAAATTTATGGGGGGCTATTTTAAGGCTATCCACAAAATTTCATTAAATTCGGTTCAGCCGTTTTTCCGTGATGATGAGACAAACGAAAATTTCGTTTTTTACTAATATCTCGAGAACCACTGGTCGTAGAAACTCAAAACACGGACTAAATTTTAAGTGGGGCTATTTCTAGGCTACCCACCAAATTTCATCAAATTCGGTTTAGCCGTTCTCCCGTGATGATGGGACAAACAGACAGACAGACAGACAGACAGACAGACAGACAGACAGATTTTCAATTTTATTTATATAGATTTCTAAATATATTCGTAAAATTTCTTTAAACTTCAACTTATTAGTTTATTTTCCTTCAAATCTATATTTGAAACCTGTTTTAATTGTTACCGGTTGCAGTTACCACAGCTAACGGTTCATTTCTTTAGCTGTCACTCTTTTTAGTGTGAATCTTTTGAGTAGTTCTAAACGTGGAACAACTAGAAAGCCTGGAAGACCCCTTTCTTTTAATCTCTTACCTACTGCGCAATCAATACTTTAAATAGAATAATATTTCCCTTCAAATTAATAATCTGTTTAAGCGAATACAGATCTGTGCCAACTTCCTATATTGTCAAAGCCCCAATGTGCATCAAAATGTTATATTAGGAGTCTTAGGCTAAATAGAAGTGTAAAACAAATATTTCAAAACTCCATTTGTGGTCAGTGAAATAATGTCATAAATGAAGATACAGTCTGATAACGATACTGGAGATTAAATGCGTTTTGCATCACTGCGACATTCATACTGAAGGCACTTTTATAGCAGCCACAGCTAACATAGTTGGGTTAAAAAATTTATAATTTATCAAAAGACGGGTTTATGTTTTTTTTTCTGGAGTATTCTGTGATCTATTTAGGAGCTGCTGTTAAAATATGAGCTTTGGATGGCACTTCAAATTTTTTATATATGCCGTAATATAAAAATCGGAGAGGTTTAGTACGTACGAAAAATATATTTTATTTAAAAATGAAAATGTGTCTATCCATTATATGAACTCCGTTCAAAGTTTATTTGAAAGATATTTTTTCTCCTTTCCCGATGGTGTCAGGATGGAAACTGTCATAATATTTGAGCTCGATAAGGAATTGAGTTTTGTAAATATCGGCCTAAATTGGGATAAAACATAAAATAACTAAAATGAAATTTAAAATAAATAAAAAAGCCGAGGTGCACCTATTTGGGCTCGGAAGTACCAACGTAACAAATATCACGGTCGTACGGCACTGCGATTTTTCGTTACAGAATGCACAAACATTCAGAAAGAAAGAAACAAAGACATATAATGACATCCTCCTTTATTATGTACTGGAAAATGTACCGTTGTGCGGTAGTTAAAGCAAGGTAGTTATATAAAATAACAAAATAAAAATCCGCGTACATCGGCACAACGTGCGTGAAACGACAGCATGGTTTCCTTTCATGTCTGTGTGGCTCCAGTAAATCGAAAAACTTCAATCGGACAATGACCCGGGAAAAAAAAAAAAATTAAAAAAATTTAAGAGTTCGTTTGCTTAAAAAATTTATAATTAATGATCGGATGGCTTTAGGTTTTTTTTTATTTTGGGACAATATGTAATATTCAAAGGAGTTGGGGTTGAATTATAAACATTGGTCTTCAAATTTTTTTATAAAGCAATTTTGAAAGTGGGAACTTTTAGAACACCTTAAAAGTATATTTATTTTAAAAAGTCATGAAAATTCGTCTATTCGTGTGGATTCCATCCAAAGTATGTTTTAAAGGGAATTTTTCGATCTTTCCAATGGTGACATGATGGAAACTCTAATATTTCCGGTTGCTAAGGAACCGATTTTTAAGTATATCGCCTAAAATCGTTGTAAATCGGGCTGCAACATAAGACAAGTAAAAAACTATTTCGAATTAAAAAAAAATAACGCTGAGGTGCACATTACCGGATCTTGAAGTACCTGTGTGTGAGACCAGAAATTGTTCTCACATGAGACACTTTTATTTGTAGTATTTATGGTGGCCAGAACGCCGAACAAAGTTTATGAGGACTTGAACTTTTAGGTCAAAAGGACTATAAATTTAGGTGTGCAAGACCAAAGGGGCTGAGAGGGGCCTTGCTATGTGCAAAATGATGCCATTGGGTTGAGAAGAACCAATGAGCGCCAAGGGGAAGAAGGGCGGAGCTACCCCCCCTCCCGCCGAAGGAACCACAGCTTGGATCAGAGAGGAAAGAAATCAGAGTTCGGAGCCACACACCCCAGAGTTGAGGACGAAATACACGAGTTTCAAATATAGAGAAATGAGAGTGCAGTAGAATACGAAAGACAACGAGGAGCAGAAATGGAGATCAGATATGAAAAGAAAATAATCACGAATTTTGACTTAAAGTACGAGTAGTTGTTGAGTGTCCCGTAGAGGTAATCTAATGTCGAGTGCATTAGCAGTACGAGGAGGAGCCACACACCACAGAGTTATGGCAGTATAAGACTGATGCAAGCCTCAGAACGATGATAAGCCCAAGATTAAACTTTAAGGTATGTGCTCATAATAACAGGTCCTAGAAATCATCGTAAAACTTTCTGGTCGCATATCTCCCTTTGCTAAAATAATTAAATGAAAATTGATAATAAATGAAAATTGATATTTATGAAAATTGGTGCTTTTGATAAATTGATGTTGTTAATAAATGATATTGTTTAAGTTTTAAAATAGTCTAATCTTTTAATATTGATTAATAATTCTTTTCAGGATTTACACAAAAGGTAAAAATAATTGGAGGGTTTATTGTGGCACAATAACGAGCAATGTACGTTTTAATGTGAATTCCACTATATATGAATTTACTGCAATGTTAAGGTGATTTAAAGTAATGAATTTAATAATTAAAGGTGTAATTTTAAGTACCTTTTATTTTTCTTACCGCCACACTGTGTATCAATTTTCAAGGCCAAATGACGCTCAGACTTTCCGCTACACCCTGCACAGTCATAAAGGCACATACATACACACACAACACACAGATAGACAAATGGACATATAAATTTATTAAATAAGAATATTACATTTGCCTTATGCCATGTTTTACTTTCTGTTTAGATTGTTTGGTAGGTATGTTGTGAAACTTTTATCTCACGAACAGATCATTTGAGAAAAATGGTGTCGTCGACAAAGTTGTAGAACGCTTTACAGTCTTCTTTTAATTGATATTGAGTGTGTTGGATCAATCGTTAGTGATTTTAGCGACCCCTCCGGAATACTACAGAACTTATTAGTTCTCTAACTCAAAACGGTTAACTGTAATATGATTGAAATTTATTCTTATACATTTTAAAAAAGTATGAAAATGCTTAATTGTCTGTTGTGTGCATAAAAATTTTATAGTGAAATAAAAAAAAAAAGTTTTTCTATAATCATATGTACGTAGATAAAAAAACCCACAGAGAATAAAGACCTTATTGAGTTTCTTGCCGCTTTTTGTAATATTATTGTTAATTTTACAAAAAAAGTGTTATATATCCTCTAATAATTGCAAAGGAATGCCTTGTACTTTACTTTTGCATAGGAGTCAAGGACTGCAGCAGACTCTGCCTCTACTTCCTACAAGAAAATGAGCGAATTGAAAATCCTGACATGTATGTTTGATTACAGAAAATTAACATTATTTAGAAAATATCTTCAAGATTTAATTGTGAATAGCTAGGACATGTATCGATTGCGAATTTGCCAGGGCAAGTTTTATCCATTTAACATACAACGACGTCTAGGATACGTCGTATGTTTCATTAGTCATTGTAGACATTGATGTCTGTTTGACGCGCGCAGATTTAAATTTTGTAATGTGCAAATCTTACAGAAATATAGGAGGAGTGGTTTACATCCTGAAACTACACTTAATGTCTTTTAATTTGGACAAATCGAAATTCATTTTATTCGTATGTCAAGGAGTTAATTGCGTATTTGGCCACGCCCATATTTGTCCACTGCCATTTTTATAATTTGTAGTTTTCAGCCGACGCGGTGGTCGAGCGGTCAAGGCGAGCGTTTCGACGCAATCGGTCGACCGCTGCGTTGTGGGTTCGAGTCCTACGTAAGGCATGGATATTGTGTTGTTGGGCACAGTGTGTTCCGCCCCCCTCTGGTGCGCCTGGGGCAACGTCCTACGACGGCTAAATGGTTCACGTTCAGGCCGATGTATAGGCGAATGATGAGAATCAAGTGCCTGGCCTTTTACAAAATTTACAAAAGAAAAAAAAAAGAAGGAAAAAAATCTTGTTTTAATGGGCCATTGGAGTAAAGTTTATTTGCAATAAATGTGAAAAATGGGATAGATGCTCAGTGCTAAAATGACTACGAAAATAGAACTAAGAATGAAATAAATTTTCTATGTGGATTGGCGCTGATTCTACCATTTTAATTCTAAATTTCATTATATTTTATTTATAGATCAACAATCATATTTAAATGTTTTCGATGGCATCTATTTGGATAGTAAATAAGTTGAAAACTTAAACATTATTCTGTCTCCTTGCAGAGTATGAGGTTACGAAAAATTAAAATTAAAGTATTTTTGCGTACAGTTTATGTATACCAATAATGTTACAAAAATAAATTTTATATAAAAAAAATGATTTCGTTTTAATGATAATATATTAATTATTGACATCTGTATCCAGAAAGCTGTTCCGAAAAGGGCTACAGCTACACGAAAAATCAGTAGAACAAACAACGGCAGGCTGTGAGAAGATGTGTTGTGCGGCATGAAAAGAAACTATGTAGGGTTGTTTAAACATTCATTAATTTAGAGTACTTGAATACGATTACGTACACCTACTTCGCGATTTTGTTAAGACCTTTAAATTTTATACACTAGAACTAATTACTTGAAGTTATCCGACAAAAAGCTCCCGCTATTTAAAATTGCTAAAATGAATAAAGTAAAGAACTGAAAATGGAGTAACATTTTTATGTGGATTGGCTCTAATTCTGCCATTTTAAATACAAATTTCATTGTATTTTGTAGTCAAACTGATCATTAAGTAAATTTTTTCGATGTCGGTTATTTAGATTGCTCTTAGAATAATGTTATCCGTTTCAGCTTATTTGCCTATCTCTGCGTAGAGTATGATATTATGAAAAATTTAAACTGAAGTATTTTTGTATCCTATGAGTATATTCCGATAATATTTTTAAAATGAGTTGTACATAAAACATGATTTCGTTAAATAAGTTATTCGCGGAATTACTTGTGCACCGAACGTCCGCAATCGAATGTTCAGAAGCCTCCTAAATTTTCAAGTGAAATTTTGAAAAAATCGTCAAAAATTCCAAACCGCTAATAAAGTTACGCAAATAGACATTTCTTATGTAATTTTTCATTAGAAAACGATTGACATAAATTTTAGAACACTAACATAAATCGTTATCGAGATATTGCACATTTAAAAAAAAATATCAAAAAGTTATATAAAATAAAAAAAAATATATTTCCTATTGAGCAACATGTTCACTTTTCATATGTAATACCATGCGATAAATTGGGTGATATCATTCTCGGGGATCTAACTCGCTCCATTCATGAAAAAAGATACTTTGAGTAATACCTTTGTATTTGAACGCCAATAGTCATTTATCTGCCGTAAGAATAACTTATTTCTCCATCCATAACGCTTGGTGAGATTTTGGAGACCAATTTGGCGGAATGTCGCCAACTTGGCGACATTTTTAATTGTTGCCAAATTAACAAAAATCTCACCAAATTGATAAAATTGACGCTAAATCAATGAAAATGACGACTCATTGAAGAAAATTCAATATCTTGGAAAGAATATAAGTATCTACTATAAGAATGCCATTTTTTTAACTGTAAAAGTAATAAGATTATTGCATTATGTAAGGAAAGTCATCTGTTGCCCACATCAGATTTTTTTCTCTTCGAACGTGGAGCAATAAGAAAATAAAAATAAAATGTGCATCGATGTATTTAAAAATAAATAAATAAATATGATGGAATTCTCTTGAGGATTATTATTCTCTTGAGATCTTCCAATGATGTGAAGATGGAAACACTGCAATAATATTTTAGATCGCTAAGGAACCGATTTGTATGAATATCGATCAAAATAGTGCTTTCATATAAAATAACTAAAAAACTGATTCGAATGTTAAATAAAATCCAGCATAGGTCTGTTTTATCGGGAGCTCGACTTACTGAATTTCGCGTCTGTCTGATTTTTCTTTAAGGACGACAGATACACAGTGGCAGAAATACAAATGCCTTCCTTTATTATGTAAGATATTGTATAAATTATAATGTCTGTATTTCTACAAGGTTATCCATTTACATCCAAACCCGTGGGTCGCAACCGGACTGTGAAATAATTTTATAACCTGTAAACACAGTAAGCATTTCAACTAAACATACACTATGATTTGCATTTTCTACAATTTATGAACATAAATAACAGTTTCAACATAATAACATAACAGTTATAATGTAAATGACAGTTCTAACATAATAACATAACAGTTATAACATAAATTACAATTCCGACATAAATAATAACATAACAGTTCTGAAATAATAACATAATAATTTTAACATAAATAACATTTCTAACATAATAACATAGCATAATAGTTTTAACATAAGTAACTGTTTTAGCATAAATGTTTAAGAGAGATTTTTAACAGGGTCGTGTTGTCCTGTTTTGATTTTAGTTCACATTTTTAAATATATTTGTAAAATTTCTACAAACTTCAAATTTCGTATTTTATTTTCCTTCTAACCTATATTTGAAACCTGTTTTAATTGTTACCAGTTGCAGTCATCAAAGCTAGCGGTTCATTTCTTTAGCTGTCACTCTTTTCAGGGTGACTCGTTTGAGTAGTTCTTGGAATAACTATACACCGAGAAGATCATTTCTCTTTAATCTCTTAACTAATACATAATATTGACTCGGAATAAAATAATATTTCTCCCCAAACTAATAAATTGTTGAAATAAATTCAGATCTGTGCTAACTGCGTAGACCACTGCTTCTAAACCGCCGGGCCCTGATATCAATTATACCGGGCCACGAGAGACTCTCTTGAAATTTTCGTTTTAGATTTCTAAGTATTTCTTATGAGTAAATATTTCACGGTGGAAATGTTTTAAGGAGAATAATATTCTTGGATGTGTCGAAAAGCTCAGAATCAGAATACTTAAATAATATTTGTATAGCAAATGTCAGTGACGAAGTCGCATTTAACTTTTGATATGAATAAAATACTGCTCAGCTGGCTTCTATGTGATTTAAAATGGATAAATATTTTTCTCTCTCAATACCTTTCTTTTTTCAAACCAATATCAGTAAAATCAATTTAATAACACAATAATCCTTTTCATACTGAATAATATTATAAATTTTTGGTGATCACAATGGGATGTTTTAATGAAGATCACCACAAATTAATGTAATGGTGTTGGCCTGAGGAAATTACAACATAGTATACGATTTAATTAGCATTGATAACTTATTTAAATGTAATTTTATATTTGATTATAGAAAATTAGCATTATTTAGAAAATATCTTCAAGATTTAATTGTGGATTGCCAGTACATGTATCGATTGCGAAGTTGCTAGGGCAAATATTATCCCCTTGACATACAACGACGTTTAGGATACGTCGTATGTTTCATTAGTCATTGTAAACATTGATGTCTGTGGGATGCGTGCTGCTTTAAATTTTGTCATGTGCAAATCTTACAGATATATAGGGGGCGTGGTTTACATCTTGAAACTACACTTAATGTCTTTTAATTTGGTCTAATCGAAATTCATTTAATTCGTATGTCAAGGAGTTAATTGCGTATAAGGCCACGCCCATATTTGTCCACTTACATTTTTATAATTCGTAGTTTTCATGGGGCATTGGAGTAAAGTTCATTTGCAATAAATGTGAAAAATGGGATATATTTTTAAGCAGAGGGTTTTATTTCAAATAACCATTTCCGCAGTGCTAAAATGACTAAGATAAAAAAAACAAAAAAAAAACCTGAAATTGAAATAACTTTTCTATGTGGATTGACCCTGATTCTGCCATTTTAATTCCAAATTTCATTATATTTTATTTATAGATCAACAGATCATATGTAAAATATTTCGATGGCATCTATTTGGATAGTCCTGAGATAAATAAGTTGAAAACGTAGAACATTATTCTGTCTCCTCGCAGAGTATGGGGTTACAAAAAATTAAAATTAAAGCATTTCTGTGTACAGTTTTTGCGTACCGATAATGTTATAGAAATTTTTTTAATATAAAAATGATTTCGTTTTACTGATAATATTCTTGTTTCATCTACTGCATCCCGAAAGCTGTTCCGGAAAAAGAACTGCAGCTACCAGAAAAATCAGTAGAACAAAAAACAGCAGGCTCTGAGAAGATGTGTTGCACGGCATGAAAAGGAACTATGTAGGGTTGTTTAAAAATTCATTAATTTAGAGTACTTGAATACGATTACGTACACGTACTTCGCGATTTTGTTAAGACCTTTAAATTTTATAGACTAGAACTAATTACTTGTAGTTATCCGACAAAAAGCTCCAGCTATTTAAAATTGCTAAAATCACCAAGGTAAAGAACTTAAAATGAAGTAACATTTTTATGTGGATTGGCACTAACTCTGCCATTTTAAATCCAAATTTCATTATATTTTGTAGACAAACTGACCATTAAGCAAATTTTTTCGATGTCGGTTATTTGGATTGTTCTTAGAATAATGTTATCCGTTTCAGCTTATTTGTCTATCTCCGCGTAGAGTATGATGTTATGAAAAATTGAAACTGAAGTATTTTTGTGTCCTATGAGTATATTCCAATAATATTTTTAAAATGAATTGTACATAAAACATGATTTCGTCAAGTAAATTATTCGTGGAATTACTGGTGCACAGAACGTCCGTTAAGCTGCGCCGAAAATGGCTACTGCTATTTGGAATTGGTTAGAACAAACAACAGCGGGTATCCTTCGATATAATATATTGGTTGGCTGTGAGAAAATGTGTAGTGTGGCATGAAAAGCAACTACGCAGGATCATTTAAAAATTTGTTAATTTAGAGTACTCGAACTTTGAAATTTTGTAAAAACCTTTAAATATTATATACTAGAACGAATTACCCAAATGTATCCGGGACCTAAAAATGCCACCGTTATTCAAATAATGCAGATCTATAATGCTATTTCAATAACCACTCAATTTCCAAATCACCTGTTTTGATCCAAAATCATTTTCTCTTTCCATTTCAATCTTCATCCTTTAGTTTCAACGTATGTACAGTCGCGCGCAACTATCTGCCACACAAGCGCACGAACTTCCACTTCTCCCTATACCACCGCATAGCCCAATGTATAGCAAACGTCCATAGCAAAAGGGTGAAAGGAAATACTTTTGCCCGTTGTAAGAAAAATCAAATTTTTTTATGGTTTTGTTTGGAAGTGAAAATAAAATGAAAAATTGATTAATTTAAAAAATGTTTTTTGCCAGAATGCGATGATATACATCCGTATTTTTGAAAAGCTACAGAATTGTGCTAAATTTTCTCTTCGAACGTGGAGCAATAAGAATATAAAAAATAAAATGTGCATCGATGTATTTAAAAATAAATAAATAAATATGAGGGAATTTGCTTGAGGATTCGGTGAAAGAGATCTTCCAATGATGTGAAGATGGAAACACTGTAACAATATTTTCGATCGCTAAGGAACCGATTTGTATGAATATCGCTCAAAATAGTGCTTTAATATAAAATAACTAAAAAACTGATTCGAATGCTAAATAAAATCCAGCATAGGTCTGTTTTACCGGGAGTTCGACTTACCCTATACTGAATTTCGCGTCTCCCCAAAGCTTAGATTTTTCGCTACAGACGACAAACACACAGAGACAGAAATACAAATGTCTTCTTTCATTATGTAAGACACTGCATATATTATAATGTCTGTACTTCTTCAGGGCTGTCCATTTACATGCAAACCCGTGGGTAGCATACGAACTGTGAAATAATTTTATAACCTGTATACACAGCAAGCATTTCAACTAACAAAGGATATAATTTGCATTTTCTACAATTTATGAACATAAATAACAGTTCTAACATAACAACATAACAGTTACAGTATAAATGACAGTTCCAACATACTAACATGACAGTTATAACATAAATTACAGTACGGACATAATAACATAATAGTTCTAAAATAATAACATAATAATTTTAACATAATAACATAACATAATAGATTTAACATAAGTAACAGTTTTAGCATTAATTAACACATTTAAGAGATATTTTTAACAGGGGCGTGTTGTCCTGTTTTGATTTTAGTTCCAATTTTTTAATATATTCGTAAAACTTTCACGAACTTCAAATTTTTTATTTAATTTGCCTTCTAATGTATATTTGAAACCTGTTTTATTTGTTACCAGTTGCAGTCACCGCAGCTAGCGGTTCCTTTCTTTAGCTGTCACTCTTTTCAGGGTGACTCTTTTGAGTAGTTCTTGACTTGTAATAACTATACACCCCGAAGATCATTTCTCTTTATTCTCTAAACTAATACATAATCTATACTCGGAATAAAATAATATTTCTTCCCAAACTAATAAATTGTTGAAGTAAATTCAGAGCTGTTCAACTATCGCCGGACCCTGATGTCAATTATAACGGGCCACGAGAGATTCTCTTAATTTTCGTTTAAGTATTTTTTATGAATAAATATTTCATGGTGGAAATGTTTTAAGGATAATAATATTTATGCATGTGTCGAAAAGCTCAGAACCAGAACACCTAAATAATATTTGCATAGCAAATGTCAGTGACAATGCCGCATTTAACCTTTAATATGAATAAAATACTGCTCAGCTGGCTTCTATGTGAATTAAAATGGATAAATATTCTTCTCTCTGAATACCTTTTTTTACGAGGAAAAGAATACGAGGAAAAGAAGCTACGAGGAAAATAATAAGAAAAATCCCATTACTCTGGGATTAACCGTTCTCGAGATATTTTAGTTTTTTTGTATTTTTGTTACGGCAACTGTGAAAATAAGTCCTGTTATCAAATGAGAACGAAAATTGAATTAAAAGTGCAACTTTTGTGTTATTTTTGTGCAATTAAATTCAATTTAATGAATTATTAAAGAAAGAAGTAGAAAGTGAATATGAGTCTGCAGCTAAAGTCATGTGCTGCCCACATCAGATTTTTTAAATATCTTATCTTTTTCTAATAGCACTCTTGAAGCCGAGAACTCAGATATACAGTTTTATTAATTCACTGTATTTAGTGACTTTTAAAAGTGATTAAGTAGTGACTTTAGACTATATTAATCACAATATTTAGCGCATTTTACATTTCCTACAACACATAATATGCTATGTATATAGGGCAAGTCTTGTACGAGTCGAGTGCTCGAAAGCTAGTTTTTGTCAGATTTACATATTTTGTGGATGTTAGAACACGATTCAACACAATTTTCACAGGTACGGTTGGTTTTGTATATGTGTGCGTGTGTGTGTGTTGTGCCTGACCGTGCAATTGAAATGTGATGCAGGCATGGGTAAACTTCAATTCAAGAACTGCCAGAATTTAATGAATTTTGAAGTAGATGGTTTACTGCATTAAATCAAAGACAACAAATCGTAAATTAAAAGGTAATTTAATAAAAGTCGTCCTTTACGACGTACAAATATTGAAAAAGGTCAGAGCGCTTTTGGGTATCATCATATCATTCATCATTGGCTATATAAAAATTACCGTGCAAACAAGCTTATATACAGACCAAATCGGCCGACAAAATTTGCATAAATTAACTACGGGATTATGATAATTAAATTGTATTATAAACGGGATATTTAAGATTAAACGATTACAAAATACATTAAATTGTATTATAAACAGTAAATTTATATTAAACAGGAATTAAATACAAATATCAAAAAGAAAGATCAATCATGCTTAAAGAATTGATTATGAAACACTTTCCAACTTTAATGCAATTTTATTTAAACATCCCTAAAATGCAATACATTCCTCGGAAATATTTTAAAACTTATCACAATACTACATTAAATTATTATATTTGAAAACTTAAGCCATCATCGAAAAAAATGAACTTCATTCAAATGACGGCATTGAAATATAAATTGCCTTGTTTAAACATCTCTAAAATGCGATACATTCATTGGTAATATTTTTAAAATTATCATAATACTGCGATAATTTATTATATTTGAAAACTTCATCGAAAGCAACTGACATTAATTCAAATGACGTCATAGATAAAATAACACGCCTGGCTCTCTCTATAAAGGCAGCATTTCATTCATAACATTTTCGCATTCATTTCACTCATCACTGTACTAAAATAATTTAATTTATTTAAAAACTTGGAGCTACAAGTAATTAAACTCTATTCTTAAAACTTCATCGAAAAAAAATCGTCCTTCTCTCTGTAAAATCAATGAATATTTCATTCATATCAGCTATGCAGACTCTATGAGCTACATACTTTTGCGTTAAAAAAATACAGCAATTCTTATACAACTCATTCTATATATTTTGCTGTTTACATTTTAAATAAGTGAAAAATAGGCTTCGTTGTAGAAATAATCAAATTTGGATGATCATTTAAACTCTATATTGTCATTGCGTTGCTTCAGTATCTAGATGCACAGAATTTAAGCAAAAATAAAGTTGTTTTAGGACGAATACAACACTCAATATGGATTTAAAAGAACTTTAAAAATCACGATTTTGAGGCAAGATGGATGCCATATTATATTTTAAAGTGGGTCACGTGATCTTTTCATAACATGGGCACGTGATCGCTTCATATAAGAGGTGTACTTATTTTAATTTTTATTTAAAAACTACTGAATATATTTTACAGAAATTTTTTATATATTTTATGGAATAATTTGAATATCACCTAAAATTTTCGAAGCAATTTGTGAATTTTAAATCCGCTTAAAAAGTGTTTGAAGAATTAGGTCCCATAGGATTCAATGTATTCCATTTTTTCAACCCGGGCTCAATCCAAAACTAATTGGGTGATATTATTCATTTATATTCCCATAGGTCCTACAGATCGTCTGAATAACATACTAAAATTTCATTTTAAGTTATTTTTACGGCAGTTATCCTGCTAACGTACAGAGAGACAGATAGAATGAAAAAAGTCATAAACACTTTTCAACTTTGTTGTAAAGTGTTAAAAAGAAAATGAAGCATGCTTAAAATTCAGAATGCATAAATTACATCCTAAAGAAACGTAACAGATAGCTGAGTTATCTGTGCTTACATAGTTATATGTGACGTTTCCTTTTGATGTAATTGCTTTCTGAGTTTTGGACATGCTTCATTTCCTTTTTTAACACTTTACAACAAAGTTGAAAGGTGTTTAAGACTTTGTTAACACTTTACAACAAAGCTGAAAAGTGTTTATGACTTTGTTCATTCATTCTGTCTGTTTGTCTGTCTATTTGTCCGTTAGCACGTTAACTGTCTTAAAAATGACTTAATTGAAATGAAATTTTAGTATGTTGTTCAGACGGTCTGTAGGACCTATGGGAATATAAATGAATAATATCACCCAATTAGTTTTGAATTAAACTCGGGTTGAATAAATGAAATACATTGAACCCTATGAGACCTAATTTTCCAAACATTTTTTAGGCGGATTTAAAATTCACAAATTGCTTCGAAAATTTTAGGTAATATTCAAATTGTTCCATAAAATATATATAAAAAAATCAGCGAAATATGTGCAGTAGTTTTTTTAATTAAAAATTAACATAATAATTACACCTCTTATATGAAGCGATCACGTGACCACGATATGAAAGGATCACGTGACCCACTTCAAAATGAAATATGGCATACATCTCGTCTCAAAATCGTGATTTTTCAAGTTCTTTTTAATCCATATTGAGTGTTGTATCCGTCTTAAAACCACATTATTTTGGTTTAAATTCTGTGAGTTTGTATAGCTAAAATTCATGGAATCTGAATAGCTAATATGAATGAAATATTCATTGATTTTACAAAGAGAAGGACGATTTTTTTCGATGAAGTTTTCAGCATAGAGTTTAAATACTTGTAGCTCCATGGTCTTTATTTTTAAATAAAATAAATTATTATGGTATTGTCATGAATGAAATGAATGGGAAATAGTTTATAAATGAAAGGCTGCTTTTTTGGAGAGAGCCAGGCGTTTTATTAACACTTTACAGCAAAGTTGAAAAGTGTTTATGACTTTGTTCCCTCTGTCTGTCTGTCTATCAGTCCGTTAGCACGATAACTGCCGTAAAAATGATTTAATCAAACTGAAATTTCAGTATGTTGTTCAGACGGAAAGATTTAGGTAATTTTGCAGAAAATTTTAGGTAATATTTAAATTGTTCCATAGAATCTATAAAAAAAAAAAGCGAAATATATTCAGTAGTTTTTTAAATAAAAATTAAAATAATAATAACACCTCTTATATGAAACGATCACGTGACCATGATATGAAAGTATCACGTGATCCAGTTCAAAATAATATATATGGCATCCATCTTGTCTCAAAATCGTGAGTTTTAAAGTTCTTTTTAATTCATATTGAGTATTGTATCCGTCCTAAAACCATTTTATTTTTGTTTGAATTCTGCGCACTGAAATCTACATACTGAAACAACGCAATTACACTATATTTGAGTTCAAATGCTCATCGAAATTTGATTATTTCTACAACGAAGCCTATTTTTCACCTATGTAAAATGTAAACAGCAAAATATATAGGATGAGTTGTATAGAAATTGCTGTATTTTTTTAACGCAAAAGAATTTAGCTCATGGAGTCTGCATAGCTGATATGAAAGAAATATTCATTGACTTTACCGAAAGAAGGACGATTTTTTGCGATGAAGTTTTAAGCATAGAGTTAAATTACTTGTAGCTCCATGGTCTTAATTTTTAAATGAAATAAATTATTATAGTATTGTGATGAATGACATGAATGGGAAATTATTTATGAATGAAATGCTGCTTTTTTAGAGAGACCCAGGCGTGTTATTTTTTCTATGACGTCATTTGAGTGAATTTCAGTTGTTTTCGATGAAGTTTTTAAATATAATAAATTATCGTGGTATTATGATAATTCTAAAATTATTATCGAGTAATATATCACATTTTAGAGATGTTTAAACCAGGCAATTTATATTTCAATGCCGTCATTTGAATGAAGTTTATTTTTTTCGATGAAGGTTTAAGTTTTCAAATATAATAAATCAATGTAGTATTGTAAGAAGTTTTAAAATATTACCGAGGAATGTATTGCATTTTAGACATGTTTAAATAAAATTGCATTGCTGTTGGAAAGTGTTTCATAATCAATGCTTTAAGCATGATTGACCTGTCTTGTTTTTTTTAAGACGTCATTTGAATGAATTTCAGTTGTTTTCGATGAAGTTTTTAAATATAATAAATTATCGTGGTATTATGATAATTCTAAAATTATTACCAAGGAATGCATCGCATTTTAGAGATGTTTAAACTAGGCAATTTATCTTTCAATGTCGTCATTTGAATGAAGTTCATTTTTTTCGATGAAGGTTTAAGTTTTCAAATATAATAAATTAATGTAGTACTGTGATAAGTTTTAAAATATTACCGAGGAACGTATTGCATTTTTAGAGATGTTTAAATAAAGCTGCATTGAAGTTGGAAAGTGCTTCATAATCAATGCTTTAAGCATGATTGATCTTTCTTATGATATTTGTATTTAATACTTGTTTAGTCTTGAAATTCTTGTTTATAATACAATTTAATATATATTTGTAATCGTTTAATCTTAAATATCCTGTTTATAATACAATTTAATTATCATAATCCCGTGGTTGATTTATGCAAATTTTGTCTGCCGATTTGGTCTGTATATAAGCTTGTTTGCACGTTAATTTTATATAGCCACTGATGAAGGGTATGGTGATACCCGAAAGCGCAGTGGCCTTTTTTACTTTCCCTGCAATACATGGTAATGTATAGGGAAAGTATTGGGATCATGTCGAAAATCGCAACTCGAGTTTTCGACGGATCTACTCGTTTCGAGACCTCTAGAATACGAAAAACCATTTTTAGCGTTACGTCTGTGTGTGTGTCTGTATGTCTGTCTGTCGGCCTGTGTCTCTGTGTGTCTGTCTGTCTGTCTGTCTATGCAGATTTTGTATCCACTCTAACTAAAAAACTAATGGACCGAATTTCACAAAATTTGGTAGGTAAGTCACTTGTAGGCTAGTCTGGTGCTGATTAATTTTGGGTACGATTCGGAATAAAAGAACCTGCCTATTTTTGCGAAATGGCCCGCAAAAGCTTTTATCCACTCTAACTGAAAAACTAATGGACCGAATTCCACAAAATTCGGCAGATGAGTCATTTGTGGGTTACCCTGGTGTTGATTAGATTTTGGTATGTTTCGGAAAAAATAACCTGCCTTTTTTTGCAAAATGGCCCTCAAAAATCGTCAAAATCTAAACTAAAGAACTACGTATGTTCAAATATATCCATTAAATGCTTGTTTAATACGAAATGTTTAGCGAAGAAAAGAATAAGACCAACCTTATTACACTAGGACTAGCCGTTCTCGAGATATTTTAGTTTTTCGTATTTTCTCTACGCCACCTTTGAAAATATGTCCGGTTACCGGATGAGAACGAAAATTGAATTAAAAATGAAATAAATTTAATTAAAATAAAGAGAACGTGGATATAAGTCTGCAGGGAAAGCCATGTGCTGCCCACATCAGTTTTTTAACATTTGTACTTCATAAAGGATGGTTTTTATTAAATGACCTTTTAATCTACGATTTATTTTCTTTGATTTAATGCATTATTGAAGTTGACATGCAGCTATTTCAATTATTTGCTGATTTACTCTGAAACCCAATAGATTTTCGTAAAAACTAAAAATATACATCTGGCGTGGACAGGACATGACTTTCACTAGACTCAGCTCCATTTTTTATTTCTTTCTTCTATAATTAATTAAATTGAATTTAACAGCACAAAATAACACCGATAAGAAATAAAATTACGTCGACTTTGCACTTTTATTTTAATTTTCGTTTTCATTTGGCGAAAGGACGTATTTTCAAAGGTGACGTGACAAAAATTCGAAAAACCTAAAATATCTCGAGAACGGTTAATTCTAGAGATATGAGATTGGTCATATTATTTTTGTAGTCAAAAATTACGTTTAAAACGAACGGTTAATTGATACATTTGTGCATACGTAGTTTTTACTTCATAGTTTAGAAATTTTTACGGACGATTTCGCAAAACAAAATCTAATCAGCACAAAAGTATTTCATAGCTGATTTGTATACCAATTTTGTGAAATTTAGTTAATTAGATTTTCAGCTACAGTAGAGACATACATTGCACAGATAGACAGACACACACATACAGAGACGTCACTTTGGAAAAGGTTTTTCGAATTCTAAAGTGCTTGAAACGCGTAGATTCGTCGAAAACTCGTTTTGCGATTCTGGACAAGTTTCCGATACTTTTCCTGTACATTGCCATGTAATGTAGAGAAAGTAAATACAGAAGTGTTTTCTTTTATATCATGATCCCCCAAAATTTAATGTATCAAAATAAAGATCAAAATATGCACATGTATATTTCGCAAAGGAATATTTTCTTTTCTGAAATTATTCATAAGAATTTCCACACAATCTATTCCACTATGCTAAAATAAACCGTTTTGACGAAGTTTTTCGGTGTATAGGAATTTTAGCGATTTCAAACCAATAAAAACAACAAATTCACAAGTTAAAATTAAGTAACTGGAAAACCGAGTTGGATAGAATCCTTTTTAAATGGGTAGATTTTCGATAGTTCGTATTTACGATTTATAAAGGCAGCAAGTACTAACAAAATAAAAAAAAATCTGATGTGGACAGCACATGACTTCCCTTATATAATACAATGAATTTACTCCTTTTACAGTCAAAAAATTATGTATAAGATCTACGGTTAATTGAGTACTTTGAGATAGTTTTACATGTTATCATCCGGAAAATCGCCAAATGTGCAATTCAACGATAAAAACACAGTACTGTGAATCTTATACTGTAAAAGTAGTAAATTCATTGCAGTACATAAGAAAAGTCATGTGCTGCCCACATCAGATTATTTTTGTATGATTGTATGAGAAAATAAAAATATTTTTCCTAACTGTTGCAATTTAAAAAATATAATGACTAAATTTGCGTTACATATGAAATTTAACAAGAATAAAATGTCAAAACTATTTTTTTCAGTTCAAAAAATATAGATTAAGAAATGGCAAATACAACATAAGGACGAAAAATATTTTGCCAAAATTTTCTAACATTATATATATATATATATATATATATATATATATCAATTTATAGTTATTTAGTTACGATTCTTGTTATATTTTGAAACAAAAAATAAGAAATCGCTAAGTAGAGATAAAAAGCGATTTGCATGAATCTTATATCACTCAATTCAGCGAATGAAATATTTGAAATGTATTTCACAACTTCAAATTTAAAAACTTTCATCAAACTTCTTCATAAACTGTTCCTAAATATCATTTTCACATTCGCCGTTTAAGATTTTAATTATGCAAACTCTTTGAAAAAGGAACACTTCTTCTAAGTACACAAAAAATACATTAAATTGTTTTCCCTTCTCCTACAGGGAAACAGAAACATGGGTGTAAATAATTCAAGCATCCAGCTCTCTCTTCCTCACATTTCCCCACCTTTTTAGAATGGACTCGCCCATCCTAGGGCGGAGAAACACATTTCCCCCTTCCTTTCCTCCTCTCCATTTCTCTCTGATGATCTTTTGCCGATGCATCACCTCATCTTCCTGCTCTGTTCTCATCCTCTCGCAATCCTTGCTAGTTGGATCTTAGAGAGAGACTTCCTGGATTCCCATTTATATTTGTTTGATCTACGGATTTGGATTTTAATGTCCCTGGCTTTGTCCACTGCAACCGCGCCAAAAGATCGACACGCCGCTCTGGATAAATTCTCTTCGGCTAGCTAGCTCCCTGCTCCCTCTACTCTCCAGGCAGTATGGAACGTTCGCCGTCACCGGAAGTGGACGCGTTCGAAAGTTCCTCCAGATCCTCAGGACACAGAAATACCGGCTGGAATACTAGCGATAAACGTGCCGGAGATTGGCACTTGGTCGAACAAATTCCATGCAAACGTTACCAATAGCAGAGCTTCAAAATGATGCTTGTTTATTTAAGTTATGATGTTAGAAATTAGAGGAATGTTGTTATGTGAAAGGATATGATAGAAAAATAATTTCCTTTTTCTTCAGCTTTTGGATATATCGGATAAGTCTTAAACAGTGGATCCTTTATTAGTACAGTAAGTGTGCGTTAAATTAAATGTAGTTTCGTTATGAACTAGTTCTTGACTTGGATATGAGATAACTTCGAGATAATGAAGCAGCTTTCTGAATCATATCTATAAATTTAGTCCTAATCTGGAATTTCTATTAGTTAGTTTTATAGTAATAGTACAGTCATCAGAGTAGGTAGTAGAATAATTTATGAAGTGAATTCTTTTCCATTTGTGAGTATTTTAATGAGATAAAACACAGCACTACTTTGCAGAGTTGGGAAGTATCACTTGTAGTGAGAGATTCATTTTTAAATGTCATTATTTTGCTGACATCATTTCCTTAAATACACTTTTGTATGTACAAAATGAGCTACAGATAATAGAGGATTATTATTGCTGCCATATTTCTGCGTTTAATGTACAATACATGTAGAAATGGAAATCAAAATACTTTAACTTTCATTTCTTTCGACGCACATATCTCTAACTATTGAAGGATTAGGAAGATAGTTATTTTGGAAGAATAATATTGAAAATATACACACATTCCGAGTTTTAGAGTGCTGCGAAAATTGGTTTTCTCCGCGAGTCCGCCATAAACACGTTCGATTACTTTCTATATGGTGGTCTGTCTACCAACACGTCGTGCCGACATCTCACGAATGCTGCCGTGCCTATTTTCTGAAGACGTGCTGCAATATCTCGAGGTGGAACGAACGCTTCTGGCCCAATTGATTCCCGAAGTCAGTTCGAAAGATAATCACCATGAAGCCGAAGGAAACAGTATTACCACGCTGTTGTTTTTGTTTTTGTTTCAGCTGGTGGATGTCTCCTTTATTCTCGGAGAGAGGAGACGTGAGTCATCAGTTCATGCAGTGATACACCCAGACCAAATTCTATTTCGAAGATTGATGAAAAAGTGCGCCGAAGTCTGCCGTTCACGGCATTCTTTGCTGATTAGCTACTTACTCCCTGTGGTGGAGACTGAAAGGAGCTTGCAAACATCAGGACTAGTGTTGATATTCCTGATTTTGAGGTATTTTAAGAAGTGTGCGTTACTTTACGGCAGCTTTTGTGGAACTTCTAGAGAGACATACCATCTCGAATCAACAGGAATTACAGCGAGGAATTGGGGCAAAACGGTCCATGAACAGGATATATTTATACATCATTGTCATCTGCGATCGAGGCCAATTGAAGTTCTGCTAAGACCAGGGCCTCGTTGAAAAGCAAGGGCTTCCCGGTTGTGTCGAACCATGATAAAAGCATCATTGAAGCTGCTGAGATCGTTAACCCTGATCGCCGCAACCGTGGCCCTAGCGGCACAAGCGATAGCCATCTGTTCCAACGCCTGGTTGCACAGTGTGGAGTTGATGCAAAATCCGAACTACAATGGAACGGGGGACAGGGAGTACCTTTCAAAACATACAGTGTCCGGACTGTGGAGACTCTGCTACAATGACCGTAAGTACTTTTATATTTTAATTCTAATTGTTGTGTTTAGCATAGACACAATAAAACACCTAAGGAAATTCCGATATTCGGTAAATTTATAAATATACTATATAGAAAATGAATTCAAATACTAAATGGAATGAAAATGGATTTAAGTCCTCTCACATTGTCAGCTCCATAGAAATTTCTATTAAAGTTTTAATTTCCTATCCACATGTTATTTCGGACATTAGAATTTTCTCAGGTGCTTGAATATTTTCTTGACAGACTGTATTTAAGGACACACCAATTAATATTAAATAATAATTATGATTAATATTAATTAACCAAAGTTGTATCTAGTTTAACTTAACTATTATTCCACGGTATCAATTTTAGTAATGCTATTTAGATATTTGTACTATGGCAAGTTCCATTAAATAGTATCAAATTTCATTTAAAATTGATTCTGAACTTTCTCAATGATTTGGTGGTATTCAGGATACATGTATAATGAATATGAAGAACACATTAATTATATTCCACTGAAAGTGGCGTAAGACGTGTGCCTAAAGAATGGTATAAAAAATATTTTTCTGCAGGTTTAGCAAGACTTGCTATAGAATATAAATTTGTTAAATATTGGTAATTATTTCAATAGACCTTCTATTGAAAAGTAAAATCTTTCGTATTTTAAGGGGACTTTAACATATAAAATGCATTTTAGTTTGGAGGTATCTTATTAATCAGATATTTAAGATACATCTATAAACTTTCAGAATTTCTAGAAATTGTATATTCAACAGGAGAAACATTTTGAATTGGAACGTATTAATACTTATATATTTAGAAATTTATGCACTAAAATTATGGTTTTGTTTTTCAAATTTTGATATCTAAGTGTTTACAAAGTAACATATTTTGGCACTGAAATTTCAGACGTTGGAATTTTCTCAAGTGTTTGAATACGTGTTTTGGATAAACTGTATTTAAAAAACAAACGGGTTTAGTATTTCATTTTTCTAACTATTACTTTCCCTGCAAATACATGCTAATGTATAGGGAAAGTATTGGAATCATACCGAAAATCACAACTCAAGTTTTCGGCGGATCTACGCGTTTCGAGACCTCTAGCATACGAACAAACTATTTTTAGCGTGACGTCTGTGTGTCTGTCTGTGTGTGTGTCTGTCTGTGTGTCTGTGTATGTGTGTCTGTGTGTGTGTCTGTGTGTGCAATGTATGTATCCACTCTAACTCAAAAACTAATAGACCAAATTTCATGAAATTTGGTAGGCAAGTCACTTGGGTGTGATCCTGGTGCTGATTAGTTTTTAGTACGATTTGAAATAAAAAAAAACTCGCCGTTTTTTTGCGAAATGGCCCTCAGAAATTGCCTGCATCCACTCTAGCTGAAAAACTAATGGATCGAATTTTACAAAATTCGGTAGATAAGTCACTTGTGGGTCACTCTGGTGCTGAATAGATTTTGGTTAAAAATTAACCTGCCTTTCTTTGCGAAATGGCCCGCAAAAATCGTCAAAATCTGAAATAGAAACTACTTATGCTTAAATATATCCTCTAAATGCTTGTTTTATACGTAATTTTGAACGCTGAAAAGAATAAGATCAACCCCATTACACTAGGACTAGCCGTTCTCGAGATATTTTAGCTTTTTCGTATTTTCTCTAAGCCACCTTTGAAAATAAGCCCAGTCAGCAAATGAGAACGAAAATTGAATTAAAAGTGAATTAAATTTAATTAAAATAAAGAGAACGTAAATATAAGTCTGTAGGGAAAGTCATGTGCTGCCCACATCAGATTTTTTTCTATTAGAATGATACAACCACTAGGATAAAAATATTTGACTATGAAATGGTGTTGAAATGATAAATATAACGTCAAAATTTTAAAGGTGTACTGTTCAGAGAAATTAACATGAATATTTATTCTTATGGGTCCAATTAAAAGTACTTTTGGAATCATGTGGACATACAATGTACTCTGTTTATAATGCTCAAAATAATAAGGTAATCCAGGTGATATCATCTATTAATAATACGTATGCATAAAGTATTTATTTTTGATTTTATACAGACATTTTGAATTTTATATAGATAATTCAAACTGCGTTGCTGATATAAAAAAATCTGATGTGGGCAACACATGACTTTCCTTATATAATGTAATAAATTTACTACTTTTACAGTAAAAACAAAAATAGATTACTTTTATAGTAGTTATTTATATTCTTTCTTATAGTAGATACTTATATTCTTTCCAAGATATTGAATTTTCGACAATTAGTCGTCATTTTCATTGATTTAGCGTCATTTTCATCCATTTGGCGAGATTCTCGTTAATTTGGCAACAATTCAAAAAGTCGCCAAATTGGCGACATTCCGCCAAATTTGCCGCCAAAATCTCGCCAAGCGTTATGGTCGAAGAAATAAGTTATTTTTACAGCAGACAAATGACTATTGGCGTACAAACGTATTACTCAAAGTATCTTTTTCCATGAATAGAACGAGTTAGATCCACGAGAATGATGTCACCCAATTTATCGCATGGTATTATATATGAAAAGTGAACATGGTTCTCAATAGGAAATATTTTTTTTATTATTTTATATGACTTTTTGATAATTTTTTTGAAAAATGTGTAATATCTCAAGAACAGTTCATGTTAGCTTTCTAAAATTTATGCCAATCGTTTCCTAATGAAAAATTACATAAGAAATGTCTATTTGCGTAACTTTATTAGTGGTTTTGATTTTTTTACGATTTTTTCAAAATTTCATTCGAAAATTTAGGGGGGTTCTGAACATTCGATTGCGTATAAAAACAATAGACTTCCAGTGTTTACGGATTGAGATTTTTGTACCAAATTTGGTTTGAATCGGTTCATTCGTTCGTCAGTTATCGTCTCCACAGACTCACTGACACACACACACACACACATACTTTCACACACACACACACACACACACACACACACAGACATCACTTCAAAAATGTTTGATTCGTGATCAGAGATGCTTGAAACGTGCTCTCCCGTCGAAAACTCGGATTCGAATTTTCGACCCCGTCGCAATACTTTCCTTATACATTATGTATATAAGGAAAGTAATAATACAAATATGCTGTAAAATTTGATCAAGATTGAATCGCAATAAGTTAAAAAATTATATCTTCAGTAGATTTTAATCTTGCATTAAATTTTTTATAGTGTTCAAAAAATTATTTTAATTTTATTATTTGAATTTAGAAGAAAATTGCTCTATTTGTTAATACAAATTCGATCTTGAATTATTATTTAGATGTGCTAAAATGAACGGTATCGAAACTTGTCTCATATTAAAATTTTGAAATATTTTTACTTTTCAGAACGGGAATTTCTCTTCCAGCTGTTAATCAATAATTTAATACTGACATTCATTTATGGTTTCCTATCCCTATACTATTTTTCAAAGTTTAATGTATTATATTTCTTTTTATCCTAACCTATGCGTGCATTTCTGCTATTTGGTTGAAAAGCTTCTTCTGTTTCCGAATTTCGAGTTTGGCAGGTTCTGGTTTCTGTAGAGATGTTAATACGGTAACTTAAATGGTAATTCATAGAACTGTAGTAAGATTTAGTATTGAGGCGAATTCCATCTTGTTGTAGATTCCATTTTTGTCAGATTTCATTCCAATTATTTTTCCATGGATATACGAGTAGAAAAGTGCAGGTATTTCTCGACATAAAAATCGTTTGACTTACGGCATTTTAAAAGCGGAAAAATGTTTCATTAATTGAAACATCCACTGCCACCGATGATGCAAACGTTCATTGAAGCATATGTTTAATTAGTGGCAAAAAGTTCGCTATACTTTTATTTATGCTAAATTATTTTTATTGAAATATCAATTTCTCAGGTTCTGCTGTTGATAGAGGTTAAATAATGACTGATACAGATTCAGCATCAAATTCTGGAAGAGGTCTGGAGTTCGCTGAAGATTTCCACGTCTGGACTTTCTTCACTTCCGGTTCAAAATATTTTCTTGCAATTTCTATTTCTCAGAATTAGATAATAAATGTAGCTTAGATAATAACCGATATGAATTCAGCAAATTCTGGTGGACATTTCCACTTCTGAACTTTTTCACCCCCAATTCAAAATATTTCCTTGCAACATTTACTTCTCAGAAATTGATATAGATATAGCATAGATAATAACCGATATGAATTCATTAGCTATAGATAGAGCTTAGATAATAATCGATATGAATTTAGCATCAAATTCTGGAGGACGTTGAGTGGTTTACTAAGGATTTCCACTTCCGGTTCTTTTCCTCCTTCTGATTCAAATTATTTTCCTGAAACATATATTTCTTAATATTAGGTATAGATGGAGTTTAGACAAGTGATTCCCAACCATATTTCTATGGGTCCCTGTATTTTCGGGGTCTCTTGTCATTAGCTGCAAAATGATTTGCAAAAGCTTGCAAAGAAAAATGAAAAGTACAACTGTCTCCTCTTTAGTAATTGTGTAAAATAATTTAAATTATTAAGGTTTTAACGCGCCAAATATATTAACACAAAATCATTACACAATATATGCACGATGTTTGTTCTCAGCCAGATAGCCAGATTCAGGTGAAATTGTTTGTGCTTATTTTAGTAAAATACCTTAGGGAGCGGGTTAGAGTAAATCATGGAAGAAATGCGATAGAGGTGAAAAGGAAATTTGTAACGAATGTGATATCGTATCGTTGCGAATGCCTAACAAGAAACTAGTGTTATTATATGAAGGTCTGAATCAGCTGACCTTGGGAACGAATATGGCGAAATATCGACAAATTACCGAATTCTCGAAACTTCTCGAATTTTGTAGATTGGTTAAAATTTTCACAGGTTTCGTACCTTTTCCAGAATTTTTCACAGAAGGTATATTAGCGCGTCATCTTTCAGTTGGAGGTGTTGACGTAATACGAGGAAAAAGTATCTGCTGAAATCCATACAGAGCACAATATATAGTTTTTTGTTTGATTATGTATACTTTTAAGTTGTATTATAAAACAATTCTTTTAGAAAAGCGTAAAAAAATAACTGCGACATCTATGTATAGACGGCATTCATGCAGCGTTATGCGTAAGTACGCGATTATCGCTCGCACCAAATCGCATTACCCAATGAAGTTACCACAACCGTTGCATCCAAATTCCGATAAATTCGTCGTTTGACGGCCAATTCGGTTAAAATAAACTGCATTCTACTAATCCATAAAATTTATAATTAAAAATAAATAATAATAATAATAATAATAATAATAATAATAATAATAATAAAATAGAAAATTCAGCAAATATCAAAACCTTTCCCTGGGCACCTTGTATCATCGTCAAACTACAACACATCATCTTTTTCCATTCGAAATATGTGAAAGGAGTGATGTTTCACATCAATCTATAAGGAGTAACAGAGTTACTCACTATTTTTGATTATTTGCAACCAGTAACTAAGTAGAAACGGGCAATGATTACTTTTGAAATGTTTTCTAAAGTATTAGTTGAAATAAGCATTAGTTTCTAAAGCATTAGCATGAAATGTTTCAAAAGCATTAGTTAATTATTATGTATCAACTCTAGTTTTATGCGCCTATTTTGTAATTTATCCCTGTCGACCCTAATATGCATGCTTCAGGTAGGGGTTCCCGTAGGTATGGTGAAACCCTTAAAGTGTTCTTCCAAGCAAAAATAGTTTGGGAGTCACTGGCTTGGATTTTGACTGATGTGAATTCATCATCAAATGAAATAGGAGGCAAGGGGTTCATTAAGGATTTCCACTTCCGATTTCTTTAAAAAAAAGTTTCCTTGAAACATCAATTTCTCAGGATGAGCTATAGATAGAGCTTAGATGATGATTAATATAGATTCAGAATCGAATTAAGAGGAGTCAGAGTATTCACTAATTATTCAAGCTTCCGGTTCTGGGGATATCATTTCTGGTTCTACCCCAAAAAAGTCGTATCACTGTATGAAATAAGTATGCAAAAGAGAATAAAAATGCTTGATAGTTCTTTCAAAAATTAGATGTGCACATTATTTGCCACCATAAATTTCTTGTTTTATTTGTTACTTGTTCTGTATTTCAATTTATTGAGCATATTTTTACAATCGAGCAAATTTGAAAACTAGACGGAGAAAATACCCATACAGGCAACTTTTCCTATGACGTGAATCTAGGGTTGACAGATGCTACAGTTCGGAGGGGGGGTTGTCAGATCTGACAATTTATCGTCAATTTGGCGGCATTTGGCGACTTTTTGAAGGTTCGAGAAACACCTTGAAATGATGGGGATCTACGGGATATGAGAGATTTCTATAAGTTTCTATAGACAGTCTATAAATGAAGTTATCACTCAGTTGGAAAATAGTTAACCGAGCTATATTGAACTGCGACATTCGGGAATGTTTTAAGAATAAGCTGCTGCTTTGTGAAATTAAATACGTCAGTGCTTCGAGAATAATATACGTTGATTTTTTAAATTAATGGAGCATTCAAGTTGCTGTTTAACTGTGTATTGTTCCCGTTTACGCTGAGCTTGTGTATAAACGTGTTAGTTATCCAGAAATTTGGACTGATGCTTGCATCTTGAGCGTACACCCACGATTCTGGAGGACACATCGTAACGATATGTTTGTAATTGGCCTACCGAAAGAAGATACATCTACGTGTCCCCCTCTACGATATTTCGATTTTGAAACACTATTTGCGATAAATTTGACTTACCGTAAGTCCAAGAGCATCTGCTTTCATAATTTGTTTCTATCAAAATATCGCTTTGTTATCCTGTATATTTCATTTCATGTGTTCATTATGAATTCTTAAATTTTGTTTTCGGTTTTTACTTATAACAAGTTTCTATGATGCAAGTCAGACGTATGAAAATTATTTTATTGCGACCCCCTGTATCGTACCCTTTTATCGTCGTTACTTTCATTGTAACCCCCTTTACTATAATAGTCGTTCCGCACTTTTAAGATCTATTCAAATAATGGCTCCCTCCTCCCCCATCTCACATCCCTTATAGACAGAAAACGGTTTAAAGTTAGTAGAAATATAATAATAGTAGAAATGTAGCGATAAGATCAACAGATTCTGCTATGAAAAATGTGATGTGATCAGCACATAACTTTTTCCAGATTCAAATTAATCTTTTTTTTACTTTCTTTCTCTAATATATTAATTCCTGAAAGAAAAAAAGTCAGGCGTGAGCAGCACGTGATTTCTTTCACAGGCTCAAATGCATTTTTCTCTTTGTGTTATAACTCAATTCACTGAGCTTAATTGCACAAAATAACACGGATAACTTTTGAAATTATATTCATTTTCCTGTTTTAACAGATCTTTTCCATTTGCACCTTTGCAAATAGCTCCAGCTTCTCAAAATAAAAATCCCTTTAATATCTCGAGAATGAGTGATCCTATAGTAATGGTGTTGGTTTCATTCATAAAAATCTGATGTGGGCAACACATGACTTTCCTTATATAATGCAATGAATTTACTACTTTTACAGAAAAAAAATAGGTTTTACTTATAGTAGATACTTATATTCTTTCCAAGATATTGAATTTTCGACAATTAGTCATCATTTTCATTGATTTAGCGTCATTTTAATCCATTTGGCGAGATTTTCGTTAATTTGAAAACATTTCAAAAAGTCGCCAAGTTGGCGACATTCCGCCAAATGCGTCGCCAAAATCTCGCGAAGCTTTACAGACGGAGAAATAAGTTATTTTTATAGCAGATAAATGACTATTGGCGTTCAAATACAAAAGTATTAGTCGAAGTATCTTTTCTCATGAATGGAACGAGCTAGATCCTCGAGAATGATGTCACCCAATTTATCGCATGGTATTACATATGAAAAGTGAACATGTTTCTCAATACGAAATATATTTTTTTATTTTATATGACTTTTTGATAATTTTTTTTGAAAAATGTGCAATATCTCGAGAACGGTTCATGTTAGCTTTCTAAAATTTATGTTAATCGTTTTCTAATGAAAAATTACATAAGAAATGTCTATTTGCGTAACTTTATTAGCGTTTTTGATTTTTTGACGATTATTTCAAAATTTCACTCGATAATTTAGGGAAGTTTTGAACATTCGATTACGTTTAAAAACAACAGGCTTCCAGTGTTTACGGATTGTGATTTTTGCACCAAATGTCGTTCGAATCGGTCCATTCGTTCGTCAGTTATCG